>NW_004624875.1:3140130-3214620 GCF_000247695.1 Heterocephalus glaber
TAGGAATGGGGAAAAAATAAGAACCAAGATGCATTATGTAAAGGTACAATTCCCAATGAGAAATGTAATTGTGTTGTATACCTACAATGGACCAATAAAACAATTTAATAAAGAAAAAAAATCCAGTACACAAGGAACTGAATTGCTCTAGCCCTAACCCTCACCTGAAACTAAGGTTAATGCTAACCATCATGACCACACTGCAATACAGAGGAAGTAAAATACCGAACATACACATAACGCCAATCCTAACCCTAACCCTAAGCCTAGCTACAATGCTAACCCAAACACTGCCCATCATAGCCACACTGCAATGCTCAGGCACATGTCACAAAACACTATACTTTACCTAACGCTAATCCTAACTCTAATGATCCTACTCATACTACAATAACCGGGTACTTGATCCACTTGCCATCCCTAACCCTAAACCGAATTGTGACACAAACCATAATGCCCAGAAGTCATTTTCAGGGACATCTATTTCAGCACTATCCATGACACTTACAAAAAAAAAAAATCAAAATCCTGCTAAGGAGGTAGTTCAGTAGTGGAGCCCTTGCCTAGCATATATATGAAGTCCTGGGTTCAATCTCCCATAGCACCCAAAAAACCAAAAAATCAAAGTCCTTACTTACTCCATTATTTTTTCTTCTTTATAATGCCCTGTCAAATTCCTGTCAAGGTTTGGATTTTCTTTTTTTTGATACCAGGGATTGAACTCAGGTCCGTATGCTTGTGGGGCAGACAGTGGAAACACTGGGCTAAATCCCCGGCCCTAAGGTTTGTGTTTTCTTGTGCACTGATATGTAGTTCATTGCCCCCCTGAATGGCTTACCTGATCAAATTTCTTTTCCATGTTGATTGTTTGAATCCATACTGTAATTAAACCTAAGGATCTCCCATGAAAGGTGTTCAGGCCACTGTGGCATGGATTTTTCTACCACTAATTTTAATTAATAGTCTCTAGCCTTAGGCCCCCTTTTTTCCCCCCATAGGCTCCTTTTTGTAAGCTTTGCTAAATCCTTTTCTGGGACAGGGCTGGACATAAACCAAACCATCATACATTTCTGATTCTAGACTTTACTTTAGAGACTAGTATAATATCTTATTAATACTAATAGTACCCTTGCTAGTAAGCACTTTTCCTTTCTTCGCTCTTTATTTTTAATTCATTCATTCATCATTCATATTCTTCCCTTTCTCTCTCCTTCCCTCCCTCCTTTCCTTAGGGCCTATGTATGCCAAGCAAGCGCTATACCACTGGTTACATCCCCCTGTTAGAGGTTTTCTTTCTTGACCTGTTTGGGGGGGGCGGGTCAGGGTGATTATTTTGAGACACAGTCTTGGTATATAGTGCAGGCTAGCCTTGAACTCACCATGTAACCCAGGCTGGCCTCAAACTCTTTTTTTTTTTTTTTGGTTCCGGAGATCGAACTCAGGACCTTGCACTTGTGAGGCAGGCAACGGAACCACTGAGCTAAATCCCCGGCCCTGGTCTCAAACTCTTGATCCTATCTTAGCCTCCTAAGTATTGGGTTGACTGGATTTTTGGAGTTTCTATTTTGGTTCCTTTTTAAAATTCCAACTTATTTTTGCTTTATAAAGTTCAAGGGCTGGGGATTTAGCTCAGTGGCAGCTCTCCTGCCTCGTAAGTGCATGGTCCTGAGTTCAGTCCCCGGTACCTAAATAAATAAATAAATAAATAAAATATCAAGCTTTGTTTCCAAATGAATTTCTGAGTGAAGTTGTTTCAGGTTGCTATTTATAAAAACTTCCTCAAGAGCAAATTATCTCCTAAACACCCTCCTCTCCAATAAAAGCAACCAAACAATGTATGATTT
The DNA here is from genome assembly GCF_000247695.1 of Heterocephalus glaber. Next base: position 3,141,975 of record NW_004624875.1, read on the forward strand.
ATCAGTCTGCTTTTTTTTTTTAACCCAGATGTTTTAACTACTAGATGTATTTGATATGGCCTACATATATTTTTATGTATGTATAAGCATTTCTATTAAAATATGATAGAGTATCTTGAGATAAAAATCACTTTCATGCTTTATTATTTTGCTACATCATAATATTTTTATACTTTTTGTCTTTAATAATCATTATGAGTACAAATTAAATAATTCATAAGTGAGAAAAATCTTCTAAAACTATATGGTGGAAACCGTCAAGACATCTTTTAGCTCTTTGAACATCATGAAAATTGGCAAGAACGGGTGCCTTACACCAGGCAGGGAAAAGGGAGTCCAAACAATCGGTTGATCCATTTTCTGAGGAAGGGTGGTGTCATGTGGAATCACCTCCTGTGCTTAATATAAGAAATACTGGAAAAACACTAGTCATGAAAACTCAAGGAACCAAAGTTGGATTTGATGGCCTCAAGAGTCTTGTGTTTGAAGTGAGCCTTGTTGACCTGCAGGGTAAAAGTTCCATTTAGAAAATCAAGCTAATTATTGAGGATGTTTAGGTAAAACTACTTAACTTTCATGGGTCTTAATTGTGATAAAATATGTTTCATGGTGAAAAACTGGCAGACAAAGATTGAAGCTCATATTGGTGGAACAACTACTGCTGGGGATTTGCTTTGTCTGACCTCTGTTGATTTTATTTTACTAAAACAAAAAAAAAAGCAAAAAGCAGCAATGAGAAACAGAAGATCTCTTACACGCAGCACCAACAGGTCCACCAAATCTAGAAGAAGGTGGCAAAAATCATGACCCAACGAGTATAGACAGATAACTCAAAAGAAATGGTCACTAACCTGATTCTAGACAGCATTGGAAAAAACATCAAAAAGGGTTGTCAGTCTATTGACCCTCTTCATGATGTCTTTGTTTGAAAAGGGAAAATGCTGAAAAAGCCCTAGATTATATTGGGGAAACTCATGGAGCTTCCTGGCAAAGATAGTAATTCTGGAAAGGCTGCTAGGAATGAGATCGTACTAAAGTGAAATGAGCTGATGGCTATGAGCTACCAGCCTAAGAATCTGTTTAAAATTCCTACTTTTAATGGTGGCCCCAGCTCTGTGATGAGGGGAAAAAACACAGAGGGTAACTGCTAATTTTAAGTTGAATGATAAGTGTCTTTTAAGTGGCTACATTGTGAACCAGTTCACCTGCTCCTTTACAAATTCACATGAAAGGCCTAAAATTGCCTTTTGTACCCAGAGCCAATTTTGAGACAGTGTCTTACTAATTTGACCAGCCTAGACTTGAGCTTGTGATCCTTCAGCCTCAGCCTCCCAAGAGTGCAGGGATCACAAGTATGCCACCATGCCCAGATTCAGATTGGCTTTTCAGTGAAAAGTGTGTAAATGTGCACGAGAGAGGAAGAAAGGGAAGAAGGGGGAAGGGGAAGGAGGGAGCGAGAAAGGAGAGTGTTTTTACATACAGAAATTGAAGTAGAGGGCCGGGGATTTAGCTCAGTGGTGCTGCGCCTGCCTCACAAGCGCGAGGTCCTGAGTTTGATCCCCAGTGCAAGAAAAAGAAAGAACGAAAGAAATTGAAATAGAGACTTAATGTTGCCTTTAATAACATGATGCTATTTGAACAACTCATACATAAATAAATGCTGACATATAGATATACTGTTAAGAGGCAGATGCCAGAGTATTTACTGTCACTTTGTAATGATCACAAAAAACAATACATAAAAAATAGGCAGGGAGAAAGGTAACGATCTTAATGTCCATCAATAGGGGACTAGTGAAAATGGTACAATAGTACATAAACAATAGAAAACTGCAGATCTGTGTGTCAATATAGAAAGCAGCTTGAAGAACAGTATAATATGAAACTGGCTATTATAAACATAAATATATGTGTACATGGGAGCTGTTTGGATAGATATATACCACACTTTTAATTGTGGCCCTCTTGAGGGTAGGAGGGCGGAAGTTGGTAGAGGAAGGGGATGGCTGATTGGGAGAGATTTCTTTTTATATTACTTCTCATTTGTGGTATGCCATTGGTAATAATGTTTTTGGCCATGAACATATATAAGTTATTTTAAAACTAGCACAACAAAAAATGACCACTGAATTCAAATGCCATCCTTTTTGAAAGCACTTAATTGCATGCTCTTTTTAATAATGTTTTGATTATATAGGTAATAGTTCCTCTCACACTATATTGTAATATTTAATATTCTGTGAGCTCCTTAAAGTCAGGAACCATATATTCTATCTTTATTTCTAGGGCCTAGCCAATGTCTTCATAGGAGATAACATAAATATTTGAATGAGAAAAGTATGGGTGAAATATATCTAAGATAAATGTTAGTAATAATCCTGCTAATATTTACAGCAATTGAAAAAATTATTTTTATGTTCCAAGGCCATCTCAACCAGGTAACTTTTACCAGATTATTTTCCTCTTCCTGGATTCCCTTTGAATTTAAGTCTTAGGGCTAATCCATCTCAATTTATATTTAAATTCTTTGAAATAGTAATGATTGCAGGATTATGACTATATTAAAACTATAAAAAGTCTCAATTAAATTGTCTTAATGGTTAACCTGCATAGATCAGTACAGCATTGCCTTGATGGTAAGTCTAGCATTTTAGGTTTCTTTTTTCTTTTCTTTTCTTTTTTTTTTTTTTTTAAGACCAATTCTTACTATGTAGTTCAGACTGGCCTTGAACTCACAGTGATCCTCCTGCCTCTGCCTCCTGAGTGATGGGATTACAGGGGTGCAGCACCATGCCCAGCGCATTTTGGGTTTCTTATGGAGAACAGTTCTGTCCAAACCTTTGTGCATTTGCCTTTTTGTTAGGATTCTGACAATCCTGACCTTCGAGACCGGGGCTATATTTATTGGCGCCTTCTCTCAACTGACCCAGTGACAGCCAAAGAAGTAGTCTTATCCGAGAAGCCACTAATCTCTGAGGAGACCGACCTTATTGAGCCAACTCTGCTGGATGAGCTGATCTGCCACATTGGTTCTTTGGCCTCTGTGTATCATAAGCCTCCCAATGCTTTTGTGGAAGGGAGTCATGGGATCCATCGCAAACATTTGCCAATTCATCATGGGAGGTAAGCAGGTTGAGGAGTGACTGTTTAGGCAGAGTTAGTCTTCCTCCTGTTTTTATAGCATGGAAAAGAACTTGTTATGGATTTTGCAAACCTACTACTATACTTCCCCAGGGCTCCAATCTAGGAATACAGTAATGCTTTAGAAAATGTGATGGAGAAGAACTTCTAAATTGATAAAGTCTGAAAGTTTCTCCTGAGTTGAGGCCGGAAATGTTCCCGGAGTTGAAAACCAGGGGTGGGGGTGGGGTCTTCTGTTTGTGCATTCAGCTATGTTTATTCCTTACTGAAACTTTGGTTGAGGCTTAGATGTATAAAGTTAGACACTACTTCTCTCATAAGATAAAACTATTAATAAAATATTTGCAGGATTGTCTCATATAAACAGCCTAAATTCTACATGCATATACTTTTTCAGTTACTTGTGCCTTTTTTACCAAATTAAGTTGATCATATAATAAGGAAATTCGGTTATGAACAGGACTTCAGGTACCATGGATTACTTGCTTTGTAGATACCTTAAAATTTTAATTAGGGAGGAGAAATACTCTAATAAAGTTTTCTTGGGGGGGGTTGTTTTTGTTTTTGTTTTTTGGTATTGGGGATCGAACTCGGATCCTTGCGCCTACACAGCAGGCAGCAAAACCACTGAGCTAAATCCCCAGCCTCTAAAAAACTCTCATAATAAGTAACTTGGAAACTTGCCAGAATGTGATTCCTTCATCAGTCATAATAAACTTTAAATCTAAGTAGAATAATTGGCTTTTCATTAATGGATGTCTTAATGTCTTGCACCATTGTTTAATGTATATTTCATGTATGGCCAAAACAGAGTTTACAGCCTTACACATTGGTATAATCAGCATTGGGGTCTCTTTTAAAAAACTCTAAATACAGAGAAAAAAGGAAAGATAATACCCAAGAAAATGATTATTACTCTTTTATGGCCTTAGCTGAGGCTTTGGTTTAGGGGCAAGTCCTTTGATTTTTAACTCAGAGGAGATGTGTAAATGCACAAGGATTAGACTTTGGAATAAGTTAGGGTATTTCTCCTTTTAGGCAAGCATGTTTAACATTCTCTAGATATAACTTTTTCTTTGTTTTGGTACCAGGGATTGAACTCAGGACCTTGCATTTGCGAGGCAGGTGCAGCGCCACTGAGCTAAATCCCTGGCCCTAGATATAACTGTTTGACTTCTAAGAATTTCTTGTGGTCTGCTTCAAGTTTTTACATGGATAGGATTTTCTGTTATAACTTGCTGATATAAGCATATTTATATGCCATCTAGGCTAGCCTTCTGATAACTTTTGGCCCTCAAATGGAAAGAAAAAAATTAAAAAGAAAAAAAATATTCTTGAACACACGGAAAGAATCACTGTTTATCTAAAATAAACACAGTGCCATACATGAGGTCTTTATCTGATTAATAACCCTTAGTTTGTTACCTTCCTTATGGTTCCTTTTTAGATAACCCTCTTGTGCTTGCCTATTGCTTTTAATGGGTGTAGGAAAATATAGGAAAAATACCCTTTGATATAAATGAGAATGATGCATTCCTGCAAATTACATGTCTGTCAATTATTTCCTTCCTACCTAGCTCAGTTATCACCTGTCTTCTGCACCATAAGATTAATAATTGATATACTTCCAACATGAATTAGAGAAACACTTTAAAACCTTACTCTGCCTCTTGTCAAAATTTAAAAATGCTTTTAAAGATCTATTTCACTGGGTCTTTTAAAATCACTTAGGAAAGGGAGAAGTGCTCTAGTTTCTTTTTTGTTTTCAATTAAATTTATTGGTACATTTTAGGTGTACAATATGATGACATTCCTCATTGGGAATTTGTACCTTTACATGATGTATCTTGGTTCTTGTTTTTCCCCATTCCCCTGACCTCCCTTCAACCCTTCTACCCCTCCCTATTTTCAAAGGCTTTGTTTCCATTTTTTCCTTTTCACATATTTTTTTCCTTTCCCTTCTTTCCTTTCCCCTACTCCTCCCACTTCCTCCTCCCCTTTAGACCTTTTCTTCCTATTTCACATTATCTATTACACATTTTGATTCTTACTTATACTTTCAGTTTCTCACACCAAAGAAACTTCAGTATTTACACATCTGTTCTATTTATTTCACTTAAGAGTATGGCCTCAATGTGCATCCATTTGACTATAAATGACTAGTTTCTTGTTCTTTATGGCTGAGTAGTACTCCATTGTATAAAATTTAAAAACCACACATTTTCTTTATCCAGTTTCCAGTTGATGGGCAATTGGACTGTTTCCAAGTTTTAGCTCTTACAAACTGGGTGGACATATATCATGGGGTATAATTCTTTTAATTCTTTTGGGAAGATAACCAACAAGGGTATAGCTGGGTCAAATGGGACCTCTAATCCTAGTTTTTTGAGGTGTCTCCATATTGATCGCCACAGTGGTTGCACCAGACTGCACTCCCACCAACAATGGAGAAGGGTCTGCTTTTGTGCTTACTGTGCTTAATACTTGTCAGCTGTTCTGTGGGGGTGAGGTGGTAAATAGTTGTCTAATTTGGAAAACTTTGACCTTTAAAAATATTTCTTTGATGACATTTATGAAGTTCCTATGAGTTCACAATGGGAAACTTTCATATAATTTTTTCCATTTAGGAAAAAATTGTGCTAATCATTTATCATGTTCTTTCATGTTTATCATGAATCTACAAAATCATTTACTTCTTGGGCTGGGGATTTAGCTCAGTGGTTTCGATGCCTGCTGTGAAAGCACAAGGACCTGAGTTCGATCCCCGGTACCAAAAAAAAAAAATCATTTACTTCTTGTCATCTAACTCACTTTATCTTCTCATATTCTTTGATTATGATGAAAACATATATATCCATTGCTACCTATTCTACCTTCTATTTAGAGATACTAATAAATCTCTGTAATAGCATATTTCTTAAGTGGCACATCATTAAATGACATAATTTCATGTACAGAAAATACTCTGAAGATTTCATATTTCTTGCCAAGTATATATGAAATTACTTCCCTTTGGACTTTTTTTTATATTTGGTCTCTTTTTCTGCATGGCTTCCTTGATACTTTTTCATTGTAAGTCATCTTCTATAGTTTTTCTGTCTTTAATCTTTGCAGTTCCATGTTCATTCTCTTCTCTAATCATTAATCTTGGTTGTACCGAAAAGGCTCATCCTGAACTTTCTCTTTCTGTGCTTCTCTCTGTATTTTCTTAGGGAATTTATCTTCCGACCACAACTACTGCTAATATATTACAAAGCTTTACCATTTGTACCATGTTTTCATTTGATCCTTGCTATAATAGAGCCTTGTGTTTGTGTGATATTGTTAGCATTTTATTGATGAAGAAATTGTCCAGAAAACTTGTCCCTTGCCCAGAATCTTGCAGCTAGCAATTAACTGGAGCCAACACTTGGTCCCTGCTCTTTTCACCATACTTTCCCCCCTGCTGATCCTCCTGAAATGTGTGAATGAATGTCTTCCCAAGTTGATAGTCTAACTTTGACTGACAGTCTTTTGTCCTTAGCTGCCTGATGGACTTGTCTACTTATTTTTCTTATTTGAAACTTGTCTAATGGCCATACCACCCTGAATGTGCCCAATCTCATCTTACTTTAAACCTCACAATTAAGAAGTAAGGATTTGGGGCTGGGGATGTAGCTCAGTGATTGAGCTCGTACTTAGCATGTGCAAAGCTTGAGGTTCAGACCCCAGCGCCAAAAAACAAAAACACCTAAGTGTCCTCTTTTATCAGTATCCTTTCAAATCCCCTATGATTAATTATGAGCATCATTAATTTTTTTCTTCCTAGTTTGTGTTTGTTTTCTGTACTTTAGTTTTTCATTTTCCTTTGTCCTCTATGTTCAAGATTGTCAAAACCCAAGTTTTCTTTAAAGGAAAAAATTATTTCAACTTACTAATTGTATTTTTACAATGTTTCGTAGTTACTGACATTTACATGTTGTCTTGTCATTTTGTCGTAGGTGAAACTGACTTTTCTCTTTTCTCCTCTGTGTGCATGTGACTGCAGCACCGATGCAGGTGACAGTCCTGTTGGCACCACCACGGCAACCAACCTGGAACAGCCTCAGGTTATTCCCTCTCAAGGTGACCTTCTTGGGGATCTTTTAAATCTTGACCTTGGTCCCCCAGTCAACGTGCCACAGGTGTCCTCCATGCAGATGGGAGCAGTAGATCTCTTGGGAGGAGGATTAGATAGTCTGGTAAGCATCTTTCGTCTCTCTCCCTTTTTGTTATTTTTATTTCTTGATATGCTAGAGAACTTTATTGAGGCTTTTTAGAATTAGACCTTTCCTTGAGGTACAGTAATGTCCTTTGGTAAAGGACAGCATTACTTGTCTTTAGAGTTAATTATAATATTCATCATTGATATGAGCTGTTTCTGCAAATATATGGGATTATTTTGTTGTCCTGATTCTAAATAGAAGTTTGGCTATTTAACCACCCTACTGTTCAGCAATCTTAATGTTTAATATCCTTTCCAGAGTTTATTATTGTTCCTTTTTCTTAACTCTGGACAACCCTTGTAAGTTCTCCTTTTGACCTGAACAGTACTAAAATGGCCTCATAAAGATGATCCTATTTTGAGTCTTTCAAGTGCTCTGCCGTTTAAATATTTTATTGGCTATGCTTTGTACAATTCTGAAAGGTTTTCAGACAGTCATTTGAACCATTTTTATCTAAAATATACCTCTGTTACAGTTGAGAAGAACTGCTCAATTGGTTCTTTTTTTCCCCTTCGTCCCCACCTCCTCTACCTTGTCATACTTCCAATTTAATTAGCTTCCAGGATTCTAAAACTGAAAGGCTCCAAAGTCTGGAATATCTGTGAATATATGCCACCAATGGAAACCAAAGTTATTTTTTGTTGCTGTACAAAATATGTGAGAAATACTAAGTGTAACCTTCAGTCGGTGGAGAGAAGGCCAGGAAAATCACAGATCTCATCAAATGGCTCCCTGCAAACTAGGTATTTAACTGATGGAACTAGATTTTTTTAGCTAGACGCCTGCAAACAAGATGTTTGTCAGCCTAATGATTAAAAAGATGCCCAACAAATTGATTTATTTCCCAACATCATTGGAAGGCAAATACCATAGATATGAAAATATGTGTTCCCAGAGATTATATAAACAAAACAACTTCAGTCTCTGCTACCTGTACTGGCATCATCTCTTGTGTTTAAAGAGCAGTACTGTCTGGGGCTTATGCCAGCCAGGATAGGTCCACTTACATTTTGGCCGACACACACTCTAATACAATAGTCCCATCTCTGTGGGTTGTGCATTTTACTAATAGAAAGTCGCTGCTTCCATAATCCATACACTGGCCAAGCAGTGAACTCCAGCTCATTGACAAAAATGAGCACTCCTGTTTTCTTTCTTGAAAACGTAGCATTTGCCTTTCACATTCTTAATAAATGGGCTTGATTGATAAGTGGAATAGTTTCCTCATGTCATTCTACATTGCTGTATGTATAGCTTTCTTGTAGACTCAAAAGATGCACAAATGAATACTTATTCATGGAGGAGCCCAAGAATCCCTCATGAAATTAAAATAGCTCTTCCTATTGTGTTGACACACCAGCTACAGTCTGAGTATTGTGTCCTCTTCAAGTTTATATTTTAACAACCCTCCTTACTGCTTTCCCTGGTGGCTTACTGCATGTTGGACTCACTGGAACTGAGAGTGACGAAGAAGGATCAAGGGATAAAAGGGGAAAGGAGCCTGTATTTTCATGTTGCCAGGCCCACGATTCTACACTCTGGCTTCATGGTCCACTTTGGCATAAAAAGAAAGAACATGTTATTTCCATTGACTTTGTTTTAGCTCTTGCCAGCCTCCACAACCAATGAGTTTTATCCCTATATATTACCTACCTGTCCAGTCATCGGTTAGAATTTCTGCATGTATAGCTTCAGATAGAAAAGTTTTTAGAACTTAATTGGGTTGCACGTAGGCCTTTTCCCTTTTTTTTTTTTTTGCCCCCACCTTCCTTTTGTGGTAAAGGATATTCTTTTTGGGGTGGGAAAGTAAGTTGGTTTTCAAATTTGGATTTCTAAAACTTACACATTATGTAGTCTTTGCTAGGTAGGCCCAGTAATTTTCCCATGTAAGTAAACTTGAGCTTTCCCTCACTTTGAGATTTTAAATGCTATCCTTGGTTTTGTAACACCAGCAAGTTTTTACAGTAAAAACTTGTAGCTAGCTCTGAGATATAGTTTATCTCATAAGTCAAAATGAGAAAGAATACAAGCCCTTACTTTTGCTTTGGATCTGCCTGTGTTTAAGTATATATTCACTCAGAGAACCAGAGTTCATTTTACAAGAACATCACAAGCAGGCTCTGTGAAAGTTGAGTTTTTATGGGAGGAGTGAACTATGCTAGTATTAAAATGCTTTTATCGTTCTTATGCTAGTTACCTGTTTTAAAGAGGAAAATAATCTTCAAAATTGGCTTAATCTATGATGGTGCCATTTTCTCCCCTGGTACTGGGAATTGAACCCAGGGCCTTTACACTGAGCTACATCCCCAGCCCCTTTTTATTTTTTATTTTGAGACAAGATCTCAATAAGTTGCCCAGGCTGAGCTCAAACTGGCTGTCCCTCCTGCCTCAGCTTCCCAGAATTCTGGGATTACAGGTGTGTGCCACCACACCCAGCTAGTAGTGCCATTTTTTAAATGGATTCTTACTTTACAGTAGTACTTCTCAAAACAGACCATAATGTGTGCATGAATCTCCTGGAGATACTGTATTGATACAAGAGACGTCTTCATTTTGTTAGGCTAGGGTAAGACCTACGAATCTGCCTGTCTAACAACCTCCCAGGGATACTGAAGCTGCTGGTCCATGGACTACATTTGGCACAGGAAGGACATAAAACACCTGTAACCACTATGAACCACTTCAATTTGGTGTTTGAACCATAGCTACCAGTAAACTTAGATCCCTTTTCCTCAATAGCAAGCACATTCTTGGAAAGAGAGCGCCAGCCCTACCCCATATTAATTGAAGAAGGGCAAGAAACTTGTGAAATTATAACCTGTTAAGAGAAAAGGTATTGCTACAAGCAGTAAAATTTGACTCACTTCTTATGTAAAATATGGCTAGGGTTAGAATGGTGTGGCTGTTTGGCAAGAAGCACTGAGGTTAGAAAGGTTATTATGTTTATTTTCCATCATTGTGACAAAATACCTGAGAAAATCAACTTATAAGGAGGAAATTTTATTTTGACTCATGGTTTTAAAGATTTAAGTCCATAATACCTTGGCCCTGTTCATTTGGGCCTGTCATGAGAACATTGCTGTGGCTGGAGTATGTTGGTGGAGGAAGCTGCTCACCTTATGGTTGCTGGGAAGCATAGCGAGAGACAGGAAGGGGCCAGGAGATGTCCCTAGTAACCTGACTTCTACTAGGTTTCACCATCTCCCAAGAGCACCACAGGCTGGTGACCAAAGCTTTTAACATATGAGCCTTGGAGGACATTTACCAACCAGTCTACGACAACTATCAATCATGCCTCTAGATATTGCTGCTGCTTTTAGCATCAGTTTCTGATAGAACCTCACCCATAGAGGTCAGTGGTATGCCACTAATGAGGTATTAACTGGCTGCTCCTAAACTCTTGATGATTTTCAACTCTAGCTGCATAATTAGTCCCACATTAGTACCATTTTACAAATTACTATCAATACTTGGGCCTAAGAACAATTAAACAAAGCTGTGAGGTTGGATCTAGACAGTGCTATTTTTAAAAAGTTACACTGGTTGTCTTTAATTTTGCAGCAGAATTGAGAATATTAAGCTAAATGAAAATCCAAATGGAATTAAGTAGCTGATGTCTAAGCTAGGACAGTAACTTCCACATAAAAATGTTATTTTTTGCAGAGCTTCTTAGGCACAACTTACAAAAACAGACATGTCTGACTTTACCTTTGTGCTTTTTTCTCCCCAGGGTAGTTTTCTTTAGTGATTTTCCACTAGGTGATCCAACTTACCAAAAGTTGGCTGGAAGTTAAATTTGACCAGTTTAGGTATAGTTGCTCAATCCAAGGGTCTTTTTTATCCTTGCTCACTTTCCATAATGGGAGATGAAAATTGAGGACATTCTATATTTCTGATTATCCTACTCACTTTCTTAAAACTTGATATTTATTAAAGATTTTTTTTCTTTTCTTTTTATATCCTAGTAATCCTCTCATTAGATTTTATTCTTTTTTTAACCTTCTTTAATCATTACATTTGTGAAATTAAGATTTAGTGAACTGTGACCTTTACTAGAACTGTCATATTCAGGAAGTGTTAATTAATTGCCACATATACCTAAATTCTCCAACCTTCTTCCATCAATAATAATGACTCATAGCATCCATAATTCTTACACCAAAGGAGAATGGAATGAGGATATTTCTGTGATTACAAGGAAAATACTATGTCTCTCAGGTGGTTGGTTACTGTATGCCTTTTGAAAGAAGGCAGTCATCTTTTAAAATCATTGATTTAGGGAGAGGTTTACAAATTGAATGTCTTTTCGCACAGTACTTGAATGGAAATGGAATTCCCATGGATTTCTTTTCGTCTTGTTACTAGAACATCCCTGTCCTTATTTTTTGCTTTCCTTTCAGCATGTTCTTTGATTGTACTCTATAAATTGTTTCTTCCTGCTGTTAGTATAAACTGTCACCTTGATGTGGAGTGAATTCAAGAAGTCCAATTTATGTGATTGATTTTTTTTCTACTTGTAGAATATACTGTTTATGTGTAGTCTTGTGAAAGTAGTTATTTTGTTTCTTTGTTTTAGAAGGCATATATTGCTGTGGTTTTGTTTTTGTTTTAATGCCTCTGATATTTAATAAGAAACTGCCTGTTCTGAGTAGTGTGGTTTTTCTCACAGTGCAGATCCTTCTGGTTTGACATAGTGTAGGGGGTGATGTGATATCTATGTGTATAACTTTTGTATGTCTGTTATGTGCTCAGGAGTTTGATATCTGTGAGGATCATTAAAATAATTATTGACTCTCAGATTGTTGCCTTTACTTTCAGCCTCTCAACAAGAGGCCTTGGCTAAATTACAGTCTTGCTTGTCCAAGGTGCTGGGCATTATTCTGTAATCCAGAGTACCATTTGTTTTTCTATGTTGAGGAAGGATTGTATACAAGAGAAATGTATTTTCTGTGTGTTCAGCTGAAATGGAGTGGCATGTAAGAGAAATGGTCTTTTCCTAACTCTTACTATGAGGTATAATCAAAAAAGTTGGTGAATATTTTTCTTTTAAATTTGTTACAATAAGACACCTTGCTCCTCGGAATATGCCCCCTTGCTTCAAGCACACTTATCCCTCATTTTTGCCATTTTCTGAAGCAGTTTTACAAGTCCTCTTTTGTGGGTGTTAGTTACACTGTCATGGCTGCCTCAGTGATCTGAATTGATTCAAAATGTTTACTTTTTATGGTTATTTTAACTTTGGGGGAAGAGCCAGAAGTCACTTGGTGCCAGGTCCAGTACATAAAGTGGTTGAGGACATATTGTGATGCTTTCATGAACCTTCTTTTCCTTCAAATGACAATCGGCAACAACATTCACCGTATTTTTTTTAATCATGTCTCATAAAGACACTCAATTTTTCAAAACCTCTCACACTGTTTCTTACAGATTTTTGCCTTTGAAATTTTTTTCGTGAGCTACTTTATTAACAGTTTTGAGTTTTTTAGTCCCCAGGAAAATTTATTGAGCCTACTAGTGTTGTGCCTTCATTTTTCTTCCTTTGGAGGAGCTGTGCAGTGACTTAACACCTTTTTGTTTTAGTTGTATAAAAAGAGCTTTGTAAATTGTTGCCCAATTTTGTATTATAAAATTTTCAAAGTGGCTTCTATAACCATTATCTTTTATCAAATGTATAAGTTTAGTCAAGGCTGGCCTCAGTGTTTGTTAGTTATCTGTCACTATAACAGAAACATAAGATAATTGACTTATAAGGAGAAAAGATTTCGTTTTGGTTCATAGTTTTAGGAGTTTCAGTCCATGGTCAATTGGCCCTGTTGCTTTTGGGCCTATGATAAGGCAGTACATTCATAGGAGGATCACATGGCAGACCAAAACCGCTCACCTTATGGCTGGGAAGTGAACAGGAGGAAGAGGCCAGGGTCTGACTATCCTCTTAAAAGGTACTCCACAATGACCAAAAGCCTTCCTACTAAATCCCACTTCTTAAGATTCCACTACCTCCCAGTAGCGCCATGAGCTAGATAGAGACCAAGCCTTTAATACATGGATCTTTCGGGGATACTTGATCCAAACCCTAGCAGGCAGTTTTGAGAATAATTACCAGTTACTAAGTGCCGGCACATGTGCTAGGACTTTTTTTTTTTTTTTAACTTTCATAATTTCTAATCCTCAGAACACCTCAATAACATAATATTGGGCTCAATTTTGGGATGTCACCTAGCCAGTGAGCCAGACATGGAATTTAAACCCAGGACTTATTCAAAATTCCAAAGTTACCTTCTTTTCACTCTCACGATTCCTACAGTTTGTTATTGTCATCTTCTAGACTAGAATCCCGTGTCACTTAACTTTGATCCTTCTCAAACTAGGGTACATAATCTGAACTGTAGAGAAGAGTGTGGGGTACATTTGAAGCTGCCGGATAAACATGGCTGGCTCATCATCTTGCAGTGTCGGTTGTACTTGATGATGAGTAATATAAACACAGAATAAGCACTCATGTGTAGGGCTTAGAGTGTAAAAGTGCATGACCTGGGCCAGGGATTTAGCTTAGTGGTTCCGGCGCCTGCCACACAAGCGCAAGGTCTCAAGTTCGATCCCTGGTACCAAAACAACAACAACAACAACAAAAGTGCATGACCTATTAAGATAAAACACAAGAGTTTCTTCGCCTAAGCCTCTCTGCTGTACCTCAAGGTTCTCGGGACATGTGAGTTTGGGCTAGTGTATCACTAGGAGACACATGAAAGTCTGAGAATAAGACTATTCATTTGTAAAAAAAAAAAAGAGAGACTGGTAAGTTACATATTTTTACAGCAGAAAGATCAGGATTATTCCTTTCATCCTTTTGTTGTTCATCTTTTCCTCTTGAAGGACAGCCATAAAATCTCATCTTCCCATCTTTTTGGCAACAAGCAGTAATAAAGCATTAGTACTTTCAAGGCAGTTAGTGATGTGCAGGCATTCTTCTGCTGAAAAGTTGCTATCAAAATCATGCAGATACTGCTTTTCCTCTCTAGAAAAGGCCTTGGGCTGGAGGGGTTCATTTTTCCCCTCACTTCTTTTCACATGTGTTGGCAATATTGATGCAGATACTATGCTCTAGGCCAGTTGGTAGATAATTTTGTCAACCTTCTGTTCTTTTGGTGATTTTTTTCTCTAATGTGATTTTTGTTTCAAAACTGTTATCCAAGAAATATTGCCAGTAGCCCTACTTACATGGTTACTAGAAAAGATTCATTCAATAAATATCAGAGTGCTTACTGTATGTCAGGCTCTATTCTGTATACTAGGAATGTAGTTGTGAACAAAATTGTCCTTGCAAGCTTATCTTCTAGTCAGGGAGACAAATCATACATACAGTGAGGCAGGATACAGAATTTTTCCTGTAGATATTTACTGTATTCAACATTGAGCTCTGTAGCCATTGTTAGGATTTTTTTCTCTTATCAGGAAGTTATACAGTAAGTCCCCAACTTAAGAATGAGTTCTGTTTCAGGAGAATTGTTTGTAAGTCTGATTCATTCATAAGTCGACAATGAGTCTTATACAGTTATGAAACTTCGAAACTCGAATGTTCGTAAGTTAGGGACTTATACTGTACGCTGTTCTATTAACAGAAGCCTTTTTTTCCCTCAAATTAAGCAGTCTTCCTGTGATTTTTATGTTTTTGTTTTTACAGTATCAGAGATCAAACTCAGGACCTTGTGCTTCTGAGGCAGGCACAGTGCCACTGAGCTAAATCTCTGGCCCTCTTCTGATGATTTTTTAAATGAACTCAATTCACTTAGGCCAGTAGTGGCGAAGCTATGGCATGCCTGTTGTTTTTCTTGTAAAACATTAAAACAAAAGATGTTAATGTATGAGTTGTATTTTCTAAACTAAAAGCTTAGTATTCAGGTTTAATTGCAGTGTTGGCACTTTGTGATAAATAAATGGGTTTTGGTAGTTTGGGCCCTCATCTATAAAAGATTTGCCATTATGACTTAGGCTATTACATGTCAACACTACTCTCAGCCATCAGTTTACACACAATAGCTTTTGTATGGTGAGAGTCTTTTCACTAACTTCATTAGTATTATGGTGCTTTTTGTCCATAGCTTTTGGAAGATCCAATTAAAATTTCTGCCAAATAGCTGAAAACCATACTTTCACCTAAGAGATGCCACATGCTTTCTGAAATCTAAAGCCAGATAGGAAAACACAGATTGATATTTTTGAAACCAATAGAATTTTGAAAGCAATTACTTTCAAAAGTAATTGTGATGAAAGTCATTGTATCCTATTTTTACACCATTCTATTGACTCCTCGATCACAGAGCTGTTGGTAAGTTATACTGGTAGGTTCCTACAATTCCTTTCAGTTCTGGAAAGTATCACATAAAATAGATGAGAGTGTTAGGAGCATAGACATATCAGACCTTAATATTTACAGCTGTTACTAAGACAATGTCTTGAGATACACAGACAGCTACACAGTTTTAGAAGCAGATAGGTATACTTTGAACTTGTCAGATATACCTCAAAAGGACTAACCTGATTAAAACTCCTTAGTGGCCATCCCAGTTTGTATCCTTTTTAAAGGACTTTTTTTTTCTTCTTGGAGTCAGGCAATTTTGTTCCTTTACAGAACATCAGTCTTGAGCTCTTTCTCTGTATTTCTGCTATCATAGCATTATTGCTATTGAAGTTGATATTTCCTGTTGGTATCTGTAGCGGAGCTGGAACTTCTGTATGTGGGCTCACCTCTGAAACTTTTGACTCTGTACCTGACTCTGTTGCATAGCTCATGAAACCATGCTGAAATCTCTTTAGCCTGTGAGTTACAGTAAGTGACCAGAAATTACTACTTGCCTTCTAGTTACTGAATTAATAGTGCAGTGGCACATTATTGTATAATTCAATATGAACTGAGGCTCACTTAACAATACTTCAAGCATGGTAAAGTGACCGCTCATTGACAGTGTTATTTAATAACTACAACTACCATGGTTTAGAACTGCACAACTAGTGGGAAACTTGGACTTGGTTATCAACTAGAGACTTTTAGGAAAAGTCTGCTCAGCTTTCAGCATTTCAGATATTGTCTTCCTGAAATTGGCACCTCTCCCTTCTTCCTATATCCTGATTCAGTTAGCCTGTAGTTGACATTATTTTTTTTTCTTTTTTTTTTTTAGTACCGGGGATCGAACTTGGGTCCTTGCGCCTGCCCAGCAGGCGGTGAAACCACTGAGCTAAATCCCTGGCCTGACATTTTTTTTTTTTTTCATGGAGAAAATGGCAGCTTCAGAAAGGCAATCTTGGGAACAATGGCCTGTGAACAACTCCAAGGGACACTCAAAACACAGTACAATAAATCCCTGACTTACAAATGAGTTCCATTCTGGGAGAACGTTCATAAATTAGATTTGTTTGTAAAAGTGACAAAAGTGAGTCTTACACAGTATACCTGTGAAATTTGGCAACTCTAATGTTCATAAGTCAAGGACTTAACTATATCTAGACACCTAGATTGGGATTAAAGCCATGTTGTGAACACCTTTCCTTTTCACTCCTGGCTCCCACCAGCTAACTAGATAATGGATATCACTCTGAATCTCACAAGTCCTAATTTGATTGATTTGTGTGAGCCCCTGGTAAGTGCAGGCTCAGAGTATTTCCAGGTAGATGAACCTGACTGCACATAATATCAGCCACTGAACTGAAATGGTTAATGTCTAGTGTGGACCAATAGTTTTCTTTTTTCTTTGATTATCCGCTTCCATCTGCTTGTCACAGTAGTAGTTAGGTGAGGTCACTTACTGGATGAATCATTTCCACCCTTGTTGCCATCTCTGTATTAGTCACTGTCCTCTACTCTCCATCATTGTTTTATCACCTTGCAATATTCTCCGAGGAGGATAACTTTCCTTGGAATCTTTCGCATTCAAGAAGAAAGCTGCAGAACAAAGTCTAAGTAAGCTATATAGACTTGCTAGTTAGAAAATGTGTGATATTGTTACCTCCCTTTACTTTCTGAACATAATACAATTAGGTGAACCTTTTATGATGCTGGCTATGTGTCTCTGGTACCCTTGGGGTCCTGTCTGTATCAAATCAGAGTTCTTGATTCTAGCTAGTTGTCTCTATAATACTGAACATAAACAAAAGAATATCAGGATTATTTTTTCAGCTTCTTCTATGGTTTTGAATAAAATTGATCAGCAGCATGGGGAAGACTACATTCAGGTCTTTTCTAGCAAAGATAATACCCATATAATATTCAAAGATAAGAATGAAATCTGAGAAAATAAGAACTGTAAGTGTGCTTTATTTCCTTTGGTCTAAATCTCATCAGTGAGACCTTATCCTCAATGGTGGTTTTTTTTTGGTTTTTGTTTGTTTGTTTTTACTGAATTTAGCATGTTTGGTAAAACTATTTCCTTAATGGTGTGGGGTTTTTTTCTTGCCATTGAATGCCAACCCAGGACCATAAAGAATTCTCTTTCAAGCTTGAGTTGTTAAGTCTGGCCAGAAGAGGGCGTAGTTAGAGAGAGAAAGCTTATCAGAAAGTCATCAAATCAGACCTTTTGTAGAATCCCTTCCATGTTTTTTTTTTATTTAGCCTTTGCCTTCCTTAGAAAGCTTTTTTGTGTGTGTGTGTACCAGGGATCAAGCTTGGGTCCTTGCACTTGCGCACCAGGTGATGAAACCACTGAGCTAATTCCCCGGCCCTTTTTTTTTTCTCTCTCTCTCTCTCTCTAAAGTCTGATCTCCTTTGTATTCAGAAATAAGTTTTAAACTCATCTTGTCTGATTCTAAAATCATTAATCCTCTAAGGCAGTGTTTTAAACCTTGGCTGTACACTAGGATCAACTACAAGAGCTTTTCAAAACTCTTAACACCCAGGCTAAACCTCACAACAGTTAAATCACTCTCTGGGAATAAGACTCAGGCAGTAACATTAATTGATTGATTGAAGAGAGACAAGGTTTTGCCAAGTTGCCCAGGTTTGTTTCAAACTGGTTGGTGGGCTCAAGCAAACCTCGTGCTTCAGCCTCCCCAGTACCATTTTTTTAAAAAACACCTTCAAACATACACTAACACAAGCAGGTGATTAATTCCATTGTGTATCCAAGGTTGAAAGTCATAGTTCCTGGAACATAGTTATTACTAATATTTGAAAGTTTAAATCTTACTTTGAGAAACCTCTGTTTTTATAAAGGGGAAAACCTTCTAAAATTAGACTGCCTTTGGAATCTTATTCTGTACAATTTATGGTTGTTTATTTTGTTTTTTGAGTTAGGATCTTACTATGTAGCCCAGGCTGGCCTCAAACCTGAGGTGATCCTCCTGCCTCAACCTCCCAAATGCTGGGATTACAGGCATGTGATGCCATGCCAAACGTAATTTACATTTTAAAACGTATTTACCCTGTGCTCCATTCTAATTGGTCTGCTCATATTCCCAGTCATGCTTTTATTCTTGATTTTTTAGGAATGAAAAATCATGCTATTTGAGAAAAGTGCCTCCTCCATTTTTGCTTTCACCTCTTTGGAACTTCTCTTCATTACACTCACCAAAAGTAGGCTCTTCCTTTCAGAGCTTCCCTTTTTTGCTTTAGTATATTCTGTATGGTTTTGTACCTCTGTTGTATTTCTCCTGCCAGTTTGCAAACTGGTTCTTATTTGTCTGTATAATGACTGTCTGACATCTTTGCATTCCTTGCATGTTGCAAATACTATGTAAGTGTTAGAATAAAAGGAATGTCATGCTCCAGATGTGTGTTATTCTAGAACCAGGGAGAAAGCAGATATATAATATTTTTTCTGTTTACTTTCATGCTTTTTTCAGTTGTTCAAATTCTTGGTTGAGATGACCTCTTTATTTGTCATTAGCTTTATGTTTATCATCCCATGTCTGACCATTTACTAATCTTCAGGAACCAGTTTCTGGAAATGTCAGCTCTGTGATTTGGAATACTCTGTGGCTTAGTGCAGAGAGTACTTTTTGTTAAGCACCTGCTGGGGTTCTTTTCTATCACAGAGGAAATAGTTTGGTCATAGACCTCACTATTTTTTAATATAGATTGAATTTTAGATTTTGGCAGCACCATTTTATATACTATCAGATCATAAAGAAGATAAATCCCAAATCCTGAAAATGCATTACAATTGTTTTTTAACACAATCACAACACAGTGATCATCAAATTTCTACCACTAAATAAGAGACAATGAACAAAAAGTTTTTAGTCTTTTAGTCTATTTTTAAAGTAGACAAGCATTTGATGATTGAAACAGGCATTGTAGATAAACAACTAGAGAGGAAGCAAATGTGAAACGGTAGCAAAAGGGAGGTTTTGTTTCTAAACACTGCTACTGGTTGTATATACAGGTTCCATTGTATTTTACTTTGCTTGACTACCAGCTGTTTTTAGCTTCAGTTCTTTAATGTTTTTGTCACAGAAGACTGACTTCCGGGTCAGTTATATATCAGAGCCCTGAGAAAAACAGGCAAGACTAATATCATGTGAAAGTATTTTCCTGTCAGCTCCTAATTCAGTTAGTCTAGTTCTCTAATGTTCAACCGCATTTTAAATGAACTACTCCAAATAAATCATAGCATTTTCTCCTTAGTTGTATTGACTGTCAGGGAGATTTGAAGCATTGCAGATTTGAAGCCTCCACCTTCCTCCCCAGATAGGATAGATTATTGTCCCAACTATTTTCTTTTAGGAATAGTCTAAACTCTAAAATCACTTTTATTCCACCTGTAATTCTCAAAGCTTGAAATTACAGTTCAAAGCTGATTTGGTTCTCACCATCTCATTCATTCAGACAGTAGATTTTGTAGATCAAAGCATGTTTTAGCCTTCTTTTCTTTTATTTCCCCCTTAAATTTCTTTTTAAAGAAAAAAATATTCAAAACATTGATGCTTGGAAGTAGAGCTTCTTGGAATATGCAAATTCTTTAAATCTTGTTTGGGTTGTGTTCATGTGTCCTGCTGTAAAGATTGGATCTGAAACATCCTTGAGATGTCCCAGCTCCATCTTCTTTCCAAGTTTTCTCAAAACTCCCACACCCCCTCACTATCACCACTTGGTTCCCCTAGGGCATATTTCTTTGCAATCTAGAATTTCCTTAGGCTTTGGGAAACACATTGAATGGCATGTATTTCCAGCAACTTGGTAGAGCAATTTACAGATTCTGTATGGGCATCTAGTACTTAGCTAAATGAACTCTACCTCTCTCTTCTCTCTCTGCTTTCTCTCTTTCAGCTTGGCAGTGACCTTGGCGGGGGCATTGGAGGAAGTCCGGCAGTAAGTGCCATCCATTTTTTTCACCATGGGAAGCGCCGCCCCCTGTTTGATGCCTTTCCTTTGCACACACTGTCAAACCACTGCTGCTATACACCCAGATCTCTATAGCAGTATATATCATACACCAAAATCTCTAGCAGTGTATGAGAGGTAGAAAGTAGAGTAGGGTTACTTAGAATCTTTGGGATCATGTACCACATGTGGTCTAGGGACATCATTAGGGTTTGCTGCTCTGGTGCCTGAAGAGATCTTTATGTTTCTGACATTAAAGAGCTAAAGGAAATAGAACCTCCCATCTTGACTAGAGAATGTTCTTATTCCCTGGTGTCATCCAGAGAGAACTTGAGAGAGTCAGCTGGACTCATTGAGCCTCTCCTCACAGATGAGTGAGTTTGGGAGTGTGAATATCATCTCCCTCAGGAGAGCTTCCCACTAGGTATTTATGCCTAAATGGGAAAGTAAGACTTGGCTGTACCAAGTGAAATTGGAAATGCTGTTTAAGTTGGATGCTTCTCATTCTTTCTGTAGAGACAAACGCCCCCTTTTTTAGTGTACCTGTAGGCCTTTTGCACAGAATCATGGAAGCTAAAATTGGAAACAGACAGACAAAATCTTGGCTTACCGTATTCCTGTGTCTACTGAATACTGTGTCTTGATAAAGCTTCTGAAGGGTATATGTGTATCTTGTCAGTGATGAAAAAAAAAACTGTGATTAAAAATACAAAGATATACCAGCTTGGCTCCTAGGAATATTGTAATTGTGTTTTCTTACTGGTTTATCAGTACTGTTAAAATAAATAGCAGCATTTTAAAGGCTACTAATCTGTTGTTCTTCCTGATCTTCTCTCTCCCTTTTTTTTTTTCCCTGCAGGTTGGACAGTCCTTCATCCCATCATCAGTGCCTGCAACCTTTGCTCCCTCACCAACTCCTGCCGTAGTCAGCAGTGGTCTGAATGACCTATTTGAACTCTCCACAGGGATAGGGATGGCACCTGGTGGTTACGTGGCTCCTAAGGCTGTAAGTAAAGTTAGCATAGCAATACTTTCTTAATTGACAAAACCCAAATTATTTCTACATTTATGTTACTTCCAGAACTAATAAATCCAAGATTTTGCCTTGGTTCTAAGGAATTAACAAAGAAGATAAAATACAGCTTCAGTCTAATGGGAAGCACCATTAGCATCTTTGTTAAACATGTTTATAGTTTATCAGCACTGAAGTGAGTCTAGTGAAAGTCTGTTATACAGTGCATCAACAGGTGAAAAAATACAGTATAGAGAAGTAACATTTTTTTTGTTCCATCCTCCTTTGTTCATTTGTATTACATACTGATTCTAGAGTGCTATTGCTCAGATTTGATTTTTATGGGTTTTCATATACCCATGTAGAGTACTGGTTTAGATTTGTGTCATTGGGGCTCTTCCAGTCTCAACCTTGCTGGATGTCCGTCAGATTAAAATTCAGAACAGGAACCTACTGATAAATGAAGCTCTTTTAAGCTCTTGGGAAAGATACTAGCCAGGTCAGGGTAGACTTTGTATAATCTTGCCTTTGTAAGAACTAGTGTGCCTCTTTGCTTCCTGATTTTACTGCCTGCTCATCTGATTCCTTATGGAGAATCTCTGCTAAAGACATATAGGCCAATTGTCCATTCCAGGATTTATAACTATGTGTATATAGGCATTGCATAGAATAATCAAAAAGATGGCTCAGCCGGGGATTTAGCTCAGTGGTTCTGGCGCCTGCCTCGAAAGCACAAGGTCCCGAGTTTGATCCCCGGTACCAAAAAAAACCCCACTAGATTCTAAAAAGATGGCTCAAAACAGAGCCATAGTATTCTGGCACTATTTAGTACTATAGCTTTGTTGTAATATCTACTGTGTTGGAAATTAGCCACACAGACTTTATTAATTAAAAAATTATCTAATGTACTCCTTTACCTACAAATAACTTACTTAAATGATATACAAATATAAGACAAAAGATAGTTTCCTCTTGCTCCCATTTCCCCATACATAGCCACTGTTAACTTTGTCATGTGTCCTTTCAAAAGAAAAAGATAAAGATAATGCATATACTCAAATATTTGTATCCTTTAAAAATACTATGTCAGGAAAAAAAATACTGTGTCAGTAGATTTTTTTTCAGTTTTAAACATTAGTACATGTTTGCGGTATTATAATTACATGTATTTGGGGAGTTAGTACATATATATAACACAGCTTAATTTCTTTTTCTTTCTCCTCCCTTCCCTTCCTCATTCCTCCATCTTTTGCCCCTTCTCATTTGCAAAAGATCTGTCTCCCTGTTTCCCATTACTTATCTTTTATTTTGCTCTGTAAATTATTTACTTCACAATATACTGCTTTGTACATTGTTCTTTCACTACCACATTCTTTTTCTGTTTTGTTTTGTCCCCCCGGAATGGGGATTGAGCCCAGGACCTTCACACTGAGCTACATCCCCAATCCCCTTTTTTTATTTTGAAATGAGGCCTTACTAATTTGCCCCGGTTGACCTTGAACTTGTGATCCTCCCTTCTCAGCCTCCTAGAGTTCTGGGATTACTGTGCCTGGCCCCACGTTCTTTGTAGGGGCTATGTCAGACATAGCCATTGTACTCATTCTTCTTGGTTGTTGTTATAGTGTTGCTCTGTGTATGTTCTGACATATTTTTGTAAATATATCTACAAGGGGGCCCGGGATTTAGCTCAGTGGTTTCGCTTCCTGCTGCGCAAGCACAAGGACCTGAGTTTGATCCCTGGTACCAAAAAATATATATATATATCTACAAGGGAAACTTGAAATTTGCTTGATCATTTAACATTTTAAATAGACATTACCAACTTATGCTCCAAAGAGATGGCATAAAATTACTTTCCTAACAACAAAATGAGAGCACCAAGTTCCTTCTGTTCTCCATTGGATGTGACTGATTTGTTTTTGTTTTTGTTTTGGGTGGTATTGAGGATTGAACCCAGGAAGTGCTGAGCTTTGTCTTATTTTACTTTTTCAAACAGAATCTCACTATGTAGCTCAGACTGGCCTTGAACATGTAATAGTCATTGCACCACCCATGGCTGATTTTTAAGAATTTTTTGACCAAATGATAAATGAAAAATAGTATCTTCTGAGTATTTCCTCTTTTTTTTCTCCTCCTCTTCCTCCTCCTCCTCTGCTTCCTCCTCCTCTCCTCCTTCTCCTTTTTTGTGTGGCTTGAGTGTTCAACCTGATTATTTACCACTGACAAACTCCTTGGTTTTCTGTCCTGTGTGATCAGAACAACTCATATATTTCCTGATTGTTTTTTAACTTTTAAAGTTTTTTACTGGTGTAAGCCAGGAATATTACAGGTTCTGTGGCCAGGGATGAGATTATTTAAGCAACACCTGAGTATTTACTATTACCATAATGATAGCAAAAGTTAGAAATATATGTAAGATATATCCTTAAAAAGGTTGCTAATAATGCTAACCGTCTTCAAAGATTATAGCCATGCTGTTTTCATTAGTAGATTCCATTTCTTCCTTTTAAAACTTTTATCAAAACTAACAGAAAAACACATTAAACTCATCAGAATTTCTTTTTTACTTGTATATATATTTGGTAAGTGTATTCAAAAGCATTAAAATGACCAAGTTAAACAAAAGATGGAGAAAAGACTAGGGTTACCCATAGACTGTTGTTGTTTTTTTTAATTTTGGTTTGGTTTTGGTTCTTAAATAATTGAGAATGATGTTACAATTCAGAAAATACTACTTGATCCGAAGTCTTTCAAACTGACTTAATATTTATAATATAAAATCACAATTGCCTGAGGAAGCAAAACCTTACTCTCATCTTTATTTGTTAAAATAAAGAAATAGCGTCAAGATAAATCTTGTCTGGTTCCTTTGAGCTCTATGCTATGTTTCAGGTCTGGCTACCTGCAGTAAAGGCTAAAGGCTTGGAGATTTCAGGAACATTTACTCACCGCCAAGGGCACATCTATATGGAAATGAACTTCACCAACAAAGCCCTGCAACATATGACAGACTTTGCAATCCAGTTTAACAAGAATAGGTAAGACATGTGAGCCCTTAGCTTGATATTGATACAAGAATGTACCATGTGTCCAATAAGTGAATATTTCATTTAACAATGGGTAAAAACTAACATCTTGGCAGACACTGAATGCAGAGTAAACTGTAGCTCTCGCAAGTCCATTCAGTTGTGACCTTCACCTCTGGAGGGCATAGTAAATTTTGGAGGAATATTTATCCATATGGATTGAAGGAACCAGAATCTATTGTCTTTTTAAAGAATTCTAGGACTAGAATGTTTTTAATAAAATAATTAAACACTTTTAATTGTAATCCATTTACTTTAAAAAATACTTGTTCAGCATCTGTGTACTGGATTGTAGAAAGTAGGGGTATAGTAGTGAACCAAACAAAGCTGTCTGAAGTGCATATTTTGGTAGAGAAAAATTAATGTACTTTGCTCAATGTCAAAAATGTAGAAGATAGCCAGTATACGTGTTAACCAAATAATCACCTATAGACTCTGAATAGTCACTTCTTTGCCTTAAAAGTAAGAGAACATGAACAAGTAAAATGTTGATTTCTTATATTTATAAAACATCAGTTTTTGTTAAGTTGTATGGTTCAGGAAACTGCCTACTAGACTTCAATGATGAACTCACTCATTTGTAAATACAAAATATTCAACATTGTTATAACAGAGTAATAATTATACCATTAAAACATTTAATAAAATTTGTCAAAGACAGTTTGCGTCAGTGACTGTCTATTTCTGATCACTTGGAAACACTTTGTACCCTGGATTTGAGAGTTTGGCACATTAGAAATCATTTATGTATCTTGAAGGTCTGGATTTCCTTCTGTTAAGACCATTTTTATTTCCATTCTCTTTCAGAAATTGCCTTTGTTAAAGAACAAGGCTGTTGGGGAATGTATTACAGTAAAGGAAATCTGCCTCACCTATAGATCTCCATTTATCTTGCCTTTTTAAAAAGTAATTCTTATACTTAGAAAGATTTATGTTTTTGTTCTGTTATACTTATTCCTTTAGATTACATAACCTTAGTCCTTGCTTTCTAAAGTCTGTTTCCTTCTGTCTTCTGCATCCTCCCTTGTGACCTAAACTCAGTAATACTCTTTCTTGGCTTTGATGGTACTCTTTAAGTATGCTTAAACTTCTACTTACTTTGTCATCATTGACTCTCCCAGATGAGGGAGATAAGACAAATGAGGCTTAGCATCTAGTCTGTTTTCCCTTTTTTCTCTCATTTCTGTAAATTATATCATTTATTCATTTCATTCTTTTTTCCATATTTTTTTCTTAGTACATGTTTGCAGTACATAGTGCTTACATTCGTCATGGGGGGGGGGGGGTTGTATACATTCTTTGACCTGTATCTTCGTCTTGGATTTGTGCTTACTGCCAATCCTTTTATTTAAGTTTCTCTTGTCATCTCTTGAATGTCTCCTAGTAGGTTCCTCAGAAAGAGTTCATGTGAATATACAGTATTCCTTAAATTTTCTCACATTGTCAAAACTGTGACCTTTATATTTGAAAATTCCTCCTTTTTTAGTTTTTCAGGAATCAAACCCAGTCTCACATATATTAAGCAAGCACTGTATACCACTGAGCTACATCCCCAGCCCACATACTTAAAAATCCTTGACTTGAACTCTTACAAAGTGTTTTGCTCCAAGGTATTTTGTCTTTGAAAGTTTCTGTGGAAGTCTTATTTCCAGCTTGATTTTTTTCCCCTCATATAAATGACTTGATTTTTATATTAAGCTGCCCAAAGTTTTAAAGTCTAAAAATTTTCTCGGTCAGTTTTGCCTGAAGTAAGATGTACCATTTCATTTCATACATTCAAGTCTTTTACTTAAAGTTTTCAGGCCCAGGATTTAGCTCAGTGGTTCCAGCGCCTGCCTCACAAGCACAAGGTCCCGAGTTCAATCCGCAGTACCAAAGAAAAAAAAGTTTTCAGTATTTATATGTTTAAACATTTCTCTTCATTATTCTGATTTTGTTCTTTTATCTTTCCCGTTATGTATTTATTGGCTCTTGTTTGTCTATATTTTACATGTACTATTTTTCTGTCTAGGCTTTTAAAAAATATCATCACCATCATCTTCATCATTATTTTCTGGTACTAGAGACTGAACTCAGGGCGTTTGCACTTTGCAGCTTCTCCAACTCTTTTTTTGAGACAGGGTCTTGCTAAGTTTCCCAGACTGGCTCCAACTTGTGAGTCTCAGAATCACTTATTATATTCTGGTATACGGTAAGGTATAGTTTATCTAAGAAAAGGGAATTATTTCTTTATTCATTCTTACAATTGAAAGAGATACTATTTATGTACTCTTTAGTTATTTTATAAACATTATTATCTTTATATAAAACAAACTGATCCTATTTAAAATATAAATTTAGTATAAATTTTATATTATATCTAGCTCCACTTCTCCCTTTCTGCTCCATCTGTAAAGTTTTTATGTTTTTCAGACTGTCTGCCCTCCAACATGTTTTTGGTTTTTATATAACATCAGACTCAGGCCACATTTCCAATCTCTTTACCATTCTTGCATTATTATTAAACTGGCACTCTGGGAAGTTGAAATAATGCATACTTGCTGCCTTCCTTAGGTTTGGAAAGTGGCTATATTTACACCTACAACTTGTCCTGCTTATTTAGAAAATTAAACTTGTCAGTTGTGCTCTATGTAGACTAGCTCTTTCCAGTGATTGTGTGCTGTGTAAGTGAACAAAAAAGAAAGAAAATGGGAGTTACAACTAAACAATCTTCTGGACTGATCAGACAGGTTGTCAAGCTAAATAATGTCCATTTATTGTACTTTACAGCGTAGAAAAAAATTTTTGAATCTTATTTCCCAAGGATTATCAAAGGAAGGATTTGTGTGTGGGGTGTGTGTGTGTGTGTGTTACTGGGGATTGAACCCAGGGCCTTTGCATTGAGCTACATTCCCCACCTTTTTATTTTTTTTATTATTTATTTATTTATTTATTTGGTACTGGGGATCAAACTTGGGTCCTTGAGCTTGCCCAACAGGCGATGAAACCACTGAGCTAAATCCCTGGCCCTAAATTTTTTTATTTTGAGACATGGTCTCGCTAAGTTGTTTAGACTTGGTTCAAACTTGCAGTCCTCCTGCCTCAGGCTCCCAGAGTGCTGGGATTACAGGAGTGCTTCACCATATCTTGACATGATGAATTTATTTTAAAAGTGCTCATCAAACCTGTGTCTCTTTAGTGACTTGGTAAATCACAGAAACTTTCAAAATCATAGCATTAGCAAAGCAGTTATGAATATTTTATCCTTCCTCAAACCCATTTAATGGAATGATATAACCAGCATTATGGCAAGTTGAAATTGAGTATCTTATTTCTTGCCATTCCTTCCATTTAGTTGTATTGAAAAATGTTTCCTTGAAATAGAGTAAAAGTCAACTGAAACTCAAGATGTGGCTAAATCTCACCTCTTAATCTCTGTGATTTCTTCATTCTCTTTCCAAGCTTTGGCGTCATCCCAAGCACTCCTCTGGCCATCCATACACCACTGATGCCAAACCAAAGCATCGATGTCTCCCTGCCTCTCAACACCTTGGGCCCAGTCATGAAGATGGAACCTCTGAATAACTTGCAGGTCAGAGCCTTACTTTACTTGGGTAGTATTAATCAATATCATATCTATATTATATTTATATGGAAAGGAACCCTTCAATAGTAGTTTATTTTCCATTACTATAGTAAAATACTTGAGCCTGGGATTTAGCTCAGCAGCATCGTGCCTGCCTTGCAAGCGCAAGATCCTGAGTTTGATCCCCAGTACCCCCCCAAAAAAAACCAGTCAAAATACCTGAGGCTGGGTTCTTCATAGAGAAAAGAGGCTTGTTTTGCTCACAGATTTTAGTCGTTCAAGAGCTTGATACGGACCTTTGCTTGGTTCTGGTGAGGGCCCCTGCGGCTTGTTCACATGGCAGACAGCATCATGGCAGGAGCATGTGTGACATGGAAAGCTCTTAATAAGACAGGAAGTCAGAGTTCAGGGAAGGGCTGATCTTGCTCTTTTGATAACAACTTACTGTCACAAGAGCTATACAGGGTCCCACAAGAATTTAATGTCCTCCAAAGGCAGTACCCCCAATAATAACCACCTCTCATTAAGCCATTTACCCACCTCACCGCCATCACATAAACCTTTAGGGGACAAACCATAGATAGCACCCTCTCTCTTTGTTATGTTAGAGTTGGTCATGAACTATGGTTTGAAATAACTTTGTGGAAATGAATTTTGTTTTTAAGGAAAACGAAAGTCATTCATTAACATCGAGTTACTCTTTTTACTCATTAAACATTTAGAAACTTTTTTCTTAAGTTATTTACAAGCTTTTTTTCTTTAAGACTTTTATAGCAGGGTTTAAATGTAATTTACATAAGAATAAATTTCAGAGGAATTTTATATGGAGGTTAGTTTGAACACTGAATCACTGGGTTATTTGGATTTAAATGCCCCTGTCAGCACATCTATGATAAGTGAAACAGCATATTAAAGGAACTAAGAATGGCTTTAGCAGATCTTCAAGAGGCTGTTGATTTTGAAAGTGTTGATTTTTTTTTTTTTTAATGCTTAGGTATTAGCTTAGAGTTTCATCCAATTTCCATCTGTCTTAAATTCTCTTTGAAAACTATAAATCTTCTGGTATTGAAGCAACATGAAGGCAGAGTGGTAATCATAAGCCAAAACTATAGTGCCCTGGAGGATTATTGATACAGCTGTAGACCCTAGACGTTGTGGTTTTAATGCTCAAAGGACGCAAGAGAGAGCCTTGGTCCAACCTGAGATGGGGACCGGAAAAATGTTTCTGATATCCCAAGAAAGTGATAGGAACATTCCTCTCTGAGCAGAATTTCTGAGTGGCCTCTTGTAAGAAAGCTTCCTGTGTGCCATACATGATTATATAGTCCTATAATCCAAGCATATATGAGCTATGTAAGTGCAGTAATCGCCAAACCAGTAAATCAGGTACAGTTGGTTCAGGGCCGGTGAAACCTAGGGTTCCTGGCAGAAACAAATGGAAAGCAGACCTTTAGCAACTAAAATCTGAAACTCCTAGCTGAAAAGAAAATCTCCACTAAAAATAAGCTCATAATTTAATGACAACAAAAATGGAAACCTACATTATGAAGGACAGTTAAAAGACACACCAGAGAGGAATATTTAAATCCCCCTGTCAGCACATGATCCCACGTCTATGATCTATGATCCCACGTCTACCTAGAAATTGAGATGATAACACAAATTGAATGAGACTACCAAATACATTTAAAAATGATGACAAATATCAACCTTCCACTTTCCAGTCAAAACAGGTAGGACTCACTTGCTCAATCTTCTAGAAATACCACTGTGAGATATGGTCCCGATGGTGAGACAGCAAAAATAAAATTACTTGGAGTTAAAACTAAATGTTCTGAGTAGTTTAAATACCAGTGCACCCTGGCTCATTACCTTATTGTCACAGTAGTTGACTGCAGCTTTTTGAGTAATGATTTAGAGAGTAGACAAGTGAATCACAATATAAGTTGGCTTAGACAAGAAGAATAAAACAAGGGTTACAATGCAGATGAAGTTGGCTGTTACTATGAGAGTAAGGTGTTAAGGGACTTTTCCAGCTCGAGATCCTGAAGTAACTAACCCAAATCTGCATCTGTTCTCTTTTCTTGAAATCTAACCTCCCTCCCATTGACCCACAGAGCCTCAAGCCTAATATTTGAGGACAGTCAACTTGCATACAAGAATGCTTTACTTCAGCAATAGGAAAGGGAATTTGGGTCACAGAAACTAGGGCAAATTTTCTATTTTTTTAAGGAAAGTACAGATATTCCTCATTTAACAACCTGTTAATGACTGTTTGGACTTATGACCCATCTTTACGGTTCTATATGTCTTATTTATAGAATTTCAGTATCTTTTTTTGGTACAATATGCCTTACTTATGCAGTACTGTAATTTTTGCTGCTTGTCCTATATTGTACAGTACTGTAGTTTTATAGTCTGTTATACATTACAGTCCTGCATGTAGGGGTTATGCAGTCATCAAGTTGGAGTTTCCTTTAACCATTTCTTTGTTCTAAACATTATAATGTGCATACTATATATGTAGTTCCTCATGTAGTGACCAATTCATTTAACAGCTTAGTCACAGAAACATAATGCAGTCATTAAATGAGGAATGTCTAAACAAATGCTATTTTATTTTTCCTATTTGCATATCCATTTATAAAAAACAAACTTAAAATTTTCCTGTCTGTAGTTAGCTACTTGATACTTCATTTTCTCCATGGGTTTACTTCTTTCAGAAATGTTGTAATTGCAGCTTTCTGATTAATTGGCATTTCCCAATAGCTAAACAAAACTTGAAAAGAGATACCTTTTTCCCCTTTGAGCAGCTGTATTTAATATCTGCTGGTGGAACTTGAAACTAATGGCTAGCTTATGATGGGTGAGTTACTTTAGAGTCCACTTTCCATTCTGCCCTTGTCCCCAGATGAACAAGAAGAATCAAAACTTAACCCCAACCAGCTTAGACCACCTAGATCCAGATAAAGCAGGTAAAGATCTTTTAGTATTTAAACATATTTGCATAATATTTAGAGTCAAGCGCTCATGTAGGAAAATTAGTACTTCCCTAATACTTTTATTAGACCATAAAATCAGAAATAAAAAAAGTGTTTGGAAGTTGAGAAAATGAAGTTTTGAATGCCTTGTAGGTTTTTGCTGTTTTGGCTAATGTTATATCAATGTGTAGAACAAATCATTTGTCAAATTATAATCTGATAAAAGAAACGTTTCATTAAATTGCTCATTAAACAAGGTATGGTGAAAGTCCAAGACAGGAGGATCATAAGTCCAAGGCCAGCCTGGGCAATTTAGCAAGACCTTGCCTCCAAATAAAAAGGACTGGGAATATAGTTTTCAGTGATAGATGCCCCTGGGTTCAAACCTCAGTGCCGTGGGCCAGGGGTGCTCATTAAACTTATTGGCTCATATGGCTCATTCAACTTTAAAGGCTAAAGATATCATTCTCAGAATGTGAACTGCATCATGCCTCAGTGACGGAGTTATATACCTACTAGATAAATGAACCTAGAAAATTTTTTTTGTTGTACTGATGTTGGCTATAAAAGCCTTTGTGAGTCTGGGGATGTAGTACAGTGGTAGAGCACATGTGAGAATCTAGGTTTATCCTGACACCATCTGAAAAAAGCACCTTTGCCAGGCATAGTGGCACATGCCTGTCATCCCAGCACTCAGAAGGCTGAGTCAGAAGGATTTCCATGAGTTTGAGGACAGCTTGGGCTACCTGGTGAGTTTTAAGGCCAGCCTGAACTACATAGCCATAGCAAGACCCTATCCCAAAAAAACCCTTTGTAAATCCAATTTATAAATATTTTAGTGTATGTGCTGCCGAAGCAAGCACTCCAACTTATAAATATTATACAGAGTAAAGTTAAGCTTGTCCCCACTGGGAACCCTTCTTGAGTTTACTTATATCATACAGTTAAATTCCTGAAACAGTTTATTCCCCGTATTTAAAAAAAAACTTTAACAAATTTCTGGGTGAATTTTTCCCTACATGAGTTAAAATGACTCTGATGGTGTTTTACATCTTATTTCTGTTAATTGCTCAGAAACATTTTTTCAGTATACTTTTTTAAAAAATAGTTATTTTGAGGCATATTCTTGCTAGTTGCCCAGGCTGGGCTTGAACTTGAGGTCCTCTTGCCTCAGCCTTCCAGAATGCTGATGTTACAGATAAGCACTACACTTGGCTCCAGTACACTTTAAACTTGACATCTGGCAAGTGAATGATTCTTCAAGTCAATGTTTACAAGAGACAGACCATGGACTTAGGACATATATGTTCAACCCTAGGGTGATGCCCATGGTCTCTGCATAGAGACCGTAAAGTCCCCACAGCTGCTCAGCTTTCTTTTTCACTGAGCTGCACACTCTCACAAGAACATTGATAGCGTCACTCCTTCACATTAATATTTGCCAGGGTTTGCAAAGACACAGTTTAAAGAGTCAACTAGTTCTACAGTTAAGAAAAAACGTGTACCTAGCCTTCTCTTTCCAACATGGCCCAAGTTTTGTCCACAGAGGCAATCTCTTGCCTGTTTTAGTTGATTCTTTTGATATTTAGTACTCTATCTCTAAATAACATGGAATTTGCTTAGATTGGTGTCCAGTGTATACAGTATTATAATAATGTATACTCTCCAAAGCTGAGCCAAGGGGCCGGGGATTTAGCTCAGTGGTTCCGCCACCTCCCTTGCAAGTGCAAGGTCCCAAGTTCGATCCCCGGTACCAAGAAAAAAAAAAGCTGAGCCATATAGTAAGGTGTGATTCCCCCCCCCCATAAAATATTTTGTAAATAACTGGAGTCTTTGTTTGTCCATGTTCTTAAGTGTAGTTCAACCCCAAATTCTGTTGCGATCAGATCCCTGAAATAGTCTGTCGCATTCTCTTTCTTGAAGTTTGTTCTGGAGACTTTTAACCTACACCAGTCTGAACTGATTTTCTTGAATACCTGGAACATAGCTGTCATACTAGGATGGTTTCCCTTTATCACTACCTTGGGGATTCATTCTTTTCATTTCTCCTGAATTGTGTCTCCTATTGTATTTTCCTTTTCTTGGTTTACTCCCTTATTTTAATGAAATACATCTCCTAGTAGCTTCCTGAGAACAGGAAAATAAAATTTTTGAGATACTTGTTTTTAGTCTTTTACTTATTTTGCCTTCATGATTGTTTGATGGTTTTTGTATAATAAAATTCTAAATTAGAAATCATTTTCACTTAGTCTGAAGCCATTCTGACTCTTCATCCTTTTCTGTGCCATTTCTTTTTCAGTGAAAGCATGTATAATCTACCCATTTTCATAGCATTACTCCACGTTATTTTGAAGTAAATCCCAGATATTAATATCATTCATCTGTACATACTTCAATACATGTGTTATGTATGAGTTACATCGAGAATGACCCAGAAAGGTCTCATACGATCATAGGCAGGGCTCTTGGGAGGTGAATATTAACGTGAAGTTAGAAAGTGGGGCCTGGTTGGAAGGGCCAGGTCCCTGGGGGCTTAATCTGGAAGTGTTTCTCTCCCTTCTTGGCTCAGCCCTTCTCTCTGGTACAGGTCACAGTGACCTGAGCAGGTTTCCTCAGCCCAGGTCTTCCCACCATATCATTTATGCTTTTGACCCTCACACTAAAAATACAAGGCAAAATAAACCTCTCCTCCTTTAAGTTGTGAATGTAGGGTTTTTCATGCCAGTGACAGAGTGACTAAGACAACGTATCTTCGAAACAGGATTGTTTTTAGAAATTAGCCAGAATAACTATTCTCATACCTTAAAAAATTACCAAGATGGTTTCTCTTATATGAGAAACCAAACTGTATAAATAAAGAGTAAAATGAAAGATAAATAATAGGAAGTAGGGAGGTAGATCTTTCTCAGAGAGGAAGGGGACAAGAGATAGAGGGAGAGAGAAGGGCAGGAGGGAAAGGGGATGAAAAAAGGAATTAAGATGTGTTAAATCGTGTACCAACTCCACACAAGGAATGTGAACATTATGTACTGTAAACATGTACTAGTAAAAATTTTTTAAATTACCAACAATTCCTAAATGTCAAATAGTGTTCAAATTTCCACTTTTAACATCTTTTTTCTTATTACTGTTTGTTTGAATTAGTAAAGTGCATATATTATGATGAGTTGATGTCTCTGTATTAGCTGTACTGGCTTTTTGTTTTTGATTTTTGCAGTGCTGGGGATCCAACCCAGACTTCATGAATGCTAGGGAAGCGCCCTAGTGATGAGCTAATCCTCAGCCCTCTTTAGCCATACCGTGAAATATAGCTACTATCTACCTGTGGCTATATAAAGTGAAATTAATTAAGATAAATCCAATTTTTTTTTTTTTGGTACCAGGGATCGAACTCAGGACCTTGCGCTTGCGAGGCAGGCGCCGGAACCACTGAGCTAAACTCGTGGCCCGATAAATCCAATTTTAAAACTCAGTTCCTCCATCAAATTAGCCACAGTTAAAATACACCTGTGGCTAGTGGTTACTACACTGGATATTACAGAAGTAAAACATTAGCATCACTGTAGAAAGTTCTGTTGAAGTGCTTAGGTATAGGAACCCTTCCATCTTTTCCTCTTCTTCAGCAGTTTGACTATAATGTGTCAAGGTTTTTGTTGTTTTGTTCTTGTTTGGGGGGTCTTGTTCTGCTTTTGATCTCACTGAGCTTCTGGGATCTTTTTTGTTTTGGTGAGTGGGGGAGTACCGGGGTTGAATTCAGGACCTTGTGCTTGTGAGGCAGGTGGCAGCACCACTGAGTTAAATCCCCAGGCTCTCTGGGATCTTTAAGTTGATGGTTTTTCCCCAAATTTGAGGGAATTTTTAACATTCATCCATTTTAATTTTTTTTCTGCCCTATTACATTGTTTCCTTTTAGAATTCTAATCACTCATATCTTAGACCACTTGATCTCATCCCTCAGGTCACTGAGACTGTTTCATTTGGGGTTTTTTGTATGTGAGTGGTAGTACTCTTTCCCCTTCTACCCCTGTTCTTCCTCTTTTATGTTCTTCAGATTAGAGAATTCCTATTGATCTGTCTTCAAGTATACTGACTTTCTTCTGTAGACAACTTTCTACATCCTGTATATTTTTCATTTCAGATATTGTACTTTTCAGTTGCAGGATTCTGTTTGGTTCTTTGCTCAATTTCCCCATCTGCTCACTCCAGAGTACAACTGGAGAACTCTGTTTCACAGCCTTCCCACCTCCACCTTTGGCCTTCCCTTAGGCCTAAAGGGATGTACTTGCTGATCCTCAGGAAAAATGACCAGTAGGATTTCAGGCAGGCCTAGAAGCAACATCAGGGTTGTCTGTCCAGGAAATTCAGTGTGTTCTGGCTGAGTGTGTCAGTTTCACCCTATGGAATCCTCTTTTTCTTAGGTTGAGCCAAGGCCAGAGAAGTGTCAGAATATGGCCTTCCTAACCCTCAGGCCCAGAACAAGAGCTTCAATTGCCCATCATGAAGAGCAACTAGAGTCCTCTGTATCAATACTTTCATGTCTCCCTGCTTGAACTGGCTTGATTCTAAAAATTATCTTTGAGTCTCTCCTTCGGAATATAAAGGCTTTCTCCCAGCCTGGGAAAGAAGGCTGGAGAATCTCTAGCATTCAGTGTGTGTAAATTCTCTTAATCCACTACCCTTAGGGCTATGTCTGGCGTCTATTTCTAAGTGCCATCTACTTTATCCTCTCTAAAAGAATTAATCTTTAGTTTTATACAGGAGCAGGGGAGGGTGACAGTCCTCAGGCAGTGCCTAGCAATGTAGAATTGGGCAGAAGACCTGCAACTCTTAGTTCCAGCTTCATCCTCTTTTTTTTCTCTTATAGGGAGGGAGGGTAGTTGCTGGGAATTGAGCCCAGGGCTTTCCACGATCTAGGCAAGCTACATCCCCAGCCCCAGTTCTTTTTCTTTTAGTGCTCTTCACCTCCACATTATACTACAAATGCTATTGTCCTTTGAGAATTATGTGGTGTTATTTTTTTTTTTTTTGGCACTGGGGATCAAACTCGAGTCCTTGCGCTTGCGCAGCAGGCATCGAAACCACTGAGCTAAATCCCTGGCCCCTTCTGTGGTGTTATTGATAATCTGTTTTCCAGCTCCAAAGATTTTGTTGCTATCATATCTTTTTTTCTGTCTTTATGAATTTGTGGCTTTAAATTTTTTATTCTTTTATGTCAGAATTTCAGAAGAAGGGAAATATGATTTTCAATCTACTAGTACCTTTTAAAAAATTCTTTCCTTTCTTCTGCACTGCTATATAAAGAAACCTAGATGTGAACCTATGGATAAAGAATTGGCCCTTTCCTAATTATAGTTTTTGTCATCTTTATCTCTTTATTGTCTTTAAACCTCATAAACACTGTTGAGTAAACAACAGTGTTAATTAGGGAAAAAAGAAATAGATATCTCTTTGTTTTTTTTCTTTGAATGTCTCTTCTAAAATAGGGCAATATTTATCAGTTCAATATCATTTAACCTTTAAATATTAAATATCATTTAATCTTTAAATATTTTAGGCAGAAAGTACTGAAGACACTAGCTATGAAGGTTACAACTTTCCAGTCCTTTTTTTTTTTTTTTTTTTTTTTTCTCGGTACCGGGGATTGAACTCGGGTTTTTGCGCTTGCGCAGCAGGTGGCGAAACCACTAAGCTAAATCCCTGGCCCTCCAGTCTTGTTTCTTGATGTTCTTAAGATCTTTGTCCGCCAAAAGGCTCTTTTGCTAACGTATGGCCCAGAGAAAATTCTGTCCCCTGTTACTCCTACATTGCAGTCCCAGCCTATGAGACAGTCAGTTACAGATGGTGCTTGTCTTTGATATTCATGTCTTGCACATGTCCATTCACACTCAGAAAACCCACAGCTGTAGCTATTGTACCAGAAAAACTGGTAAATGTTTCCAAACGGAAGACCTTTTCAGCAGCTTCCATGAAATGAAGCAAACCAGTTTGGCATTTGCTGACTTTTCTCGGCTGTTGTGCAATTCAAACAAGTTCAGTGTTAAAGCCTCTTTTGGTCTTCACAGTCCACAGTTGAAGACTGCGCACTCTGATTGCTTTTATGGAACCACAATGCTGCTTGTATACACTTGAGTCCTTAAAGTGGTGACTATTACAGGAACTACACAGAGATTCCCAGCTCAGATTATGCTGCACAGAATCCCTGCAGACTTCTTCAAGCAATATGTAGGTAAATGGGGTCTTAATTATGAAAGAGTCAAACATTTTGCCACCAGAGAAAAGAAAAAATATTATATCCGCAACTACTGTTTCAAGTCTGATGTATGGTTCAAGTCACATCAGCACTGTACACATCCTTTAATCTCATTTGGGAAACTTAGGTATCTTATGTATTAACACTTCTTATCCTTTTTGTCACAATGACCTAGATTTTGGCTGGAAATGTAAC
Organism: Heterocephalus glaber; assembly: GCF_000247695.1. The sequence goes on from NW_004624875.1 coordinate 3,179,761, forward strand.
TCAGTGATAGAACACTTACCTAACATAGTTAGACCCTGAGTTCAATCCCTAGCCTGTCAAAAAAAAGAATAACAGAAATTTTACTAAGCAGTCTTTGGCCTTTTTTGAGACTGGGTTTCACTATGCAGTTCAGGCTAACCTTAAATTCACTGTGTAGCCAAGGCTGGCCTCAAATTTACAGCAATCCTCCTGTCTCAGCCTACTGAGTGCTGGAATTATAGGCATGTGCCACCTCGCCCTCTTTGGTCTTTCTATAACCAGCACTCAACTGCTGCTTTCTGGACTCTTTTAGGAATCTGTTTATTAATAGCAACTGTTCTGACTACACATAAGCCGGAGAAAAGAGACATCTGTATTCTGCAAGGGAAATTTTTTTTTTTGGTACTGGGAATCAAACTCGGGTCCTTGTGCCTGTGAGGCAGGCAGTGGAACCACTGAGCTAAATCCCCAGCCCAAGACAGCTGTATTCTGATAGATCTAAAAATCTATCCTCAATGGCAGGAAACAGGTGTTTCTGAATCCCAGAATTCAGTTCTTAAAACACCCAAACCAGTTCCTCATGAAAAATGGCCTATGAGGTCACATTACTCAAGGAACACAAAAGCCCATGCTGGGATCCCAAGCAAAGGATAATGATTTTTATAAAGTCGCTTTACAGTATTAATAATAAAATTGATTTATGGACTGTCACTTATTAATATCAACAGCCATCCTTTTATTTTATTTTTATTTTTGGGGGGGTACCAGGGATCAAACTCGAGTCCTTGCGCTTGCGTAGCAGGCAAAACCACTGAGCTAAATCCCCGGCCCCATCCTTTTATTATGATTGTAAGTTAGGAATCGATAGAGAATCAGGTGGATGTGGTGGTGCATGCCTATAATCCAAGCACTCCAGGAGGCTGAGGCAAGAGGAGCACAATTCAAGCCCAGCCTGGGTAATTTAGTGAGAAGACCCTGCCTTAAAAAATAAGAAAGGAAAGGGGAAGGGATGGAATGGATAGGAAGGAAGGGGATCAGTTTTCAATTTCTAGTTTGTTACATGATTAAAAACCACTGCTAACCATGTGCTCTTTATGCTTGGGGGGGGGTGAACTTATTTTTCCTGGCTCCATTTTTTTAAAAATTAAGTTTGTTGGTGCATTTTAGATATTCATAACAATCACATTCATCATAGGGAATTTGTACCTGTACATGGTATATCTTAGTTCTTATTTTTTCCCATTCCCCAAAATAGGTACCTGTACCCATTACACTGATAATCTTTATATAAAACCTTAAAGTACATTATAGGTTAGAACTAAAGAGAACTCAATAGGATTTTCCTGAGCTGGATTAAAGACCATTTGAGAGTCATATCCTGCTTTTATTTCTTAGATTTTCCTATAGCATCATTTTTTGAGATAGGAAAATAATTTACTCACAGTTTTTTATGTAGGGGTTTTACAAGCTTCATAGTATGAGGTTCATACATCTTGAAAATAAATTTTGGGATATAGCTCAGTGGTAGAGCATTTGCCTACCACATGATACTGGGTTTGATTCCCAGTGTCACAAGAAAAAAGAAAACTTTTGAAAAGCTTTGATTCATGTGAGTATTCACATGTAAACAATACAAAATCTTAGTTTTAAAAGATGACTTTTAATATTGTATGTTTCAAAACTGATCTATTTATAATAGAATTTACCTATATTGGTAGTGATTGATGTTTTGGTATCTACATGAATACTCGCAGTGAATTACTATGCCAAAATAGGCTACTCTGTATTCATAAAACTCTTATTAGGCAGTTATTTATTTAAACAAAAATACATCTTTTAGGTTCTATTTGTAGATCCTAGTTCTACATGTTAGGATTTTTTAGGACAAGTTTCTTTTTGAGTCAAGGCACCCAAGGCCTGAAAATCACTCAGGTAGATCTATGTAATGAAAATGTACTCAGTCTGAAAGGACTGTGAAATTATCGACAGCTATTTTCCTTTTATTCCACTTTAGGGAAACCTAAAGGCATTTGGATAGATGTCAGTCTTGTTCTGGTTTTTAAGAAGAAAAACCAGTTAGAATTAGGGATTATGGTAAATATAGTTAGAATCAATTATAGTTTAGAAACTAAGGAAAACATTGCCTAATCACTTTTGAAAAGTGTGTGAATGAACAGTAGTCCTTTGCTTGGGAGGGGGTCTTAGTTTCCAGGAACCATTTAAGGAATTGGAGGACAAATACACAAAGTACAAAACTTTTTAAGTTTCTCAATTCCATTGTTCACACTGTTCTCCTAACAATAATTTCTGTCCCTTCTGTGTGTGACCTGCTTCCCTAGTGGACTACCCAGAGACAGAGTCTGTGCTCAGTGACCTGCCCATCTGTCCAGTCATCTTGTCAGCCACATGTCCTCCTTTTGTCCATGTAAGGTTGGACAATGTACTTGGCTCTGAATACTCTGAGACTGTTACACTGTTAGTAAAGTCTGTTCTTCTATTGAGCTTTCATTAATAACATACTAAACTGGCTTATGGAATATCACTTTAACTGATAGTTTACTAATTCTGCCTGGGCTATCTTGTGATTCAGTACAGTGTGTATTAAATGTGTTTTAAAGTTTAACAGTGACTCCTATACAGCATACAACTGCTTATGATTTCCCTCCCCCATTCTTGAATATTAACATAGTCTTTCTAAGATGTGACAGCTCTAGGTACACATAGCTGTCATTTGTGGGGTAAAGAGAGTGATCCCTTCCCCTGTCCCCCCTTATATATGCACATCAAGCTGTTAAAGTAGGATTTTAGGGTTTGAGGAACTTACTTGTCAGGTAGGCTGAAAGACCTATGAAATTATTGATTACTGTTTCTGGCAACTGAAACTTTTATATAAGAATAATTCTGTTATAGGCTACTAAAAAAAGGGAAACTGGAGGATTGAAGTAAAGGTTTCTGTGTAGTCACTGGTTTGGTTAGTATAGCATTGTCTTAGTTACTTTTCTCATTGCTGAGACAAAATACCAGACACCCGAAGTTAAAGGAGGAAAAGTTTATTTGGCTCACAATTTGTAGAGGTTTCAGTCCCTAGTTGGCTGGCTCCAGGGCAGGGTGGCATGGATGAGGGGCTTCACAGAGCAGGCAGATAGAAGGCAGCAAGCCACAAGCAACAAGCCAAGGACCCTTTCTGTCCTTCTATCTTATCCAGGCTACCCACCCTTAGGGCAGGTAGTACTCACACCCAGGGTTGGGCAACCTAAATCTTACCCAGAACTATGCCAAACCAATCAGTGGACTAATTTAGTAATCACACACTTTTGATCTGAACATCCTACACTCTAGATCCAGACACCTCTGAAAAGCTCCACCCGTAACTGCATGAGGCTTTAAGGAGACATCTACACACAAACTACAAGTATCACAGATTGAGTTATATATATATATTGGCAAAAAGAGGTTATATAAAACTTTAAAAAATGAGAGAGCTACCTGGAACAGGAACAGAAGTGCTATACTTTGGCATTATTTTGCCTTGATCTTTGATTCTTTGCAGGGCACACAGGTGCCAGTAACATAGGAGTGATCCTCTTAGAGCTGTGAAATTTAACTCTTGCTGTACTGCTACTCTGTTTCCCTTAGTCTTACCTCACCAAACTGAAAGAACTTCTGTTGTTGAGAAGGCAAAAGTTCTGATAGTGCTCTACAAGTTCTTATCTGACCTAGCCATGCCTTCATCTCTCCCCTTTACTGAATCTGTCTGCTTTCTACTCCTCCCTTTGCTTGTTACCATGCTGGCCATGAGTACATTGCCGTCTCAGAGCCTTTGAATTGACTTTTCCTTGTCTGGAATATGCTGCCACTGCCGCCACTTCCTCGCCTCCAGCCTGCGTATCTGCATAGCTTACTCACTTACTTGGGGGTCTTTGCTAAAATAATGCTTTTTAGTAAGGCCTCATTCTACACCCAGGATACCCAATCCCTCTTACCCATGCCTTTTCTCCTCTAGTACTTTTCACATTTTGAATGCTAGTTTACTATTCATCATTCCTGCCTCTCCTCTCTCTCCTCTCTCTCTCTTTCTCTCCCTCTCTCTCTCTCTCTCTCTCTCTCTCTCAAACTAAAAGGGCAGCAGTTTTTATGTATTTTTTTTTATCACTGCTATCTGTATGCCTGGCATATAATAGGTGATTAATAAGTATTTATTCAATGAACTTTTGTTTTCATTTATGGAAGTGTCTATAAACATTAAGTTCATCTTATTCTTGAACCAAACTGAGTGAGGCCAATTCTTCATCTTAGTAGAGTATCCCTATAATCTCTGCCTATTGCTCTTGGTAGCCTTGAAGTCTTTCCCATGACTCTTAGGAATGATCTTAATCCCAAATTTTATCTGAGTATTACAGTCACAAATTCACTTTTTGCTCACATAGGTACAGCAAACATTGCAAGCCATTGCTTTCTTTTTCTTTAATGTTCATTGATATTAGTACATTAAGTCATATGTGTATCTTGAGAACCTAAGATTATTTCAATCAGTATACCTAATTTAGAAGCTCAAGCTCAAGCTCGAAGAAAGGATGTGTGTTCTCATTCTCTCGTTCTCCACCCTGTTTTCTTCTTTCTCTCTCTCATGCTGGGAATAAAACTCAGGGCCTCCTGAACACTAGGCAAGCCCTTGGCCACTGAGCTACATTCCTAGCCCACAAAGCTATATATATATCAAGACAAACTTTAAAAGGAACAGCAAGGGACTGGGGAGGATTTAGCTCAGTGGTTCCACCGCCTGCCTCGCAAACACAAGGTCCTGAGTTCGATGCCCTGTACCAAAAAAAAAGGAAGGGCAAAAGTGGTCTTTGCTAGGGGATATTTACTTTGTCTGGTTGCTCAGTTCTTTGCTTTAAGAAAATGTTTTGTCAGATAAAAGTCTAATTTTTACCTTTAAAGAAAAAAAAGTTTTTAAAAAAAGGTAATAGTCTAGTGCTTTCAAATTTAGGTTTTTCTTCCTTGCCATCAGAAAGTTTCCTTTGGTAGAAAGAAGTATGATTATAAATTAAGAGCTAAGTTAAAAGTTGAGATTCCTAAGCTGAAATTCACTGTGGGACCAAGTTGTCACCTATCTGGCTATGCATGTGTGTTGAGACTTTGAGGGTTTGAATTTAGCCTGAACCTCTGCAGTTCAGATGACTTCACTGATGGCTCTGGGTGGACTACTTTTAAAGCTATACTTGAGGATCTAGATTGTATTGGGATAAGAATTACAGAACCGGATTTCAGTAGTTCTAACTCTGCTGTCCACTTCTCCAAGTGGACATCCCAGGAGTTCATCATTCTAATTTACTCCTGCACAGTCAGAATTTTGACAGCTTAATCTAAGAGTCTTTTAAACCAGTGTACATCTGTGACACCTAAAATCTTAATCTTCTCTTTGGTGTTCTGAAATTTAATCTTTCTTTTTTTTTTTTTTTTTTGGTACCGGGGATCGAACTCAGGACCTTGCGCTTTAAAGGCAGGCGGCAGAACCACTGAGCTAAATCCCTGGCCCTCTGAAATTTAATCTACATACATTCTCATTCATGTTTTAAATTTTTTGAGAGTTTTGCAAGTTTGAGATTGAGTAGATCTCTTGGCAGAATGAGGATTACAAGAGAAGTCATAGTATTTGGATTTCAGTATCTTGGGTTCTCTGTTCATCTCTTAAAAAGAAGGCCTACTAAAAGAGATTGCCTTTAGGATCCCATTGTGTTTTTAAAGCCCAGTGATTATTTGTGCTACTAGAGAACTTAGAGTTTTAGAGATCATATGAAAGTCTGTCTGTTCAATGCTTTTCTTTCTGGTTCTGACAGCTGTTTAAATATAGAAACTTGAAATGCATGTTGTTGCCCACAGGGGCACTAGCCTAGGGACATAGAACCACTGCTTCTATCAGGAGGAGCAGAACCTGTCAAATATTTGCTGTTAAGGATTCCACTGTGCACATACTACTAACAGTGAACAGTGTTCTAAAACCTCTTGCGAATAAACAAGTATGGCTTTAACCTGGGATGAACAGAAGGTTGGTACTGTTTCAAGGGCTACTCTGCTGTTATGTAAATCTGCCTGATTTATTGAGTGGACTAGGAATATAGAAAGAGGGTTCTTGTTTTAATCTTAGCCTCAAAATTGAGTTAAAGATGACATTCAGGTTGAAATGTAAATAGCAGCCAGCATGTTGGTTCATGCTACTCAGGAGGCAGGAGGATCACAAGTTTGAGGCCATCCTGGGCTACTTAGCAATACTCTGTTTAAAAATTTTTTAATGTAATTAACATTAGAAGGAAAATATATTGATATTTTCTGTGGAGGATTTCATGACTCTTTTTAACTATATAATCATATTGTCAAGCATTGTAGATAACCTTTCTGTTTTGTCAGAGTATCTCAGAGAATTCCCAGATAATTTATTGGTCAATAGAGTTTGAAATGGACCACAATATTTCAACTTAAGATGGAAGATATTTTTGGCATTGACAAGGAATGCAGAACTACAGGTCGATTTATCTCTAGCAGCTAGCAGAAAGGGCCACTTCTGCTTGAGTCTTAGCTGGCATATATCACACAGTTGGAGTCGGTGCCATTAAAAACCTGTCACTCAGAGTCATTCCCCTAGGATCTGTTGACTAGGTTGTGTGGTGCTTAAAAAACACGTCTGAATCATCATTCCTCAGCGAACTGGAGACGGTTGGCGTCACTGCCTGGTCCTAACTTGGACCAGCCTGCAAATAATCTTTCCAAAAGCTAAATGTGGAGGAATAAAAGAAAAACTACTCTTCCAAGACTTGGAAAGGTCACAAGTGACGTCATGGGAGAGTAGATGATATAATCTCAAAGGTGAGTGCTGTCCTACTGGACATGTTTCTTGTGATGGTTCCTCCTTTGGTTACCTGTGGTAAAAGTGTGGTAAGAGCCCTCATTTGCCAGAGTGCAGACTGAGTTCATCTCATACCTTTTTATAGTACTTTTGAGTACACTGGAACAAGTTTAGAATATTAATTTAGCCCGTTCATCTCCAGCTGTGGCACCATAAAGAGACTGCAGCTCCTGCACAGGCTTCTTATACTATGGAAGGGAGCTAATTGCTAGTTACAGGCTGATGCTGACAGGCTGCTCTTTCTCTAGCAGTCACTGAAAGTAACTTTTAAAAAACATTATTGTTATTAGCATTTATAGCCCACTTTTGTATTTCAGAGGGCCTTCTAATCATATCTGTTTGCTCTTCCTATCGATGCCTCTGAGAGGCGTGTTAATACTGTAATGGCCACATGCTGCACATGACATATCAAAGGAACAGAGGATTAGGTAATCTGCTTGGTACCATCTGTGATCTGCTTTGGGCATCCTCAGAGAAGGAGCTGAGGTGTGCATTCTGTTCTTTGCTCCTTAAATCCATTTCCTCCCCACTTTTAAAATGTTTGGTGTGTGAATACTGTGGCCTTTACACTTTTAAGCTGCAGCTTACAGTAAAAAGTGTATTGGGCTGGGGATTTAGCTCAGTGGTACTGCGCCTGCCTTGCACGTGCAAGGTCCTGAGTTCGATCCCCAGTACCCCCCCAAAAAAGTGTATTTTACATGGTGTGTACACACAATATATATGTAACACTGAAACAGGAAATGTTTTTGCTCATAAAATGCACAGTATTTTTTTTAATTTTATTCTTCAATGCCAGTTTCAACTCATTCAATTTCTACCCTGCCCTCCACTGGGGATTGAACCCAGGGCCTTTTTTTGGGAAACAGGATCTCACTAAGTTACTGTGGCTGAACTTGAACTTGAACTTGTCAGCCTCTCAGAGACCTGGGATTATGGGCAGGAGCCACCATGCCTGGCTTTAATTAAATTAATTTTAAGAACCACAAATTTGTCATGATCCACCATGCTAAGGGTACTTAAAGCTAAAGAATATGAAATGCCACATTTTCCTGGAGCATCACTTTACTCAGAGGTAAAGGGAAAAACATATTTTCCTGTTAAACATGTATGAATGTGTTATAGAATTTACTTCATAAAACTTCGGAGAAATTTTATTCTTATGATAGGCTACTTCATATTAAATGCCAATCCTGGACATTCTCCTGCTTCCTCCTCACTGTGTGTCCATACTGTCCTTTGCTATTAGGGGAAGTACGCTAGGAAAATAAGTGCTGTCTTTTTGATTCCTTTGAACTAAGTTCACATCTTGTCTAAACTGAAAAGGGATCAAAAATCTTGAGTAGTATATTTTATAATAATTCTTATTCAACTTACTTTCTCTGCCGGGGACAGTTCTAGAAACTGAGACTCCTGTGGTAAACAAAAAACAAAAGTCTCTTCCTTCCTGGAATTTATACTCTGCTGGAGGTGAGGTATATTGCAATGGGACAAGCAGTAAACCAGTAAATAGTTTTTTAAAAAACAAAGTCTGATGGCAGTGAGGATAAGATTGTGGAAGAAAATAAAGCAAGGATTGGGATATGAACTCCTAAGGTTGGAAGTTGGGTGATACAGTATTATAAATATAGTAAAATCATGACAAGTCTGCCTGAGAAGATCATATGTGATTAAAGCAAAGACCTAAAGGAGGCAAAGAATGAGCCATGCAAAGAAAAAATCATTCCAGACAAAAGAAAAAGAAGCAGAAAATACAAAAAAGCCATGAAGTAGGAGCATACCTGTATGTGTAGGGAGCAGCAGCAGGCTCCTGTGGCTGGACTGAAGCTAGCAACAGGGAGAAGTGGGAGTAAAATGGGAAATCAATGGATGTTTAAGTACAGAAGTATTATGAGCTGATGTACATTTCAAGATCACTGTGCCTGAAAACTGAACAGAAGAGAAATGATGGCCACTACATACTGGTAAAAGGAATAATTCCACAGGAAGGGATAACAGTTTTGAATATCTATGCACCAAGTGTCAGTGCACCCAACTTCATTTTTTAAAAACCTATTAGACTTCAAAGGACAGACAGACACCAATACAACTACAGTAGGAGACTTCAGTACCCCACTCTCACAGCTAGACAGATCAACCAGACCTCCCCCAAGAAAAATCAACAAAGAAACATCAGAATTAAACCACACCATTGGACAAATAGACTTAACAGATATTTAGGAGTGTTTCATCTAACAACAGAATACACATTTTTCCCAACGGCACACAAAACTTTTCCCAAAACAGACCATATCTTAGGCCAAAAAGCATGCTTAAATACAGAATTGAAATAATCCCTGCATACTATCGAATCATAGCAGAATGAAGCTAGAAATCAACAGCAAAAGAATACACAAACATATGGAGATTAAATAAGACATATGAATAATCACTGGATCACAGAAGAAGTCAGGGAAGAGATTTTTTTTTTTTTTTTTGGTACCGGGGATCGAACTTGGGTCCTTGCGCTTGCGCACCAGGTGGTAAAACCACTGAGCTAAATTCCCGGCCCATGGGAAGAGATTTTTTAAAAGTTTCTAGAATCAAGTAAAAGTGGCAGCACAACATACACAATGAAAACAATTCTAAGAGGGAAAGTTATAGCTCATCTGAGGATGGAGGAAACGAGAGGGGAAGAGAAGGAAAGTAAAAAAGATCAAAATACAGTATGTATATGTACCATTTCTTCCATGGTGAATGTATTTACTATGTATTGCAGACATATACTAATAAAATTGAGGAGCAAAAATTTTAAAAGATAACCCTGGCTGCTGTGTTGAGAATAGGCTCGGTGTTGTAAAGGAGGGGCTCCAGGAAGGAGATGGGTAAAGACAAATGCAGAAGGAGACATTAAAAGGTTTTTCAGTATTCCATTTATTTACTTTAGTGGGACAGCAGGAGGTTCTATTTGGGGATGGCACAGAGAGATGAAGAGTTTGATTTTGGGCATGTTCTTTCTGGGATATCTGTTAACAAAATGAAGGTTTTTTTGGTTTGTTTTTTTTTTGGTACCAGGGATTGAACCACTGAGCTAAATCCCCACCCCACAAAATGAAGATTTTAAGTGGGCAGTTGGACATATGATCATTGATTTCCCATAGACAAGCCAGATCTGGGATGATATTAAAGCTCTTGGAAAGCCACTGTTCACCCTCTCTAGATTGTATCTTCCTATTCTGAACCTGTTGGAATAGTGGATTTTAAAATAAAAGCTATGCATAGTGGTACACACCTGTAATACCAACTACTTGGGAGGCTGAATCAGAATCTCAAGTTCGAGACCAGCCTAGTCAATATTGTGAGAACCCCCCATCTCAAAAAAGAAAACCAGGAACTCCTGCATCCCCCCTCCCCATTTTTCTCAATCAATATAAGTTAATATATATAATCAGTTTTATTTAAGAGTAGTCAACATCAGGATTGGATATTTGAACTAGTTCCATACTGTGTTTTCCCTTGGTTCTTATTTTGCCTAAACACCCAAAGAATGATTGTCATATTCTTGGTGAATCTAGCATTCTTTGGATTGTAATCCACTAAGTGTGTTATTCTTCCTTAGTGTGTAGCTATAGTATTATTTTAGCTCAGTGATTCAAAATCAAAAGTACTTCCACATCATCCCATTTCCCACATCCCTGCCTCATTGAGAATCCATGTGCCTAATGAAAAATGTTCCTGATGGAATAATGTTGTACATATGAATGATGCAGAGGTAGAAAAAAATTGAGAGGCCATTATTTCATTCCATTTATTTACCATCTCCTTAATTTTATTCAACAAATATATTTTGAACCAGACAGACAGTATGCTAGTGAACACAAGACAGCCCCTGCACTCACAGAGTTTAGTGTATCACAGGTGAGCCTGGTATAAAAACAGTTACTCTCTGCTGTCAGAGAAGTGTATAACCTGGGTGCTACGAAGAAGGGTTAGAGCTTTCCGAAAAATTTCAGGACTGAACCGAATCTTACAGTTAAATACATATTCTCCACAACCCAAAGCTTAAGAAGAATGTATTAAGCAGAAAGAACACCAGGTTTTTTTAAAAAGGCACAGAGCTGTGAGTTTCAGTATTAGAGGAATAAGTAATTTTGATGTGGTTGAAGTGAAGGAATAGTCTGGAGGGGTGGGTAGGAGTCGATCCAAGACAGCCATATATTTTTGAAGTACAGGATAATAGTAGTACTACATTTGAGCATGTAGAAGATTTCAGGTAAGTTTTTTTTTTTTTTGGTACCGGGGATTCAAACTCGGGTCCTTGCACTTGCACGGCAGGTGGCGAAACCACTGAGCTAAATCCCCAGCCCGATTTCAGGTAAGTTTAATGTGGTTATCCTTAATTTTGAAAAATTCTCACTATAAAGGAAAAGATCTGGTAATCCTAGTGTGCTCGGAGGCATAGGCAAGCATCAGAAGCCAAACCAAGCCTGGGCAACTCAATGACTTAGCAAGCCCCTGTCTCAAAACTGCAGTTCACCGCGCAAGTGCAAGGTCCCAAGTTCAATCCCCAGTACCAAAAAAAAAGGCATATAAAAATGCAGTTCAGTGCAAAAGCCCTAGGTTCAATCCCAGTACAGCCCCCTCCCCAAGAAAAAAGTAAAGCAGGAGATGGTAAAAGCAGAGGGAGTTTTCCTTTGTTGAACAAATAGTAGCTGTAGTATTTATTGGGATCAGGCACTATTCTACATACTTTGTAAATATTATTTCATTATCCTTGTAACAACCTCATGAATACTGTTATGATCTCCGTTTTACAGACAGGAAACTGATCTGAGTACTACTTGCCCAAAGTCACACAGCTAGCAAGCGTCAGGTCAGAATTTGAAATCAGGTGTTCTGGCTCTTCAGACTGCTTTGAACACCTGTGTCTATCTCTAGGCAGGGTGTCCCCTTCTAATTAATGCAGTCTAGAGCAGAAGTCTTGGAGTAGTCTTTAGGCTGTCTTGAAGCCACTGAAATTATATGCCAAAATGTTACATTTTATTCATTTCTCAGCGGGAGGGTTCCTGGCTTTCATCTGTTGGTCACAGGGTCTGGAAAGCAGATGACTTAGCATCTCTGACCTACAAGAGCATTTCATGGCTTTTCTCTTGTTAAAGGGCACTGATCAGGATAGTAGTCCCTTCAGAAGAATATGGTGTTTATGGGGTCATTCAGGCCTCCTCGACAGCATTGTTCTAATTGTTTATCTGATCAGTGTTCCTGGGTACTTTCCCAAAATACCCAAGCCAGGTCCCAGATTTAGAAATTGTGATTCTTTCCCATAGATTGGGTCCCTGGCATCTGTTTTGAAAAACCTGTCTAAATGATTCTGATATGTCTTTGGTTAAGAACCACTATCCCCTGGGGGCAAAGATTATATTTTCTGTCCCTCTTCTTAATATCTCAGATTCTTAGGACATAGTAAGCATTAATAAATACTTGAATGGATGGCACATTTTGAAATTACTGCTTTGTATTCAGAGAGTAATAAACCAGGCACAGTCGGGCATGATTTCAGCAACTAGGGAGGCTGAAGCAGAAGGACAAGTTCAAGCCCAGCTTGGACAATTTAGCATGATCCTGTCTCAAAATCAAAAACTAAAAACGGCTAGGGATGTAGGTAGTGGTAGAGCACCCCTGAGTTCAGTCCCCAGTACCACAAGGGAAATGATTAGTCATTAGTAATTTGTCACTCATATTTCACAAGACACCTTAATGTGACCCACGACTAGACCACTCCAACTCCACAGCTTTCACTTTTAAATGTCCTTTACAGAGCCTGGCGCTTCAACATCTTGTTACCCTTATTTGAAATATGAATTCTCTTTCTAATTCCTCTGCTGAGTACCAGATGAATTAGAAAATACCTCTTTCCCAGAAGCCCACAGCTGGTATAAATCTTTGAAAGTAGCTCTCTAGTGCATCTTAAAGAATGTCTGAAGTCCTTCTTTCCTGACATTAGTTACTCTGTTCTGTTTCTGAGAATCCTGCTCTCAGCATTTTGGGAATTGGGCTCTGTGATACAGGTTAAAAACTCATAGTCTTGATAATTGTAAGGTTAAAAGCACAAGCTACTAGGAAAGATTCTTCAGGGAGAGAGGTCAGGAAGACTGTGTCAGGGAGACATAGCCAAACAATTATGGAGGAGGAAGAAAAGGTACTTTTTCAGTCAGAAAAAGTAGTTAAGAATAAATGTGAAAGGTCTGCAAGTACTTCAGAAAGATGATGTTTGGACCTCATAGCCAAAATTTTGATGGAGAGATAGGTATACAGTTGAAGTACAGACATTTCCCATAAAAAAGAGAAGAGGAAGAATAGTGATACTAAACAAGCACTTTTTTTTCTTTTATTTTTTTAGAGCAAAGTAAGATGAAATAGTTGCAGATCACAGAACTTGCCCAGAGAACTGTTTTCCCTGCAGTGCTAAGAGCATAGGTAGGAAAGTCACTGGTGACAGAAGCCAGTGGGTGGTAATGGTTTAGACAAGCTCTTCTCCCTCTTCTTTGTATATGGGTCTTATAATAAGTGCAGTAGAATCTGCCTGTTCCTGAATTGTGCCAATCAGAGCATGCCACTCAGTGTTGCCCCAAATAAAAGTGCCTAGTATAGCATTTTTAAAGCAGCATGATCTGAATTAAGAGGCCATGTAAAATCACAACAAAGTGTGTATTAAGAGAAGAAAACTCATTTCTTGGCTTGCGTAAAGTCTTTTCCTTCTTACAAATATCAAGTTGACAGGTGTTCAGCCCAACAAGCTTTTTCCAGTGATAGGACCTAGGAAACAAGATTTTATGAGAAATAACTTTAAAACCTGTATCTAGGGCCGGGGATTTAGCTCAGTGGTTCCGGCGCCTGCCTTGCAAGCGCAAGGTCCTGAGTTTGATCCCCAGTACCAAAAACAAAAAACAAAAAAACCCTGAATCTAAAAAATGTATAATGAGAGCTGGGGATTTAGCTCAGTGGTTCCACCGCCTGCCTCGCAAGCACAAGATCCCAAATTCAATCCCTGGTAGCAAAAAAAAAAAAAAAAATGTATAATTAGAGGAATTATGGCACTAGTAATTATGGAAAAAATATAACCCAGGTTTAGGATCAGACAGTTGAATTTGAATCCTGATTCTGTGACCCTGAATGTTACTTTGTCACTGTGAGCATTAGTTTCTGCATTTGTGAAATGAAAGGGGAATAATACCTACTTTATTTGGGGTAGTTATTAAGAGGAGTAGAAATAATATCATTAGTAGGTATTTGGTAAGTGGTAGCAACCTAGTATTAATAATCATAGAAACTGTCAACTAAAAAAATATTTTAATCATAGAAACAGTAGGCAAATACATTATTCTGGGTAAAGGCGTTGTGCCTTGAAGACAGCCCTCCTGGAGAGAGGTAGAGTTGCAGGTGGTAACAGTTCTGAAACAGTGGAGTAAGGAAGGATGTGCTTTTCGCTGTATAGGCTGGCGTGTCTGGTTGAGGAGGCCTGCACCAACTAAAAGAAAAAGGAAATCAGGCAATAGATTTCTAGACACACAACTGTTCTTTTCCTCCTACCTGGCCTCCTAGGATGTCCTCATTTTCCCTTGTTGCTTTCTTGGCAGGTGGCTGTTAAAAACAATATTGATGTCTTCTACTTCAGCTGCCTCATCCCACTCAATGTGCTTTTTGTAGAAGATGGCAAAATGGGTAAGTACATCCTCCTGTCCTTCTGATAAATATGCCTGTGCCCTTCCTCTGAATGTCAGGCAGAGCACACGCTAGGAGTACAAGTTATTTTAAGGTTTTAAAAAATGGGGTACAAATATTCTAAATCCCTAATAATTACTCATTTATTTGCCTGAATCGGTGGCTCTTTGTTGTTGTTCTGCCAGTAGTCTCTAAATCACCATCTCCATTATCTGAACAATCCAGTCAGATCTGTGTCCCAAGAGTAAGAGGTATGGGGACAGGTAGATGTGAATTAGAATCTTAGCCCTGCCATTTATTAGCTGTGTGGCCCTGGACAAGATGCTGTGTTCTATTTCATTTTCCAAGTTTGCAAAACAGAAATAGTTTTTATGAAAGTGTGTAAATTTAGCACTTAACCCTGTACTAAGTTCACACTGACTCAAGAATTCAGTAATTTGAGAAAAAAAAATATGAAAAAATATTCAACATAAAAAAAAAGAATTCAGTAATTTATAATAAAGCATTAGTATTTCCATGTGGCCTTTGGCATTTTTCTTTATTTTTTTTGGTACTGGGGATGGAACTTGGGTCCTTGCACTTGCACAGCAGGCAGGAAAACCACTGAGCTAAATCCCCAGCCCTTCTTCCTTTATTTATGAAACCACCTCCAGTAAAACTAACGTATATTGGTACCTGTTAAATTGTATTGTCATTTAACTGATCTTCACAGTGGCTTTTTTTTTTTTTTTTGGTACTGGGGATCGAACTTGGGACCTTGTGCTTGCGAGGCAGGCGGCAGAACCACTGAGCTAAATCCCGGCATCAGTGGCTTTTTGGATCAAGACAGATATAACTACTTATGAGGAAATTAAAGCTCAGAAAGGTCACTGGACTTACCCAAGATCACTCAAATAGGAAAACAAGAGATCCAAAATGACAAGTAGACTTTTCTAGTGCATCTTAGTGCTATTGATGTGGAAATAACTGACCTGGAGGATATAATATCTGGGCCCAGCTAAAAATTGGCTCCAATTCTGCTAGCTGTATTGCAAGAGCCAGCATACAGTATACAGCAAGGCATCAGAATACTTTGCTGGGGGTGTAGCTCAGCAGTGCAGCACCTGCTTGGCAAGCATGAGCCCATGAATTCAATTCCCGGTACCAAAAAAAAACCCAATCATGGGCCGGGGATTTAGCTCAGTGGTTCCGGCGCCTGCCTTGCAAGCACAAGGTCCCAAGTTCGATCCCCAGTACCAAAAAAAAAAAAAAAAAACCCAATCAGAATACTAACAATTGTGCATATCTACCCTTCCCCTGTCCTTCCCCACACAGAGCGCCAAGTCTTCCTGGCAACATGGAAGGATATTCCCAATGAAAATGAACTCCAGTTTCAGATTAAGGAATGCCATTTAAATGCTGGTGAGTAATAACTAAATTTCATCTTCATCTTAGTAAATCAATTAGATACTTGAAGATTTTATTTTTCATTTACCTACCTCTTCCCACATCTGACCTGTTTCTAATGAGTATATGCAAACCTCTCTTTAAAAGCTTGGGATGTTTGGGCCGGGGATTTAGCTCAGTGTTTCCAGTGCCTGCCTTACAAGCACAAGGTCCTGAGTTCGATCCCTGGTACCAAAAAAAAAATCTCCAGAACATTTTTTATAGTTTATTTTATTACTGTAGTAAAACATAAAAAGGAGTAACCCAAGAGAATAAACAATAGCAGCTGTCGATCCTAGGGCTTTGTTCCACTGGAATATTCACTGTTCAGAGTTCTACCTTTTGTAGCACACAGGCACATTCTGGGATTTGTACAGACTTTATGGCTTTGAATGAAAGTGTGCCATGGTGCTTGGTCAGCACCTCCTCTTTCCTCATTGACCCAACATTTTCTTCCTGCATTGATGATTTTCATAAGGGTCTTTCAGCACACTGCCATCTTCCCATTGCATTTGGAGCTGAGCACTGGGAAAAGGAGGCAACATAGCAAGACAAAAAGATAAAGAAAAATTATATGTACTGCCTTCTGTCTTTTGGGGGTTTGGGGGTTTTGGGTTTTGTTTTTTGAGGCAGGGTCTCACTGTGTACTTCAGGTGAGCACTGAACTCCTGCCTCAGTCTCCTGAGTGCTGCTGGGATTACAGGCATGCACCATTATGGCCGGCTTCTTTCCAGTTTTGAAGGCTCTATTAACAGGAGCATTTGCGGATTTAGTGCCTTCTGATTCAACACCCTGGGCCTAGCTGAGAGCTAAAAATAACATCCTTTCCTGCTGATCTGCCCTAATCACAATAGCAGCAACACTTAAAATAGCTTTTCTGTGCTAGCCTAGACAGTTGACAGATGGAATGAACACTCTGAGGGCTACAGGAAGACACAGACTTAAAGAACTTACCAGCCTAGCATTGAGCTTTAACTTTTGCTTTCATCTCTCTCTAGAGAAGAAACCCTTTTCCCAAGTCTTAATAATTAAACAGATCTTAATAGGAAGATGTTTATAATAGCAGTGTTAATGATACCACTAGTTGTAAATACTAAAAAATTTTGTATCAGAAAGATACCATTAGACTGGACCCCCTGTTTCCCAGCACTGATCACTTCTACAGGTGTTCAGAGATCTGCCTGAATTTGTTTCACATCTTACTATTACAGTGGCAGTTGAGGTTCGTACATATCTGGGAATGCTACCTTACATGTGCAAGAAGTTGTTGCATCTTCAGCCATATTAGAAAAAGAATCTTGTGGCAAGCAGTTCTACAAGCCTATTTTTTCAACTCAGTGTTTATTATATTATGTAAAGCTCAGAGACATGATATGTCTGTTTGCACTAGTTAGACATGGTAAAAGAAGATACTTCATGCATGGGCACTAGGTGAGGGCAAGCTCACTTTCTGTGTGTATTGTGGCTTTTCCTGTCATCCATTAGAACATTTCAAAACTAGAAACTTTCCCAGCCAGTACTTAACTCACTCATTTGCTCAAATGGTAAGGACAAAAAAAATAATTCTTTTAGTTCTAAACTTACTTGTTTTGAACTTATTAATGAATACCTGACCAGGGTCCCAAATGGAAGTTCCCTATCCCTACTCTCTACTCTGAGTATCTTCTTTACCCTTATTGCAGCCAAAAGAAAAGTGACCCTAGCTAAATAAGAAAGATAAAAGAAGAAAAACAATTTACATTGCATTCTCATTCTCACAGTCTCCCAACTGCAAGATTCCATCTTCTTTTCCAGGCATTTATGTAAAACAGAAAACTGATACAAGAAGTCTATTCTAGCCAGGGACATGGTAGCACATGCCTATAATCCTAGCTACTTGGGGCTCAGGCAGGAGGAAGGGGCTGGACTTCTGGCTAAATGGTAGTAATTTGCCTAGCATGCTTGAGACCCTGGGTTCAGTCTCTAGTATTGAAAAATCAAATAAACAGGTCTAATCCAGACTGGCAAGGAAGCTTCTTATGTCTAGTTTCCATTGCCACTCTTAATCAGTATATTTAGCAGAGACTGATTATCTAAAATCTATAAACCCTCAAACTCAAACTTAGTATCTAAAATGTGTAGGGCTGGTGATGGTGAGGGGAAAACACATACATATTATAGAGCCCTCCTTCCATTCTGTCCTCTGATGAAATCACAGTGCCACCCCTTCATTCAGTATGAGCAGAGCCAAATTCCTGTTCTATCACCTCTTCCATGTAAATGGTGAACTTGGAAGAAGTCTGTAGGCATCTGGGCCTTGCTGTATTTATGGAATGTATTTGCACCTGTGCAGCAGGGTGATTCTTCAACCATGTTCCTGTGTTTTCTATTGTTGAGGGAAATGGGCAAAGGCCTTGAAAGTCAGGAATAGCTTTTACAACATAACACAAGCCCCTGTGTTTTAAAGACATTCCTATCAGAAGACATTAGCCAAACTCCAGCTTGTGATGTTGCTTAGCAACCCATTCTAAGCTGCAAGAACCCTTCACTGTGACAGCAAACACTGTGTGACCCCCCACAAGGTGGTCGCAGAACTTATGGAGGCCCCCTTCTCCAGCAGTATTGCATGTAACTACTCTGAGATCCACTTGTTGGCTCCTCAAACAGAAATGTTCCTTAAATTGTAACTACTGTGCTTGGTGTTGGTGAAAATCTTGGAAATAAAGAGGAAAAGTCAAGTAAAAACTAAATGTAGTGAAAATATATAATGAAAGTGGCCTTACTGCATCTTCCCCAGAGTGTCACTGGTTCGATTGTGGGAAAGGGACATCAGAATGAGAAGTACCTCCAGAAAAAGCCTCCTATCTGACAGTAGATGGTTATGTCTATAGCATTATGCAAACATTGGCATTTTTAACACCTAAGTCAGAGGCATATTCACAGATATTGATGACATTTATTACCTGTTATGTTCCAAATACTGCAGGAAGGATAATGATGAAAAACACAAGATCCTTGTGCTGCAAGCCTACATTTAAGAGGGTAGAAGGTCATCCATCGTGGTACCTTTTCCTAGAGAGCACACTAGATAGAGTATGACAGATTTTTATGTGGGAGAATTTAGTTCCTGAAGCAGCCATGAGTAATGTGAATTCTCATCAGAAGTGAACATAATAAACAGTTAACAAAGAAGCAGTGTTTATCATCTCAATTCTTAAAGTTTCTCTTTCTCTATGCTGCAGCATCTACTCAAGGAGAAATGACCTTTAATTCTGGAACATTATGTCTCCTTGATGCTGTATGCAATCACAAGAAGGAGCCCAAACACCAACCTGTTCTTACCCTGAGTTGGTAACTATGAAGACTTCCATCATGACTAGCAGCAGCATCTGGGACTTCAGGGTCTAGCACCAGTCACCTTTGCACAGCTTCAGTCTTTCTCAGAGTCTCTTGTTGAGACAGTTTGTTTCAGTATTTATTTGGAGGGATGATGTGCCCTAAAGTCTTTTTTTATTAAGTATATGTTTGCAACACATAATACATTCATTGTGGGGAATTAGTACATATATATATTGCATTTTGGTGTCAGGGTTTGAACTCCGGATATCTCACTTGCCAGGCAGGCACTGTGCCGCTGACCTAAATCCCCAGCACATATTGCATTTTGATCCTTCTAATTCCCCTTCCTACTCTCCGGTCTACCTTCTACCCTAAAGTCTTAAGAAGTCATTTGCCTACTTAAAAAAAAAAAAGAAGAAAAAGAAAAAAAAATCCAGGTACTGGAGGCCCTAGATCTATAGCTACACACACACACACAGAAAGGGGAGGGAAGGAAAAGGAAAATATCCAAATTATTAAATTTGACTTGAAGGACTTCTGCAACTTTGTATCCTTTTCTGATCCTGGCAGCTGAGGCTCAAGTGGCACGCAGTGAAATAGTGATGACTTGGGAAGGAGTTGTGGAGTTGACCATCAGTCTGTATATCCCCACTAATCTAGAACCAGCATTCCAGAAATGAATACCAATACAACAGCTACTCGAACCTCCACACATCTATCTCTCTCTTTGTCCCCTTCAGATCACTTTTACTTTTCTAACACATAGATAATAAATCCTTAGGCCAACCCATCTTTTAAT
Organism: Heterocephalus glaber; assembly: GCF_000247695.1. Next base: position 3,199,884 of record NW_004624875.1, read on the forward strand.
CCCTACATTTAACTCTTAGATTTTAAATGCTTAGGTGAACCTTACTCTGTTTTCTGGGTATTTGATAGGTAGGCACTTCACAAGCCTGTTCCTCACCATTTGCTATTTGTGGGAGAAGGGCTTCCTGAAAAGTGCACCTGGGCACATGATGGTACTTGTCCGGGCACATGATGGTACTTGTCCGGGAACTTGAGCACACATGACTCATAAGGATGTCAGGATGTGCATTTGTCTGAGATTTTAGCTGAAGATGTTGTTTTGAATCTGTATTTCTAGACACTGTTTCCAGCAAGTTGCAAAACAATAATGTTTATACTATTGCCAAGAGGAATGTGGAAGGGCAGGACATGCTGTACCAATCCCTGAAACTCACTAATGGCATTTGGATTTTGGCCGAGCTACAGATCCAGCCCGGAAACCCCAATTATACGGTAAGGCCTTTCCCCATTGATAACATACAGTTAATTATAGATCTTATTGAGAGTTCACTATTTTTTACATCATGTCCTTTATTTTAATTGGGTGATAGTACTATGAAATTTTGTCACACATATACAGTGGTACCTCCGTGCATGAGTTTAATTCTTTCCATGATTCTGGTCACAAACCAAATTGGAAGAGAACCAAATCAAATTTCCCCACAAGATCAACATTGAACCTAACCATTGAATTTGATTGGGTTCTCATCCAATTTGGTTTACAACCAGAATCATGGAAAGAATTAAGTCCATGAACCAGTGTACCACTGTAGATTTATGATAACCTCAACCGCACTGTGTGGTGTGCCATCACACAGTTCAGACACAGAATTGTTCCCATCCCACAAAAAACTTCTTGCTGTCCCATCATAGTTAGACTGTCACCCTCTAACCCTTGGCAACCACTGATGTGTTCAACTACTATGTATGTCATTTTGAAAATATTATATAAATTAAATTTGTACATTAGGGGGCTGGGGATGTAGCTCAGTGGTTTCAGCGCCTGCCTCGAAAGCGCAAGGTCCTGAGTTTGATCCCCAGTACCAAAAAAAAAAAAAAGTGTGTACATTAGGTAACCTATTGAGATTGTTTTTTCCACCTGGCATAAGACCTTTGGCATCCACTGAGTTGTTATATGTATCGATAATTGGCTCTCTTGTAAGATCAATAAAAGTTGATCCATTGTGTGCCTGGATCACAATTTCCCCATTTACTCATTGAAGTTTTTTTTTTGGTTTTGGTTTTTAGGGGATTTTTTTGTTGTTGTTCTGGGGGTTTTTTTGGGGGGGGGTTGTTTTTGTTTTTCTTTTTTTTTTTTTTTTGGTACCGGGGATCGAACTTGGGTCCTTGCGCTTGCGCAGCAGGTGGCGAAAACACTGAGCTAAATCCCTGGCCCCTTGTTTTTCATTTTTGAGGCATTGTTTTTGGTAGTACTGGGGATACACACTGAGCTACATCCCCAGCTATATTTTGAGACAGTATATCCCTTGATTGCTAAATTGCTCAGGTTGGGCTCAAACTTGTGATCGATCCTCTAGCCTCCAATTCCCAGAGTGCTGGGATTACAGGGGTTTACCCAGCTCTATATTTTTTTAAGTGTTTTTATTCTGAGATAATTGTAGATTCACATACATTTATAAGAAATAACATAGTGAGTTCTTCCCATAAGCGTTCTGAGGTGATCTCTGAAAATTATCTCTGTATTCATTTGATCTAGAACATAAGTATGCAAATCAAGAAATTCAGATCTTTATGTTTACTTTAAGAACTGCCCATGCCATGAGAAGTATCTGTATCCCAAAAGTCACCAGGTATCTGAAAAATGCCACTTTACAGAAGCGCAGTGTGTGCCATTCTGTATTACAGTGGTGTTGTGAGGTGCACCTAAGCTACACAGGGTTGGTGGCCCTAAAAGTGCTGAATTTTTATTGCACTAGGAATCGAACTCAGGAACTTGTACTTGCCAGCCAGCCGTGGCACCGCTGAGCTACAACCTGATTAGATGTAGATTTTATGGTCATTGAGTACTTACTAGTGAACAGAGCTCCAAGATATGCCACCACACTGACAGAGCTCATGGTGGGACTAACCCATACATGAGCTCCCCATTACACTGAAATGAGCCCTACTGAAAGGGAACAAACTTTTCCTAAACTAGAGAGGAGTGTGCAGAGAAGAAGCAAGAGCCTAAGGCCTAGGAATAAATTCAGCAGAAATAAGTGCAAATGAAACAAAAAAAGAGGAAGGTGGAGGAAGAGAAAGAAAGGAGAGGAGGAGATAATACAGTGAGATTTTGTACCCTTTTTAGCTACACCCACCTTTCATCCTCCCTATATTTTTCATTGGTAAATTTGTTTATGTTTCCTTGCCTTTTCTATTGTTCAACCAACTGGTGACTAGGATCCCTCTGCCCACAATGCTGTCTAGATTCTAAATCTTTCATCACAAATCCATTTCCCTGAGTGATGCTCCAGACTTGAAAATCACTCAGATCCATTCTTTCCCCTCCATCACACTAAACACCCATTACACCACTGAGCTGATCTCAGCTCATTGTTAAAGAGGAACAAAATCTTGTTGATCCCATACTAGTGCATCAAGACTGATAGTCTCTTAGTCTCCTAAAACAAGTTGGTACAGCACTTCCCTCCAACCTCACTCGTTTTTGTATTTCATTAATAAGGTATGATAATTCTGTAAGGGTAAGACCACATCTTAATAATTAGGTAAGTCTCAGCTAGAAAGATAACTTGTTCAGGTGAAGAAGCATGTGTTCCAGCCTATTCACCACTAGTGGATATATGAATCCTGGCCTTAATGAGACAGGGCAAGTGACTCTTCTCCCTGGGTGGATCTAGATGGACAGCATTCCTGAGTAGTTCATAGTAACATGCGTGTCACATAAAGGCTAGCAGTTCAAAAGATAAGACCCAGGGAAGGCCTCTTTTCCCTTGGAGCCATACAAAAGGAGACCCAAAGTCCTAGCTATGAGGTGCAATGGACATATACAGTGAATGTTTAAATTTTTAAAAAATTATTATGGAAAAAGACACATTGCTATTAGTCTTCCTCAAAATATTCCCCCAAGGGCCGAGGATTTAGCTCAGTGGTTTCGCCCCCTGCTGCACAAGCACAAGGACCCAAGTTCAATCCCCAGAACAAAAAAAAAAAAAATTTCCCCCTCACTTCAAATGCACTTACCCTTCATGCCCCTTTCTGAAGCTTTTTTTTTTTTTTTTGAAACAGGGTCTTGCTATGTAGCTCGGGCTGCCCTTGAACTCACTATGTAGTCCAATTTGACCTTGAATTAGTGGCAACTCTCCAGCCTCAGCCTTCCAAGTACTAGGATTACAGGCATGTGCCACCACGCCTAGCTGCTATGAAGCATTTCTGAAAGTCCTCTTTCATGAATGTCTTTACAAAGTGAGATAAAAAAACTTGGTGAATCCTGCTGCCAAAACCAATCCAACAGAAAGGCAGGCTTATAAAAACACTGTGATGTGCTCCCATCCATCTACTCAGTGGATCTGGCACCATGCTACTTCTAGCTCTTCCTCAAAATCAAAATGACCATGAAAGGTAAATGTTTTGTATCAATCCAGAACACTGAGGCAATCATGACAGTGCAAGAAAAGACTTAGGAGGACTTACAGAACTGCTTCAGAAAGTGGCAAGGACAATGGGATAAGTATGTTTGAATCGAGGGGAAATATTTTTATTTTGAGGGGGATTAATAGCAACATTAATGCAATAATATTTTTAACTTAAACACCATATTTTTTTAATCACACTGCATATATTTAGCAAATTTGATTCATGTTCAAGTTGGATGGAGGCGAGGGTAGGGGTGGAGGACCCCGGTATTTGGAGTCCACAGAGACAGAAGGATTCTTCCTCATCCCCCAGAGAGCAGCTCATAGTCTAGACCTTGTCAGTCCACCAGCCACAACTCCCCACCAGTGCCAGCTTTGGTATTTTGAGCTTTTGTTAAGGAAGGCAACAGTTCTGTAACAGGATAGTATTTTGGGAAAGAGGAACTACCCCTCTTTAGTCTGGGAGTTAACTCCCTTAAGCTGCTCCTTCTCTTTTTAGTTTCCTTCTCTCCTCCTGTTCTGGACCCACATATTCTCACACTAGAATTTTCCAAAACATTGTCAGGGGAGAGGCTATAGAGGAGGAGGTACAAGAATTGCCTGAACCAGGGAGTTGAAAGTCAGGGAAATGGCGAAAGCTGCAACTTGGAAAGAAAAAAGTAGGAAGCTGTTTTCCTACACAGACAGTATTTATGTTCTTACAATAGTTTTGCTTTATTTTTTCATTTATCAGAATTATTTTCCTGACAGATACTAAGCAGCAATTTTGAAAATGCCTGGAAAGTATGCAATAACATGTTCTCACCAGCTTAAACCACCAGTGGTGTTTGCATGACTGTCCCATCAGGTGGCACGGGACAGTCCTGTTGGGTGATAAAAGCCACTTGATACTACAGTCATGCAGTAATCACCAGTGGGAAAAGCTGGGAGCGTGTTAAAGCTTTAAGTAAGCCGGGGGATTTAGCTCAGTGGTGCCGCTGCCTGCCTCGAAAGCACAAGGTCCTGAGTTCGATCCCTGGTACCAAAAAAAAAAAGCTTTAAGTAAGCATCTTTTCATGTTCTTTTCTTCAGTTGGTTTATTTTTTTATTTAGGATGTTAGTTATTCACATTTAACTGCTATCTTTTTTCCAAAGATATTTTCACCTTTGATACTATGTTAAATCATCTAGAGTCTCTAGTAAGAGAATAAAGAGATAAAATAATCTAGAATTTCATGGTGATATACTGTTAAAAAACAACTTTTGTCCCTCTGCCCTAATAGGCAAGAGGAGTGATGTAAGTAATACCAAAAACAAATAAACCTAGCTGTGTGTGGTGAAGCAGGCCTGTAATCCCAGCACTCAAGAGGCTGAGGCAGGATTGCTTCAAGGCCAGCCTGAACTGCGTAGTGCGATCCTGTCTCAAAAAAATAAATAAACCTAGGCTGGGGATTTAGCTCAGTGGTTCCTCATAAGCGCAAGGTCCCGAGTTCAATCCCTGGTACCATAAATAAATAAATGAAGTTTTCTGTCTCTGGGATGCATTTTCCTTGCTTACAGTGTATTAGTAGTAGCAGTAGATTATGTTATTATAATTATTATATTATTATAATTTGCCTAATTTAAGAAAACTAAGGAGTCCAAATCTGGGTTTAAATTTTATCCTTACTGACCCATAAAGTGAAAACTCAATATTCAACATAGACTATTGGTGGTAGTGGTTGATACAGTGAGGATTAAACCCAGGACCTTGTGAAGGCTGGACAAACCACTGAGCTATACCCTCAACCCTGATATCCTTAATATTGATAATTATTAGACTAAAAGAAGTAGTGCTGGTGAGGTAGAGTGGCTAGAAGTATCTGGTTCTAAAGAAGCAAAAAGTGAAATACTAAGTAATTGGCATGCATTGTTGTCCACTCAGATAAGTAACTTGTTGGTGCTTGTCTCTCTCAAGAGTATGCACTGTGAGGCAATGCAGAAAGGACTAGTACCTTGGATCTTTCTAACTCACACTTTTATTTGACTGGATTGTATAAAAAGGGGACTGAGAGAACTGTGCTTCTTGTCAGACTGAGGAACTGCGGCAGATCCCAGAAATGACCATCACCAAGTTAAAGAGATTTTGCCTGTGTGTATTCATTTGGCCATAATCCCTATGACTCTTAGCAACGCCTAAGAGCAGCTATTCCCCCTGCAGTCAGTCTTTTGGTTTTTAGTGTGGATTATTTGCCAACCTCACAGGCCCACAAAGGATGGAGGTAGCAACACATCCCAACTTGACATTGATGAAACTGAAATTCTAGACTTCACAGCATTTATTAACATGATCTCTTTGTTTGGCTATTCCAGCAATAAAAGGTCGTCTCTTATATCAGAAGTTTTCTTGAACTGAATGCTTGGGTACTTTTAGAGTTATGCCAACATCCATACTAACCTTCCTTCTCCTTTTCCTCTTGACAGCTGTCGCTGAAATGTAGAGCTCCTGAAGTCTCTCAATACATTTATCAGGTCTACGACAGCATTTTGAAAAACTAATAAACTGGTCCAGTACCCTCCAGCCACCCTGCGATTGGTGCAAGCCAAGAATTCTTAACTGGAAGAAATTGTACTGCTGTGTAGAATCTGAACCCAAACACACTGAGGCCACCCAGCACAGTAGTGACTAGTCTAATCTGTGCTAACTGTAGAGACAACCTGTTGGATAGTTTTAGCTTCCTGTGAACATTTGTAACCACTGCTTCAGTCACTTCCCACCTCCTGCCACTTGCTACTGTCTGTCCTTATTTGTGGGCTTCTCTGTGCTGTGCCAACAGCTGGCTTTTTCTACACCCTCATTTGAGTGTAGTTTGGTATTTTGCCATCAAGAGCTCATTTCAAAAGCAGAAAAAGACAACAAATATTAAAGCAAGGAATAGTGTCACTGAAACATGAACTGCACTTTATTGTTTTATATTTTTGTACATATGAGAAATGGAGGTAGTATAACTGGTAGAAAGTGTTAAAACAACTGACCATCAGTTACCGTGGTCCTAGAGGAAGAGATACAGTTACCATCCCACTCTATTAGGGATTCTCTCATCTGTGGCAACCTTGTCCCTAGTCATTTAGATTTTTGGTTTTTTCTCTCCATACTCCTTTCTTGCCAGGCCTTCACATTTGCCCCATCCCCATATTCTCATCTCATTTGCTTGCTCTGCACTTGGGAATGATCTCCACTGAGTGTTTTTTTCAAAGTGCAGGAAATACTAGGCCTGTCAGCACCAAAGCGAAGAGAAGTTAACTTATTCCTTTCCACCAAACCAACCCATTAATAATGCTGATTAGGACATGTGAGGAGAGATGGAGAAATGGAACTACAGTGCCCTCCCCAGCCTGCTTCCCTTTATTTCTCAGATCCAATTCTAAAAATCAAGAGTTTTGAAACAGACTTTAATGGCTTATCCAACCCTGTTTTTCTACAAAGGAGAAAAATAAAAGGCAAAAAGAGAGCATTATTGGTGAGGCCTGTCAGCTGTTCAGTAGCAAAGCTACAGCTGGGACTCCTAAATTTCCACTGGTGGTGGTTGCGCTACAAGACCCCCTTGTTGCTGTTTCTTTCCTTAATGCCATCTTCTGCCTTTGCCTTGCCTGCTCTGTGGCTCTTTGCATCGTCTATCTTGATTTTGGCATAAGGGAGCAGCAGAGTATCTTCAGTTACTTCAAGGTCGAGCCAGATGACAGAACGAAGACATAACATTTCCCACGTGCTCCTGGAGCCAGTGTTCTTGAGGCCAGCAGGGTGGGTGCAAAGAAGAAATGGGCTTAGAGGTGTTGCACTTTCTCTTTATCTCTTCAGCCCACTAATCTGCTCTTTGCTCATGTTATTCAGGCCCCAAAGCAGATTAAGATCATCCCAGAAGCTCAAGCAGTTCTCATGATCTCTCAAAAAACTAGGAGGTGAATTCTACTCCCTAACACATTGGGTTGAGAATGCTTCATGCCGAAACCGCCACCCAGCTTAACAGTATTCACACTATGTGGTCTGTGAGCCCTTGTTGCATAGCCTGACACCTGATACTGAGGTTTCATAACCAACACAGCACTTCTCAGATTCCTCTTGTCAAGTTAGAGGCACTCCAGGGACCAGAGGCCTCGTGATAGACTCAGACCTAACCCACTTGGCTGAGAGGAGGAACTGTAGAAAATGAGAGTAGAAGCCAAGCCCCAGTCCATCAAGTCTGAAATGATCCTTCTTTGTACCAGTTGCAACACTTAGAGGGGAGGGGGGTGGCTTCTCTAAAGCAGTTTCTCAAATCTTGAAAATCCTTGAGGGAATTACTGGGTAAAAGAAAGGAAGTGTATTCCTCACCGCCCCTCAGGCACGTGGAGAATAGGAAATAGCACCGGATTGTGTGTGGGTGGTGGGTAGGTTGGTGATGTAGGGGGTGGGGGGAAGCAAGTTGATGAAGTTCCCTTGCTGGGACTCATTGAAGGAGTCAGTTGGATACAAGTAGTGAAGAAGATTCACACTACAAACACTGTTTTCATCTCAAAGGAAACCATAGCTCCAGAAGGAAGAGTATGTGTCAGGGCAAGCAGACAGTTTTGTGCCAGGATATGCCCCTCAACCCCTGAAACAGGCTTCTCAGCCTCACCACTAGTAATGGATAACAGCTGCTGTTCTCTGCTGAGCCAGTCCAGGGTGTTTTCACACCTTTGGGGAGGCCGCCTCCAGCTGCAACCTGAGCAGAGTCAGGGAGGCACTCTGCTTCACATTAAAGGACCTCTTTCCTGAAGAGGCAACCTGTTGCCTCCAGCACAGCTTCCTTTGAGCCCCCTTTCAAGCTTGGCCAGATGGAGGGAAGGGATTGCCCTCCATCCCCCTCTCTCCTGCTCAAGCACTTCTGTGTAATGTGAGCCAGCATCATAGGGCAAGGGAAGCAAACACACACCCAGAACTCTTGCTGGCCAGAGATTCCCTGAGTGTCTGTCCTCACCCAGGCATTTTCTGTGAGTGTATTGTGAAGCATGGGATTCTGGGGAGAGACGGGAAGTGTAAGTGTTACCCTTGGAGTCCTATCATTCCTGTTCTTATTCAGATATGTTCTTGGGGAGGGTGGGTGTTGTGGGAAGCTTGACCTTGTGTCTTCGTCAATAAACTCATTTACAAAAAATGAAGTCTGTGATATGTACTTTGTTCCCAGAACTGACACTGTAAAACAAAACAGCTGGCCAGAGGAGGGACAGGATATTAATAGCCATTCTTTTAAGAATTTGTGAGTGCCACAGACCTCCCAGGGACTCAGCCAGACAAAATTACAATTGACTTCCAGAAGGAAGAGTGGCTCCTGTTGACCAAGCCCCAAATCTCCACCACCACAGGCGTCTGCAGCCAGGGAGTCCTCAGAGGAGCCAATCTATCTGCCCTGGCAGGTGTTCCCAGGAGCACTAGGCAGAGCAGAAGCGGTGGGTGGGTTCTTCCTGGGTAGGCACCCTGACAGCAGAGGCCAAGGACAGGAGGAGCACAGCCAAGCTTCTCCATTCCCACTACCCATGCTATCTCACTCAGCTCTCACCCAGCTCCCACCTTAAAAAAGCCTCTCAGGCTTGGGCACAGGGCCTGCATATTCCCAAGCAAATAGAATTATCACTACTCTAAAGCAACCCTCCCAAGGAGTTCAGTGCTAGTGACCTTTGTTTGTGTTACTGGGACCACAAGACCCAGGTGTTATCAAGATGAGCTGTTCAGGGGCGGGGATTTAGCTCAGTGGTTTCGCTGCCTGCTGCGCAAGCACAAGGACCCGAGTTCTATCCCTGGCACCAAAAAAAAAAAAAAAAAAGATCTGTTCACCTCTGAGTTCTGATGAGCTGATAGCCACTGAAATCCCCCATAGCCTGCAGTTTTAGGGGAGGGCTGGAGTGAGGGATCCAATACCAAGCTGCCTTGCCCAAGTGGCCCCTGGAAGGTACTCCCACATGGTAGCTGCTTTTTTCTACTTGGTTGTCCAGACACCATGAGCAAACTACCTTGGGCAGGTAGGAATTTTTGGCTGTCTCTGTGTTTCTGGGCTGCAGTTAGCCCAAGCTACAATGGGAGTAGCAGTTGAGGAATGGGGTCAGGGTAGTCTAAATTGAGGTTTGGAGTGAAAGATATGAAGAAACACCCTATTGAGATCACCAGTTTGCATCATTGGTATAGAGTAATGTGCTTTGGACAAAGAAAGTCCCCAGGGAGGAACTTAACTCTTGGATGCACATCACCTGGAAAGCTTTCCCAAAAGACTATGGGAGCCAGGAGTGGTGACACAAGCCTCTGATCCCAGCACTCAGGCCAGAGCAGAAGGATTGAAAATTTAAGTCCAGCCTGGGCAACTTAACAACTTAATGAGATCTTGTCTCAAATTAAAAAGGGTGGGATGTAGCTCAGTGCAGAGGCCCTGGTTCAATCCCCAGTACCCAAAAGAAAAAGTTCTGTCAAATCTGTCTAGTTTGGAAACTGGAGAAATCTGCATTAAAATCCACAAAAACAAACTTTCCAGGGTTTATGTTTGTACAGCCAGGATAAAAAATCAGTGCCAGGGAAAGGCTCACACCTGCTCACCTATTTCCTGTTCTACTGCAGTACTCATTCTTGTAGCAGAGGGAAAATGGTAAAACACTTGATGCACATTATACCTGCTTATTCTCTTGTGTTATTCGGATTAGATGTGGCAATGCCCAGTCTTCTGATTACCTGTCTGTGTCCTTACCACTCCACTACAGCTTCCTTCTCCACACCACTGGAGGTTCTGTACTAGGCTTTCCCCTCTCTCCACTCTTACCATATCCAACCTTGCTAAGCCCCCAAGATACTGAAGTGCTCAGATCACACTGACCCCTGACTTCTACCTGAGATTGCACTGTCCTCGCCCCTAGAATGGCAACTGAGAAACAGATATGTTGTTTCAGAGGTAAGAGAAGAGCTGAGGTCTCTATCATGTTTGGTCCTTCCCACTCCCACTTCACGCATTAATGCATTTTCTGATTTTGCTTGGACCCAGATTTCTTTTCCCTGCCACCCCCGGCTCCAGGAGGCAAGCGCCTGTTTATTTTAATACCTGGTATGGCACTTGGGAAAGATCAACACCTCCCCCGTTGTTACCCATTTCTATCTCTTGAACACTAATCCTAGAAGCCCAACCAGCCCCCAAACATGGTAATAGCAACAAGGATGTTTCTTGAAAAGTTTCCAAGTTGGCTCCAAATTTGCCATCTCAGTTTCTCATTTAGCTTTTGCTCCGAAATTGGCTAAGGTGCAGCTTGGGTGCCAAGGGAGCAGACACATGGCCCATCTGTAGCATCTGAGGCCCAGACATGAAGTGGGACAGAACAAAGACCCGAGCCAGTCTCTTCCCTACTCTGATCTTCATAGTGGAGGACCCCACTGAGATCTCAGAGGCTGACTGCCTAGATTGGAGTTGGCTCCAAATCTGCCATCTCAGTTTCTCATTTAGCTCTTGCCCTGCCATTCTTGATGCTGCCAACAAGGGAAAAGCTAATTTGAGGGTTAGTTAGATCCAGATTCTGAGTTGCAGAAGTGGCTTTCAAGGGCTTAATTTCTAGGAGCACTGCTTTGGGACAAGACTGTCATCTCTAGGATCATTCACCCTTTGGGCAGGGGCCTGGTCTTTGTCCTGTCCCACTTCAAGTCTGGGCCTCAGATGCTGCAGATGGGCCCATGTGCCTGCTCCTCTGGCACCCAAGCTGCACCTTAAGCTGATATAGTTTGCATCTAAGATGTCCCACCAAAGCCTCATGTGGTGGTCACAGGTGGGGCTTTTTCAGAGGTGGCTGGATCTAGAATATGTGATGTTGGAATTGATTCATGGTACAATGCTAGGGTCAAGGGCACTAGGATTAAGCGTATGAATACTACCCCTCCCCCCAAATGACTTGGATAAGATATAAGGAATAGAAAGAATTGTGGTTGCCCCTTGTTGCTTTGCTGTCTTCTGCCTGCCATGAACTGTTTCTTCTCTGCAATCCCTGTCTGCCATGCCACCCTGCCTTGGAGCCAGCTGATTATGTATTGAAACGTCTATGAACTATGAGCTAAATAAGCCTTTTCTCCTTTGACTTTGGGTGTCAGGTGTTTGGGTGTTTCTCTCAGCAATGAAAGAAAAGTAAGACATTAGCCATCAGATGTTCTCCTCTGAGCCAGAGCCACCTGAGGCTTGAGGCCAGACAGACTTAAGGACAGGGCTTCTCAGACTTTAAACTTTTTCATTAAGTAATCCTAATGACAGAGGAGCGTAAACAGACCCCTAGAAGTGTACATACTTGGCCCAAAGTGACTCTCAGCAAACCAAAATAAATTAACTATCTTAAATTCAGGCAGGTTTGCCATGTTATGCAGATACTATCACTTTGTTATTTATTCATTATTATTTTTGTGTTACTTGGGGTTGAAACCAGGAAGAATTGAGCTACATCCAAGCCCTTTTTATTTTGAAAAAGGATCTCACTAGGGGCCAGGGATTTAGCTCAGTGGCGCTGCGCCTGCCTGGCAAGTGCAAGGTCCTGAATTTGATCCTTGGTACTGGAAAAAGGATCTTGCTAAATTGCCCAGGTTGACCTTGAACTCATGATCCTCCTGCCTCAGGCTCCTGAGTAGCAGGAATAATAGGCATGCACCACTTCTCCCAACTTATTTTGTTTTTTAAATAAAAATACTGTAACATTTTTAGCCGGGTGTAATGACATGTAATCCCAGCACTCAGGACACAGAGGCAGGAGGTAACGCTGTGAGTTTGAGGCCAACCTGGGCTACAACAGTGAGACCTTGACTCTTCCACTGAAGGTCAATATGAACCCCCATTATTAACCTGTGGCTTTGTGTTCCCCTGGTATAAACTAAATTGAGAAGTCTGGCCTCACGGTATAAGTGTGAGCACTGCTCAGTTTCTTCTTTCTAGTTTCTTCTTTCTAGCCCCTTGGGCCAAAATGGAACCGTGTCCTGAAGGAATAACAAAATAACAAAGCCTAGGATCCTGAGGCAGGTTAAGGATAAAATGTTCAGATGGGGGTGGGGGTAGTGTCTTCAGTGATCCAATCAAGTTGAAGGACTCCCAGAGCCCATTGTGATCTCTGGGGGCCAGGAGCATCATATTTGGCCCACTTCCAAAAGTGGTGCCCTAGAAGGAGGCCCCTCTTGCACTTTTTCTTTCTTTCTTCTAGCAGTTGCCCCAGTCCTTCTCATTATACACCCATGCCAACCCCCTAGCTGCCCGCCTGGAATAACTGGAAACTTTCCCAGGTATTGGGTGACCTCTAAAAGGTATTGTGTGCATCTAAAAGGGCAAGAAAAAGGCCAGATGCTGATCACTGAATTCCAGGAAATAGAGACTTTGCACCTTAGCTCATTTATGGTGGAAACAATTAATCATGTAGCTTCATAAAAGGGAGTAAACTTTGGAGAGTTCAAGTTACATGCTTTAGCCACACAGTCAGTGGCCAGCTGAGGGTTCAATCCAGATCTGTCTGATTCTGAAGCCCAGGCTCAGGACCACCATGCTTTCTGTCTGGTTGGAAAGGAGATTTGGTGGATGGTTTGAGGAGCCTTTGGGGAGACACTCAAAATGCAGAACCCAACAGGAGGAAGAAAACTGGGTCTGTGAAGAGGCTCGAACCGACGGTAATAGAAAGTCATAATGGAGGATGCAGGGTCCCGGGTGTGAAAACCTCAGAGGCCCCCTAAAACTGCTCCCTGCCCTAAAGGCATCTAAAATACAACCTGAGGGCCAGGGATTTAGCTCAGTGGTTCCGGCGCCTGCCTTGCAAGCAAAAGGTCCCGAGTTCCATCCCCGGTACCAAAAAATAAAATAAAATACAACCTTACTATATGCCCTGCTTCAGTGTTTCCATCCCTTACTATCCAGCAGAGGGCAGAATCCGAACTCCTCCCCGCAGCCCCGGCCTCTGGGAGCTCACCAGCCTCTCATCCTCTCCTCTCACCATGTTTCCGGGCTCCTCTCTAGTTCCTGGACTTCTCAGCCTGTTGAATTGTTCCCAGCCTCTTGCCTAGGAGCCCTCGTCCTCCTCCTCCACCCGTTCCCCAATCCACTTCTGTCCCAGTGGCTTCCTTGAAAGTTGCCTCCTCTAAAGCTGGCATGACTCCCCTGAGAGTCTGGCGCCCTGTGCTCCCCAGCCCCTTGACTTCGCACACAGCACTGCAGCGTGGCTTGTCTGCTTGTGGCCTCCTCGCTGAGCTCAGAGCCCAGCCCCACACCAAGCTCAGCAGCAGCTCCCCAACTAATGCCTTGATCTCTGTATTCCACATTTTGCATTTAAGAGGAGTTACTCAGCCCCTCTCAGCCTCAGGGATCTCATCTGTAAAATGGGAGAAACGGAATCTACTTCATAGAATTACCATGGAACAAATCTGAGCATGCAGGAAAAGTTCCTAGCACATTGTGACAACGGATTGATGAAGAAATGACAATTGGCGATTGTTTTCAAATATGCACATTGCTGTTTCTGCCTTAAGCCCTGGCAAATGCTGCTATCTCCCAGTCTGGAGTGGAGAGGGGCACAGCAGGATTAGGGGAGCGGAGGTCACGCGTTGGCAGAGGATCAGCTTTGCTTTGCGCTAACCGGGTCTGGCTTCACTGCCGCAGTGACCACCCTTTGCTCAGTCCTCCGGGGTTGTGTAGAAGAAGAGCACGGATGTCCAGCACAGGGCACACACTGGGCGCCTGCCAGTAACTGAGAGGACTGGTAAGGGTCAGAAGGACAGAAGTGGGGAAGGGGGAGACGGGGAACTTGGGGGGGGGGTGCAGGGGTATGAGGCGAGAGTCGGAACGAAACCAGAAGCTTCGAGGCCTCTCTGATCCTTTTCTCCTACTCTTCCAGGTTGGAGCTAAAATCCCGCAGGGAGAGTCTGGAGGGAGGTGAAGGTCGAGGCTTGGGATTAAGGACGCGGTCCAGGGACGCGCCAGGGAATCCGTCGGGCTCAGGGACCCAGCGGACGCCCCCCTCCGTCCGCCGCCTCCCGCCGGCGCGAGCGGGCGGGCGCGCTCCGCGGGGACAGCAGGGCTCAGCGCGACCCTCGGATCCGCAGCTGCCCCCGCGCCCCAGCCCGCCGCCGCTGGCCAGCCGGGGGCGCCCCCTGCTCTCTCCCCCCGGGCGGGGGAGCCGGGGGCAGCGCCGGAGCCCGGGGGGAGCGCG
>NW_004624875.1:3214735-3274714 GCF_000247695.1 Heterocephalus glaber
CGGGCGGCCACGTGAGCGCCGCTGCCTGGCCGGGGATGCTGCGAGGCGCTGGAGGCGGAGAGCGAGCTGGGTTCCTGCCTCCCCCCCAAACTCCCACCAATCAGGTCATGGGGAGCCCAGCGTCCTCCGATGCACCCCCCACCCCCGACACCCTCGGGCGAACGTGATGGGGACAAACAGCCGGCCAGACTTGTGACCCGGTCCTCGCGATCCACAAAAGCCCCAGCCCTCTTCGCTCTGGGGGCAGGAACCCAGGTGACCAGGAGAGAAGGGGTCAGGAACCCGGCTCTGGCCCCAGTGCGTGGCCCCGGTCCCTTGCTGGACACTGTCTGCAGACTCACTGCAGAGTGCAGGCCTTGGGGAGGGAGCTCCGGGGCCTGGGCCCTGCTTCCTAGGGCAGTACCCTCCATCCCCACCCAACCTGGCATGTGGGCTTAGTAAATGCTTAGACGTAGGACTTTACCCCGGAGGAAAGAGGGGGCATTGGTCACCTCGGAGCTGGGGACGGAGCCACTGTTAGGCCTGGTGAGTTCCTGGCCCCTGCTAAGGGGCCTCTCTTGCACCCTGGCTCCTTGGGCTGTTCCCAGGTTTCATCTGTGCTACTCCCCACAAAGGGCGGGTTTCTGGGTGGGGAATGTGGTGTCCCAGAGAACCTGCAGGTAGGGTGCATACTAGAAACCTCTAATTACCACACCCAGGAAGAGGCCCGGGAGACTGGTGTTCCCTGCCCTTTCTTCCTCCCTTAAGACTGCCCCCTCCCCACCTGCTTGTGCTGTTATATAATTAACCCAGCTCTGTCTCTCTGCCTCCCTGTTGGGTGTCCAGGGATGCGGGTGGAGGGGGGGACCTAGGGGCCTGGAGGGACATACAGGGATGAGGAATTGATACTTCCCCACACAAGTGTACAGGCACCTGTTGGGAAAGGAATCCACAGGGCACAGAGGAGATCGGGGTCCTAGACTTAGTTGACAATTCAACTGTTTATGAGGTCTTCACTTCCCTAAGTCTATGGGGTTCTGTTTTTGTTTCCCTTCAATAAAATGTGAAGAATCTCTCTCACACACAGTACGTGTATGAGAGCCTATGCAACAGTGGCTAGTGACACCCCCCCCCCCGCAGGATTGCTAGGAGGTCCCTAGCAGTGTGACTATGGAAAACCTTAAATGAGCAAAGGGCCCCTGCATGTACCAGTAGCCACTGTTTAATGTTACTTACTCTCTGCCAGGTACTGTGCTTCACATGCTCAGCCTACCAACACCCTGTGAAGTTTCTTGCAGTGACCTGAGGTCACACACACTTTAGGTGAATGGCAGAGCTGGGAATCAATCACTGGTGGTTCTCACTCCAAATCCTGCCCTTTATTTACTATAATGCATACATACCTACCCACCCCTAGTGTGAGTCCTTTGAACCAGGACAGCCTGCAGGACATTCAGCTGGGAATTGCCCAGATATGGAAAGAATACGCATCCACAGGAAAAGGAAACACACATGCATGACCCCATCAAAACCCAGCAAACCATGGCGGGGATTTAGCTCAGTGGTTTCACTGCCTGCTGTGCAAGTGCAAGGACCCAAGTTTGATCCCCGGTACCAAAAAGAAAAAACCAAAACCCAGCAAACCTATCTGTCCCAGACCTACCTAGCAATCATTAGGGTCACATCCCCAACAGAAAGCGAAAGGTTTACAACTTTGGACTAAAAAATTTACTGGGATTATCTCAGAAAGAAGGACTGTTGACCCTACTTATGTCCAGAGCACAGCTCTGACTAGGCAAGTGATTTGCCCAGTGGCCATCTGATAGGAAACTTCAAAGCTGGGGTTTATAACCAAGATCCAGAAGTCATGGAAACTGAGCAAGCAAGGAGCTAATGAATTCCTGTCAAGGCTATTCCTTAGCAGCTCTTTCCTAGGCACTGGCTGTATTCGAGTTCCTCTGAGCTCCAAGGGGTCCCCTCAGCCTTTAGGAGTCACCATCTAGAACCACTAAACTTGAAAATGGAAGTGCTGCAACATTCTAAAAAGGAGTAGCTGCCATTCCTAACTGTGTGTGTGACTTTGGGCACAGTGAGTCTGCTCTAACATTGGAATAGTAATAGCATCTCCATTAGGGACGTTGTATTGACGAAGGATAAATAACTGAGATGTGAGAACAGTAAGTGCTCTGTGGTGCTGCTCTCCAGTGTCAACGTGGGTATACAGTATAGTGATTCTCCAGTGGGAAATGGGAGCATTTTTGTCATCCTGAGACCATTCCTGGCAGTTAGTTCCTGGAGCTGCCATGAAAGAAGTACAATGCCCTGTAATGTGGGGACAGTCCTGCACAAGAAAGAATCCTCTGCCCACAAAATGCTAAGAGTTCCCGCACCGGGGTGCACTTACCTCATCTCAGCCCTTCAGGATGAGACTGAGACTCAGAGGAGTTGCTGTTTTGTCCAGGCTCAGTGGAAAAGCTGAGATTTGAACCCAAGTCTGGTGCTCTTTCCACTACTGTGCAGCCTGCCTTGGTTGGAGAGTCAGACTGGGTGAAGAGTGAGATCAAAATGTTAGTTGGAATGTCCAGGCAAGTTGGAGAAGGAAGGACAGACGGGGAGGTTTTGGATAGGTGTAGTCAAGGGTTCTGGGAAAGGGAAGGCATTCCAAATGGCAGTGAATGACAGCTTCAGCAAATCCCAGAGGCAGAAAAGTGCAAGACCTGTCCAGGGATAAGCCAGTGCACTAAGCCCACCTCTTATTCCCCAGTCCAGGTGGAGGCCGCAGAGGTCCCAGGGCAAGCAGAGGCAGCAATGATTGGTCCTGACGGTGGCTGAGCCCCCAGCCCCTGGAATATGCAGCCCGGGGGAGCCCCAGGCAAGGACGCGGTGGCGGAGTGGGGCGGGAGGCATGGTCTCCACCTACCGGGTGGCTGTGCTGGGGGCACGAGGCGTGGGCAAGAGTGCCATCGTGCGCCAGTTCTTGTACAACGAGTTCAGCGACGTCTGCGTGCCCACCACCGCCCGCCGCCTCTACCTGCCTGCTGTGGTCATGAACGGCCATGTGCACGACCTCCAGATCCTGGACTTCCCACCCATCAGCGCCTTCCCTGTCAACACGCTGCAGGTAGGTGGCTCTGGGAGTCAGGGGGTCATGGGACAGTAGGGTAGTAGAGTGGAGGAGGCTGGACTCCAGCGGCTTCAGCTCTGGACCTATTGCCGGGCCCCACAGCTGGGTTTGAGAGCTCCATGCTGCACATTGAGCCTCCCTGCTTACAGCTGTCCCAGGAAGCTGTTCTTTTGTGTGCTAGCTCATTCAACAAATATTTGATGACTGCTTAATGTGTGCCAGGCCCTGCACTGGCCACCAACACAGAATGGTCAGCAAAACAGATAAAGAATTTGCTTTCAAGGAACTCATGGTCTAGTGAGGAAAGACTAATAGGGGATGATTAGATAGTGTTAGAAGTGCTGTGATTGGAGGAGATGAGCAAGATAAAGCAGCTCTTCAGGAGGCATCTATCTAACCCACTTGGGTGGGGTGGCAGGGTCACAGGATGTGATGTCTCAGTTACATAGGTTTAGGCAGACCAGGGGCAGTGGGGAAGCCTCGGCTGTTCCTAGTACAGCCCTAGCCACTCCTTGGTCATCAGCTGTAGAAGAGATTGCAGAATAGGTTGGGACCTGAGAATGCGTTCTCAGACCCAAATTAGGTCTTTTTCTCCAGGGCCTCTGCTCCTAGGTGGTACCCTGCCCCCTCCCCACCTCGGAGCCACCTGCTGAGCACCCTCCCCATAGGGTTTGGATTTAAGACCCCAGTGCCCTTGCTTATGGTGTACCTTCCCCCAGCCTGCTGGGACCAGGCCCTCCTCTCTCTCTACCTCTGGCTGAGGCACAGTGGGGAGCTGAGCTTTAAGACATGCTTGCTCACAAGAGAAGCCTCTGACCAGAGTGTGCAGAGGCTTGCAAAGAATCTCAGTGGCGGAGACCCAAAAGGCAGAGGACAAGCCTTTCAGACACAGCAGTCTCAGGCCTCTAGGGAGGCTGGGGCTCGCACTAGCAGGAGCTGCGGTCTCAGCAAGCCTGAGCAGCAGGGCTTTGGCCCAGCCTGCCAGAGACAATGTCTCTCCCATTCCGGTTGCCTGGGGTCAGCACCAAGACAAAAGGCTGATCCAGGCACCTGGCCCAGAAACAGTGCAGCTGAGACCATCAGGGCAAGTAGATCTGGGGTCAGGTCCTTCTCATTCTCTAACCGAGACTTTGATGGCAGTCTTAGCAGACATGCAAATCGGGCTGCAAGCCTGCCCTCTGAGCTTTGTTTCTTTTTTCACATTTAGTTGTATATTTATTTTTAATGTAATTTTAACTTGGGAATAGGTAAGATACAATCAGTAAAAGTCCAAACTGTGGCCCAGAGAAACCTTGATCCCATTCCTGCTCCTCCACCCCATGGTTACTCTCTGTAACTCTTCTCATTGGCTTTCCATTCATACTTCCAGGGCTTCTTTACTCGAATAAGAAATTGTATTCTTATTCCACCCCCTTTTTACATAAGAATAAAAACCATACTGTTATGTTCCTTGTTTTTGTTTTGTTGGATTAATTCAGTGCCTTCTACATGTTAAGTGGGCACTCTACCACCGAGCCCTGTACCTTGGTTTTTTGTTTGTTGTAGGATCTCACCATGTTGCCCATGCTGGCCTTGAGCTCAAAATCCTCCTGTGTCAACCTCTTGAGCAGCCAGATCACAGCACAGCACACCACTGTACATCCCCCCACCCTTTTAAGCATTATTACATCGGGATATTATTGTATCTAGAGGGCTTCCTCATTATTTTTTCCTGTCTACACTGTATTCTAATGAAGAGATGTTCCATGGGTCCCCCCTTGTTGGACAAGTGGGTGGTTTCCAATCTTGGGCTGTTTTGAGCAATGCCACAATGAATAGCCTAATACATAAGTCACTTTGTACATAGGTAGTTATATCTGTGGGATTGATTCCTGGAAATGGGCATGGCTGGGTCAAAGGGTAAATGCAACTGGAATTTGGAAGATGTCTCCAGATTCCCTTCTACAAATGTTGCACAAGTGCTCCTGCAGAGGATGTACCTGAGAGCCCATTTCTCTAAAGTCTCACCATCAGAGTATATCATCAAACTTTTGGATTTCTGACAACCTGAGAGATGAATTCTGATAGTCTCAGTGTGGTCTTTATTTGCATTATGATTCTGAGTGAAGTGGGTGCTTTGGCAGCACATATACTAAAGATTATGAGTTAAGTTGAGCATTTTCCCATATATCTGGCTGCCTTTGTGTTTCCTTTTCTCATGTCACTTGCCCACTTTTCTATTGGACTTTTGACCTTTTCTTTTTTTTGGTACCGGGGATCAAACTCAGGACCTTGTGCTTTCAAGGCAGGCAGCAGAACCACTGAGCTAAATCCCTGACCCCTGACCTTTTCATCCTTGATTGATCCTGACCTTTTCATCCTTGACTGATCCTTATCTTAGACTCTAGGATATCTAAGATTTTACTCTGAGGCACAGATAAGGGACTATGAACAAAGAAACACTCAAGAACCTTGATGGATGCTGTCTTAAAATAAAATAATGCATTCTTCCCCTATGCCAGGTGAGATGAGATCCAGCCCAAGAGTGGCACTTCACTTGCTGGGCCCAAGATTCAGTTGTTGCTGGACCTAAGATTCAGATTCAGTTATTCCTTTCACAGCTAGGTCTCCTGTTGCCCTCTCTCTCTCTCTCTCTCTCTCTCTCTCTCTCTCATATTGAACCCAAACAAAGCCTTGCACATGCTAGGCAAATGTTCTGCCACTAAGCTGTATGGTCAACCCCTCCTTTTCTGTGTTCTGAGGAACGAATTAGAACCCCGCAGAGAGCAAGCTGGAAGGAAAACAACTTTCTTGATTCCTCCCCTCAGTCAAGGGGCGAAGGGACAACCTAGCCAATCAGAAGTCTTCTGTCGCTCCCTTTTGGAAGCCCTCAGAGAGGAGTGAGTGGGAGGCAGCCTGGAGGTCTCCTTGAGGAGGCGGTGTGTTGGGAAGAGGTGGGGCTGTCACCCTCAAAGGCTGCCAGCTGAGGCGGGGGGGGGGGCTTGCAGAGAGTGGGGCCTCCCTCCCGCTTCTCGGGAGGAACCACATTCACAGGCAGGCCACCTGCTCCCACACCACTCTGTCCCACAGATCCCAGCTTCCCAGGCCTGGGAGGAAACAGGCTCGTGGTACCCTACAGTTTTAGATTTGTCCTCAGCACCCTCCCCCAGCACCAAAAAGTAAAACCTCAGCACAAAGGAAGGATGCCACATCATCTCCCTGGGGAATCCACTGCAGCATCTTCCAAGCATTTGAGTTGCAAGTGCTATTCTGAAGTTGAACTTCACTCCTCGTGACTGCCATCAAAATCTGTCCCCTTGTATTTGTTCCTCCAGGGTAAGAATCAGTGAAAGTCTTCCTTTGTGGCCAGCCCTTGTCACAACTAAACTCCAGCTGTGATAGGAGACATTCCTTCACCTTCCTTCATTCTGTCTTATTCTTTCTCTTTCTGTGTGGTGTGTGTGTGTGTATGTGTGCACGCACTAGGGATGGGACCCAGAACCTCACACATACAAGACCTGTGCTCCATCACTGACTTACACCTCCCTACTAGTCTTTTGTGTGGGCCCTTGAGGGAGAAGTCCGTGGTTCCCTTTGCCCTTGAAGGCCTCTGCCCACCTAACTTCAGGGACCTCCCTCTTTTAGCACACTGGCTGTCTGAAACTCCCTGCAATCACATCTACTGGCAGGTTAATTAGCTAATTAATCTCTTCAGGAACTTTCCCTGTAGCACATTCAGCATTTCTGTAGGCCTGTTCATCTTGAGCTACAGTCCCTCCCTAAGAAGTTGCCACAAACTAACATTCAAGATGTTCCCTCTACTGAAGCTGCCCTGGGGGTCTGTTCTACATGCATGTTTTCTCTGCATGTTTTTTACTTCTCAACCATGAGGGCAAAGGAGGAGAATACACACAAAGGGGCACATCAGGTAACAATCTAAGAGCAGTGTTAGGTCAAGAGTTGCATTGATCCCAGCTTGGACCTGGTGGGATTCAGCACCACAGAGAGCTCACTGCCCAAGGTAGCGCAATTAATAAAAGCTAACAGTGAGTGCTATCCTAGATACAGAACAGAATAGGGAAGCCAAGCATGGTAGCACCATGTAATACCACCACTCTGGAAGGCTGAGCCAGGAGGACCACAAGTTCAAGCCCAGCCTGGGCAACTTAGAGACTTAGTGAAATCCTGTCTCAAAATTAAAAAACTAAAAAAGGGCTGGGGTTGTAGTTCATTGCAAAGGTCTTGGGTTAAAAAAGAGAGAGAAAAAATAATAGAAAGGAGTGTGTAAAATGAACAAGTCTCGCTCTGGCCCTCTTGGAAGCCCACAGTAGATGTGGAAAACTGGAATTGGAACAGCTTTAGCCAAAGGTTGTTAGAACAGGAGATGAAGGGAGTGTTTCCGTGCTTGCCAGCAGGGTGGCAAATCGGGAAGATTTATTGAAGGAGGACTTCAGCTGAGGATTGAAGGTAGGGTTTCAACAGGTCCTACAACTAGTTCAAAGCTGGGCTCGTAGAGGCACTTAATAAATGTACCAGTTGATGGATGAGAGGACAAAATGTCACTGGACAGACCTAATGTCTACACACACACACACGATAGTACAGTGGCCCTGGAAGTCAGTTAACATGACTTACCATTCTGCCTTGGGGTGAGGGGGTTTCAGCACCAGGCACCTCCATTCCCACTGGGCTTGGCCTGGTGGGCAAGGAGAGCAGGCATGAGGCTTCAGCTGCAGGGGCAGGCCATGAGAGCACTCTTGGCTGGGGTGGGGGACCCTCACAGCTGCTCTGACTCTGGTGTTGCTGGGGGTGTTGCAGGAGTGGGCAGATGCCTGCTGCAGGGGACTCCGGAGCGTCCACGCCTACATCCTGGTCTACGACATCTGCTGCTTTGACAGCTTTGAGTACGTCAAGACTATCCGCCAGCAGATCCTGGAGACGAGGTGAGGGGCTATGACAGTCTAGTGCCACCTCTGTGGATGCTCCAGTGCTATCCTGGCCCCGAGGAAATGGGACAGTGAGTGGGAGGATGCAGGGGAAGTATATGTGCCCTGTTTCCCATACAAACTCTCAAACATGCATACATTCATATTTTCCTGTCCTCACTTCTGTTGACTCATTTTGGGACCACAAGAACAAGATTGCTAGGGCCAGTTGACAAGTGAGCCTCAGTTTCCTCATCTGTAAAATAGGAACAACTACCTATTTTGGATCAGTTGTGCTGATTAGAGAATGTAACTCACACCAAGGGCTCAGGGCTGCACATGGAACAGGACACAGAGTAGTACAGAGTCCAGTGCTTGTAAGACTGGCCGGGTTTTGAGATTCCTGCCTCGCCCCGCAGGGTGATTGGCACCTCGGAGACGCCCATCATCATCGTGGGCAACAAGCGGGACCTGCAGCGCGGACGCGTGATCCCACGCTGGAACGTGTCGCACTTGGTGCGCAAGACCTGGAAGTGCGGCTACGTGGAGTGCTCAGCCAAGTACAACTGGCACATCCTGCTGCTCTTCAGCGAGCTGCTCAAGAGCGTCGGCTGCGCCCGCTGCAAACACGTGCACGCCGCCCTGCGCTTCCAGGGCGCGCTGCGCCGCAACCGCTGCGCCATCATGTGAGGCCGGGCGCCCTGCCTTGCCGCCGGCTGCAGCCTGAGGCCCGGCAGAGGGCAGCGCGGCGCGCGAGGAGCCGGCGGGAATCGAGCTCTGAGGGTCCGGGCCCGGAGCGCCCCCGCAGCCACGCACCTCCACTGCAAGGCGAGGGCGAGAGGGAGCCTCCGCGGAACTCCTCCGCCTCCCCTTCTCCCGCGTTTGTCTTCCTGGGACAACCACCTTCAGTCTAGCTAGCGTAGGCCCGGCCAGCCTGAGCGGGTGCCGCAGCCTTTTGGGACGGGGTGAGCGTGTGAAATGGAGGGCGGGGTGAGCAGGTGCTGCTGCCTTGGCCGGGCCCCCGCCGGTCCCCTCCAGAGTGTCCGTCTTTGTCCCGTGTCCTCCTTTCCCCGTGTCTGTCTGCCCAACTGTCTGTTCTTCCTTGTCTTATCCGCCCCCCGCTCTCCCGCCCCACCCCAGCTCCGCTCACAGGGCTCTCATTTTGTCCATCCCCTTGTCGCAGATCCTGGCAGCTTCGCGATGCCAGGCCATCTGACCGTCGGCGCCACTGGCACAGGGCAGAGAGATGCAGGTGGCCCACGGACCGGACCGCAACCAAGAGGTCTAAGGGTTGAGGTCCCAGATGCGTCAGGGGGAGAAGGCTGAGCTTCCTGCTCCCAGGGAGACCTCCCTGCCCAACAGCCCCCAGAGACACAACAACCTACCTTCCAGCCTTAACTCGATGGTCCGTCCCTGCCGGGTGCCCCTCACCCCCTTCCTGACCCCAAAGCCAGATCACCCCCCGGGTTAAAATTTTTGTTTCGTTTTAACAGCGTGGGGAGGGAATTCCCCAAAGGATAGATTCCTTCCGATTCCTTCCCGTGCCAGGTTCCAGCCCTCCGTTACCTCCTGCCCCAGGGGATCTGCCTGACTGGGGGATGTGGAATTCTAGGGGTCTGTTGGTGGTGGGCAGAGGGGTGCCCAGGAGGGGGTCAGGTTGTGCCAGTGACGATTCTGTCTCCCCACCCCACCCCACTCTGCTTACCCCAAATTCTGCCTGCCTCAGATCTCAGGGTAGCCTGACTGTTCTGGGCAGGAGCTGGGAAGGGAATCATGGGACCCCTGTGCCTGGGGGAGATGCCTGCATCCCCACCTGTGGGTGGAGGCCCTCAGGATCTGACACCCCTGTCCCAACACCAGTTAGCCCTACGCCCTAATTCACTCCACCCCATTTTCTCCGGCTGCCTGGCCGGGTTTCTACCTCTCGTCACCGGAGCTGATCACTGTCAGTTTTGTACAGATTTAGAAATAACAATAATAATGATTCTAGGAAGTGCCCTGAGGGGTTAACGGGGGGCTTGGAGAGAAAGAGAAACGGTGCCATGTCCCTTGCCCCCCGGCCAAAGGAGGTTCTCTTTGAGGCTGAGCCCTTCCCTGGTCCAGTGGGAGGATATCAGGGACCCTTGGTTAAAGGAGGAGGCCACATGGAACAATCCAGCTTTGGCCAGCTCAGCCAAGGCTGCAGCACATAAGCCAGGAAATCAGGTAGCCCAGTGTGATGGCGAGGAGCCTGGGGGAAGGGTCACCACTGGGCCTTTACCACTAAGACCCAGCGTGTGGGGAATCAATGATTCTCTCTTCCACTTCCCCCACTGGTCCCCACCCCGTCCCCCCACTGGGGGCAGCACAGCCCTACAGCAGCTGCCCCGACTTTGGGCAGACCATTGCACTGGGTTTTAGTCCCTGCTGTGCTGCACGACTGGGCAAATGTCTTGCCCTCTCTGAGCCTCCCTCTGAAACAGAGGCGGTGGCTCCCCTCCTCCACACTTTAGAGTGGCCAGGAGGGTAAGGAAGAGGGCTGCCCGCTCTTGTCTTCGCACCCTTGTCCCCTGGTCCACCAGAGGGATGGAGGGGAAGGATGACAACGTCTCCTATGCCCACTTACCCCCAACTCTGAGGCACCTGAGGTAAGGGTGGGGGACTCAGGCCTCTGGCTGCCCACTGTGGGAACCACTGGAATGTATCCCCCAACAGGCTCCCCATCACACCCTGTGCTTTGCCCCAGTTCTTGGATTTCAGGTCCCTCCACGCCCATTCTGAGTCTCTGTCCTTCCCCCTTCCCCACCAGGGTTTCCCACCACAGGGTCTGGAAGTGTGTGTGATGCCCATTAGGCTGTTATCAGAAGTCAGATTAAACATCAGGGAGTGTTTCCCTTGTTTCTGTACCAAGGTGTTGGCTCTGTTCCACGTGGAAGGAGGGGAGGGGTCGCTACAATACCTGCCTGCTGAGCTGTGTGTGGCAGGAGGGTCACCAATCCCAAAGCTCAGGTCAGCGAGATCAAAGGAGAAGAGTTTGGGACATATCTCCTCTCCACCCAACTCCAAACCAAGAGGGAATATAGTTGTTTCCCCTTTCTGCTCTCTGCAACCTTTTTAGAACAGAACTCGATCCCAGCTTCTCCTGTGTCTTCTTCCCACACAGGGCTGGGACCTTGTGGCCTCTCGGGCGTGGCTTCTGGGACATAGGTGTGTTAGAAATACACTCAGCCATCCGTCTTGCTCCTGAATGGTTTGGGTTCCCAAGCCTCATAGCAAAGCTTTGAAGTCCTTGGCAAGGTGGCCTGCAGGAACTTGTGTGCCGGGCAGCTCGTGTCCCTGTCCATGGTTCTGAACCACGAGCCACCGGCCACCTTCTGGAAAGAAGGGTTTCTGGCGAGGCTGGTGGATTCTCTGGAGAGGAAGCCTCCCTCACCCCCAACTCCCTTCAGTCGAATAACACTTGAAGCTACACCTTCCTACACCTCCACAGTCCTAGAGTAAGGGAGTCCAAACGCTGGGGGCTCCACAACAGACCCACATGTGTTTAATGACTTAGAGTTGTGGGAAGGGGGGGCCGTGGTGAGAGCCCAGGAATTGGGAGAACTTTTCTGGGGAAGGGCAGTATGATGTAGAGTCACCCCACTGTCCTTGGGCTAACGCTGGAATTGGAATGGGAGTGATGGGTTGTCCTTTTGCTCAGTGGAACAGATTGAGTCTGTGCTTGTCTTTGGATGGCCTCCTGGCCAAGGTCCTGTCTGCTCTTGCATACATGGGCATCCATTTTGCTTCCCTCCTCTCACCTGCAGTACCTTCAGACCCAGGACTCCTCCTCTGAGGGGAGCTGGGCTTGATCAAGCTGCTGAGAGCCCTGGCCCTCCCAAGGTGGGGGACTTCTCTCCAGTAGAGCCTGTGGCTCTTTCTTCTTCTCTTCATCCTCTTCTCTTGCTGAAGCTCCATCCACCTGGGCTACTTCTCCTCTCTTGCTGCCTAGGGCAGCTCTCAGTGGCCTCTCCCTAGGGGGTAGCCTAGCTGGACCCAGGCAGAGGTAGGCCAGTGGCTTGGGGATTCGTGAAGGATGCTTCTCAGGCCTGTGGTCTCTCCGGGGCCGGATCCTGGGCCTCAGCTTCAGCTTATAGATGGATGGGACCCTCTTGGGCTTCCGGAGTGTTCTCTTGCCTTTGCCCTGACATCCCTTGGCTTTGTCAGAACTGGGGTTTGAGGGCAAAGGTGTGGGGACCTCAGGGCTGGAAGACACCTTAGGGGCTGAGCAGTCCTGCCCTCCTGGAGGTGAGACCTTCCACATCTTGGTTCCTCTGGCACTGAGGCTTGCCTTTGTCAGTGGCCCACTGTCTCTGGCTCCCAACTTCTCTTTTGTGCTTCCTGGGCCTGCAGTAACAGCTGGCTTGGGGGACCCTGTAGGGGCGACATTCCAGGCTTCCAGGTCCACTTTAAGGAGGGGTGGGGGGCCCTGAGCCAGTTCTTGGATGACTTGGTCATAGAGACCCCCAGGCTCAGGCCACCGCCCACCCAGGCTAGGGACATAGACTCCACTTCGAGGGATGACTGGCGGCTCTGCCCCCTGGGGATGGGCACTCCCCACCTCTAACTTCTTCACATTGGCCACAATCTCCTCCTCAGGGCTATGGTAGATGGTTTGCTCCTTGGTCCTGCTCAGGGGCAGTGGAGTGCACCTCCCGTCCCACTCCTGTGGGCCCAGGTCTTGGGGCTCTCCAGCCTCTGCAGAGACCTGGACGTCTGCCTGCTGGGCCCCCTGGCTCCTCCCTTCCACAGCGCTGTCCTCATGTCCGGACCCAGCCAAGTGTCCCATGACAGCCCTTACTGGGATGGGACCCCTGCTCAGCTCTGCTGTGGGTCCTCTGCTTAGAGTACCAGGAAAGCTTCTTCCTGGGGTGGGAGGGCAAGAGGGGGACAGCCGGATGGGGAGCTTAGTGAGTGCTTTGGCAGGGGAGGGAGCACGGACAGACGCTGGCTCCCTGAGCTGGAGGGATGCACCCTCAGCCTCACCCCGGGGTGGCAGCACGTGGCCCAGGGGCTGGGCTGGGCTAGAGGAATGAGGCAAGGGAGGTGGCCCTCTTGCTGATGTCCCATTGGTGGTGGCCCGAGGAGCTGGGGGTTTCTGAGGGGTAGGGGCCCTGGCATGGGTTCCCCAGCTGACCGACTCCTCGTGAAGCCAGGATTCGGGAGTCCTCCCCCTAGGGGCTTCCTCAGGGTATCTGATCTCTCGCTTCCCCGATGGGGTGCACCGTAGGCCTTGGTCCCTATGGGTGGGTGAGAACTGGGGACTGGGCAGGCTGTCCCCAGATGACAACTGCCTCCAAGATGAAGTAAGAAACCTCTCCTGGGACCTGAAAAAGAAGAATCACAGTCTGGGAAGGTAGACTTACGGAGCTGCCAGGCTCGCCAAGTGCACCCCCTAGCTCCGGGAAGGGAAGGGTTTCCCCCAACCTGAACACACCAAGGGGCCAGAAACTCTCCCGTGACAGTCACGGGTCAAGCCTCCTCTCCCCATTCCCCATGAGGCGGCTAGAAGGAGTAGAAGAGAACCAGGCCTGGGGTGACTTCAGGTCCTGTGAGCGATGATCCCAGACCAGAGGTCTGCCAACCAGAGGTCACTCATCTGGCGGAGAGGCCTTAGTCTCGGCTCCACCATGAAAGGGCAGAAGGACGTTGGCTATGTGTGTTCCCTTTGTGGCCCTCGGCCTCCTTGTGTGTGAGACGAGTTGGCACATGAAGGAACTAGATGGTTCCAAAGCTCTGGGACGTTCTGAGATTTGTTAGGGTACAGGCACTGCTTCCTTTATCTTGAGGTGGGGTTCCCTCTGAGAACAGGGACTCCAAAGGAGAAAAACATTGTTCCCTGTCCCTTTCCTGTACCTTAGAAATGGGGCTGTCTGTCTGAGGACCCCAGAGCCTGCTCCCCGTTCACTGCAGGGTCTGGGAGAGGAAGAGGAGGGAGGCCTCAGCTGTCGGCCTGAAGCAGTATATGTCTTCCAGTCCACGGGGGGAAGCGGGCTCTGCGAGCGGCTGATGGTCATCGTAGGCTGGGCCAGGGAGGGTCCACCCTGCACCTTTACTTCGTGCTGCACCGGTGGGGCTGGGGGCTTCAGGAAGCTGACTGGTTTGTGTGCTACCAACATAGTTCCCCAGAGAAAGGAGGGGAGAAAAGGTTCAAATCCTGCCGAGGGGGTTCATTGTTCCCCTCCCCCAGCTGCCCCATGCCCCAAATCCCACTTTAAAGATAATAGTGACTACAGTGACAGCACCAATGTTTCCTCCCAGGAGGACGGGGGACAATCTAGTCACAGGCTCCACCTGGGGGACTTGTTTAAAGCTGGATTAGTATTGCTGCTCCACACCTCTTCGATTTTTTGATTATCTGAGGTGTCTTAAAGTGCCGACAGAGATTACAGAAGGAATACATCCCTCCAAGTCTCGCTTGGTGCCACCGCTGTAGACACAACAGCCAGACCTGAGCTCCGCAGAACTGCACCCTGAGCAAATGCTGATTCTGCATGTGTTGTGCACCATCTTGTGGCTGTAGTTAGTACTGCACCATGACTGCTCAATTATAGCGTCTTCCTCCTTCACCTTCCTCCAACCCCCCAAAACCCACACACACCTCCTGCACCTGGAGATGGGTCCTGCCTCCACCTCTGCTACTAGTCTCCTGACACCCAGCTAGGCTTCTGCAACCAACCCCACAGGGAGGGGACTCTCAAGGGACTCACAGAGGGACGTGCACCGGCAGGGGTCATGTTTATCCAGATAATGGCCGAGCGTGTCCCAGCCGCCCCCTACACGCACCATCACGTGGTTCCGGAGGATCTGAGGGCGCAAGGAAGACATTGAGTGCAGTGCAGAAGGCATCCCTTGTTCCTGGACCACCTTGGAGGCTTGAGGCACATTCAAGGGTGCAGCCATCCATGTTCCCACGCACATGCAGATCCTCTCTTGGACATGTGTGTGGTTGGGAGCAGGTCTAGTTCCATGAGTTGCATGGGATAACACATCTTGTCAAGAGTGAGGACCAAAGTTACACACAGAAAGTTGACCCAACTGGACAGGGGATTACACAGCATTGCATAGGTTCGCCCCAGGGCATCCCCTTCTCTCCCCTCTTGCAGAAAGTGTGCACCTGCCCATCCTTGTATCTGTAATGTGGCCTAATGCTTCTCAGATGCCTCTGTGGTGTAGGTAGCAGAGCCTGCGGAAGTCCCATCCCACACAATGCTGGTCACACGGTCACACGGTCTCTCCAGGCTTCATCTCCTCAGGTGAAACTGGGCCCGTGATTCCTTGGGCCTACCCACATCATAAGGCTGTTGCCTCAGGGTCTGGGTGAGGGCTCAGGTTGCTGGCCTAGTACTCCAGGAAAGGGTGTGGCCCTGTCCCCAACTGCTGGCCACAGCCCAGCGCCCAGACCATTTCTGTTGAGCAACCAGGTATGGGGGGAGGCACATCTCAGACCTGTACTGCTACTTGCTCTGCAGAATATACTAAGCAGGACTACGGCAGCTGTGTGGCGGGGGCTGCACACTGAACACAGACTTCAGCTTCTCAGGCCCCTTACTCTGACTGACCCTGTGGGAAGAGTGGAGTAGAATGAAATGGGAAAACGAGGACACCTTCTCCATTCCCTAATTCTGCCTCTAGACTTAGTATATTAGAGGCAATGGAAGGTGGTGGTTCTAGATGCCCTGATGGAGGAGAAGACAGGCTCACGATCTTTGCCAGGATCCCCCTGGAACCTCCAAGGGAGAGAAGGAGAGTCCCAAGGCCTATAGCTTGGGGTATATGGTAACTTCCTGTCCTTGCCCTTAGACCTGGGCAAGGTCTCATGGAAAGGAACCTGATTGTGCCGACCTTGGGGGTCCCTCCACTCCCAAACCACACTTACCCTGATGAAGATGAGGGTATTGGAGTCCCCCACTCGGTACTTCCCCTCAGACACCTTGACCATGGAGAACTGCACTGGGCATGTGCAGTGGCTCACGAGGTTCTGCACCTGCAGGAAGTGGGCAGAGGGCTTAGCCCTCCCCTCTGTCTGGGCACCCGAAGTTCCCCCAATGCTGGGTCAAGCTAAATGGGGGCCTACCTGCCTCCAGAGCCACCCCCAAGCTTGCTGCTGAGGTCAGGGGTGGGGGCTGAGAAGCAAGTAGAGACCAGAGAAGACTTTAAATGAGCAGGTGAGAACAAACTGCGGCCCGATGCCCCTGTGGGTCAGCTGCCAGAGCTGTGGAGTAGAATGGCTAAGCAGGTGGGCAGTGGAGGCTGACAAGCTCGACTCAGAGTCCTGTGTCCTGGAACACAGGCCTTTAGTTAAGAGACCTCCCAGAGGTCCATTTTCTCGGGCGGTAGAAACAGGGTTAAGCATGCTAAGAGCGCATGTCTACGAAGCGCCCCCTCTCGGCAGACACACTCCAGTGCACTTCGCGAGG
Organism: Heterocephalus glaber; assembly: GCF_000247695.1. The sequence continues at coordinate 3,231,181 of NW_004624875.1, forward strand.
ACTGGCTCGCTTAATACAGCAGCCACGGAAGATAGGTGCTGCTACTGTCTCAACGCTACAGGGACAGAAGTAAAGAAGGAACCCAGTCACAGAGAGGTCAAATAATTTGCTCAAGGTCACCCAGTGGCGAAGCAGTGGCGCTAATCCTTGAGCCAAGGTGTCAGAGGGGATTGCAGCGTCCGTGTTCTGCACACCCGTTCCTCTGGGAGTTCAGTACAGAGGTGTGCAGTGCCTGGTTGGCAATGAAGGTGATTAGAGGCAGAGCCATACTACCTGTGGTTACCCCTCAAAGCCGCACGGTGGGGACTGGGGGTCAAGCTGGAGTGGCTCCGAGGGGTCTGGGGTGGGATGGGGAGAGGAGGGCGGGGTGAAGGGTCTTGGGCCTAAGGGTCCACGCAGGGCCTCACCATCTGGTCCAGGTTGCGGAAGTGGCAGGGCCTGCGAGGCGGGGGCGCGGGGCGCGGGGGGTCTGGCGGGGGCAGGGCCAGGTCCTGCCGCAGCTCCTCGTCGATCTCCTCCTCCAGCTGCACCAGGGTGGGCGCCGCCACGCCGAAGCGCCAGGCGCGGCGGCCCAGCTCCAGCAAGCACAGCACCACGTTCTTCACGTTCTTGCGCAGCACCAAGTCCTCAGTCTCAAACATCAGCACCTCTGGCGTGGGGTCGGGAGAGGGGTGCAGGAGGCCTGAGTCCCCTGCTGACCTCCCCGGGGAACCCTGGGGCCCGTCCTGAGACCCGGTAGGAGACATGATTCAGGTCTGGGATCTCAGGGCCCAGGAAGCCCCGGGAGAGGTCTGCAGGGCTTGCTCAGGGGCTGGGCCAGAGAAGACCCCGGCCTCTCGTGAGGGGCTGTGTGCGGAGAGGCCACACGGCAAAGCAGAGGACCCGTGGACATGGCTGCGGATGGCAGGAGAACGGTGCTGGGCGCGCCACCTGCCCTCCCCCCCACTGGCGGCCAGGAGAGAAAGCAAGGCGCTCTGCTTCCCACCTGCGCCTCTCGGCGTCCACCAGGCTCCTGACTCCCCTGTGTCCAGGCAGGACCAGGCTCTGGACTCCTCCCACCGGCCAGCTATGTAACTTGGGTCTCAGTTTCCTCTTCTCTAAAATGGGATGCAGTCTTTTTCATGGGATTTGATAAGCTAATAATTGTTAGTATTTTCAGATAATGTCTGATACAGCAAAAGTGCTCCATAAAACACCAGCTTTTTTTTTTCCTTTTTGGATCGTAGAGATTGATTGAATCCAAGGCCTTCACAGTGAGCTACATCTCCAGCCCTTATTTGTTTGTTTATTTTTATTTTGGTTTTTAGAGACAGGGTCTCACTTTGTAGTGCAGGCTGGCCTTGAGCTCACTATGTAGACCAGGTTGCCCTCAAACTCACAATGATCCTCCTGCATCAGCCTCCCGAGTGTGGGGATTATAGATGTATGCCACTACACCTGGCTCCTATTGATTTATTTTTTAAATTTTAAGACAGGGTCTCACTGAATCACCCGGGCTCAGCTTGAAATTTTAATCCTCCTGCCTCAGCCTCCCTGAGTACTGGGATGACAGACCTGCACTGCTACCCCTGGCTAAAACACCAGCACCTCCTCCTCCCCATTGCTGGGGATTGAACCCAGAGCCTGGCACACACTAAGCACAATTTCTGCCACTGAGCTACATGCTAGCTTTTTTTTTTTCTTTAAGGTACCGGGGATCAAACTTGGGTCCTTGCGCTTGCGCAGCAGGTGGCGAAACCACTGAGCTAAATCCCCGGCCCTACATGCTAACTTTTTTTTTTTTCATGCTAACTTTTAAGACTAGATTTTTTTTTTTTTTTAGGTACTGGGGATTGAACTCAGGACCTTGCGCTTGTGAGGCAGGCACCAGAACCACTGAGCTAAATCCCTGGCCCAAGACTAGATTTTATTAACTTTCCAACCCAGCCCCACCCCTTCACCCGTCACCTTTGGCTTGGAGGATGGTACAACATCCAGCCCCATCCCCTCCCTGAGTCCAAGGCCAGCAAGATGTAGGATCCCGAAAGGTCACTCCCCTGAGTCCTACAAGCCCTGGCATGACTGTGCCCTGCCCTCATGTCATTGTTCCTCCTGCCTCCTCCCGAATCTCACCCTCACTAGCCCAAATGTACACCACCCCCAGCTTCTCCCAGTCATCAGACACTGGGCCTTTTCTGTGTCTTTGCTGCTGCTCCCCGCCTGCCTAGAATTCCCCTTTCCCCAAATTCCTCCAGATTTAGCCCCAGTGACCTTCTTGGCTCCCACTTCTTCATCATCAGGTTGCTGATTCCTCCTCTGGCTCCCCAGCACAGGCACTTGGACTTTGAGCACTTCTCTTCCTGGGTTGTGATTTACATATCTACTCATCTGTCTGTCTTGCTAGACCGTGCATGCCTTGGGCACTGGTCATAGTGTTCAACATAGAGGAAGTACTTCATATATTGGTTGAATGAATCGTCAGTAAACATTTATCAATCATCAGCATGGATTTACTGAGGATTTCTATGAGGTAGAGAAATTGAGGCATGAAAAGAGATGAGTGGCCCAAGGCAAATCTGGAAGAAGCACCTAAGTTCCTGACCCCCAGATCTAGCCTGGATATCAGAAAGGGGGTGGGTGCCCCATAAGATAAGATTCTGAGCTGGATGTGGTGTAATCCCATCACTTAAGAGGCTGAGGCAGGAGGGTCGCTGAGAGTTCGAGACCAGCCTGGGCTCCACAGTGAGTTCAAGGCCAGCCTGAACTATATAGCAAGACTCTGTCTCAAAAAAGCAAAAAACAAAACAAAACACACAAGGGTCTGGGGTAAGGTGGTTACCTTGGATGCCCATCTCCTTTCGACACCACTGGATGAAGTTGGAGACATTGTCCCTGGCCTGGAAGGTACCTGGCTGGGCAGCGCCATTACAGGAAACCCCAGCCTGAGGCATGGGAATCCTTTGAGCTTGGGCAGGTGCCTCTGCCAGGAAGCTCAGAGCAGCCTCGGTGACCATGTTGGCATGTTGGCACAGCACCAGGCCTGTTTCCAGCACCTGCAGGAAGTTGGCTGCATCGATGTCCAGCCCATAGAGATGCCGAAGCCACTCGGCCAGGTCTTCCTTCATGGCCTCTAGGTACTGCTCACTGGACTTGAAGGGACGGATGCTGCGCACTGGAGGCCCCAGGGCCCCATGCCTCTTCCTGTGTCCCCAGAGCTGGGACATGGCTGGACTTCACCAGGGAAGGAGGTGGGTACCTCTTCTCTCCCACTGCTGGCTCTTTACTCCTGTTCCTTGAGTCTTGGCCCAATCCTCTCTGAATTCAAGCTTTTCTGTCTACCCTAGAAGAACCCAGGACTTCTGGCTGTGCTGCTTGCTACTGGCTTCAGCCTCCGGGCGGGGCCAGGCCCCTGCCCCCTCCCCCTCATTCCTCAGTTTGGTGGCCCTGTGGCAATCTCACATTCCTGCTGCCCAGTCCCCTTAGAGCTCAGCACCTCCCAGCCGGCATGGAAGTGAGGACACTCCTTTCGCCCCTAGGGCTGGACAGGTCAAGTGCTGCTCCCACCTGCTGCCACCACCAGCCAGGAAGCCTGGCATGGCTGCAACCTCCCTGGTCTGCTTTCTTCTCCTTGGAGACAGCGGCTGCTACAAACACTCCTTGTAAACCCTTGCAACAGGCGCACCCTGCCCTGCCCAGCCAGCCCTGGGCCCTGGAGCGAAGAAGCACGAGAGGCTAGGCTGGCTTCTCTCACCGCTGACCCCGGCAGGGAATCTGGGGGAGTGGGAGGAGGGCAGGGACAGGGGCAGGGGCAGGGGTGGCTGTGAACACTGGAGTTTGGGCAGGAGAGAGATACAGCAAGAGTCCAAACACAGGAGTTTTGCCCTGAATCCCCATGTGAGTTGCAAAGACTCTAGCCTCTCCGTGCCTTTGTTTCTCAACTGTGAAAGGGCAGTGATAATGTCTGCCTGTCTGGTGTTGTAAGGAATAAAGGGATAGGGTATGGGAAAACATCGGGCTGTCCGAACACAGACGCACAGGTCTCAATGGTTCTCCCTGTGGCAGCCCTGTCTATGCATCTACCATCTCCAGAGAACCCGCCCCTCCCCTGCTCTGGCCATGTGATTCTTCCAAACAGGCTGCCCAGCATGGTACCGCACCCCCTTCTCCACCACAATGCATTCATTGAAGATTTCTTGAGTACCTACTATGTGCCAGGCATCACTGTAGCCCTGAGGATGTAGCAATACACAAAAAGACCTGGTCCCTGTCCTCATGGAAGCTGCTTGCATGTTACTGGCCAATGGCTGCCAGCTAAACGGATACCATACCTCTGTAGTAAGTCAGATGGTGTTAAGTACCAGGGAGAAAAATAAAGATGCCAGGGAGCTAGAGATGTAGATGTGGCATTTTGCAAAAGGTGACCAGGGCAGGCCTTCTGGGGAGGTGCTATCCAGGCAGACACCTGAGAGAGGTGAGGAGGAAATGGGCCCTGCAGCCCTCTGGAGAAAGAGCACCAGGGCAGAGGGAACAGCTGCTGCCAAAATTCCAAGGCAGGAGTGCGCTGGGCATAGTCTAAGAATAGCAAAGAGGAAGGACGTGAGGCCAGGAAGAAAAGGAGCCCAGGTCCTGCAGAGCCTTGTTGAGGACCCCAGAGACTTTGGCTTTTTCTGCATGTGAAATGAGTTTTGGATGAAGGAGAGACCCGTTCTAACTCAGGCCGCTGCATGGAGAATGAACACAGGACCAAGATGCGTGGAACTGGAGAACACACGGGCTGCTGTTATCATCCACAGAAGAGCAGTAGAGGTTTACAGCGAGGAGCACCGATGCAGGTGAGGCCAGTGGTCACATTCCATGTAACTCCTGGAGAGTCCATAGGGTTGACTCAAAACAGGGGTTCTCAGGGCCGGGGATTTAGCTCAGTGGTTTCGCCGTCTGCTACACAAGTGTGAGGACCGGAGTTCGATCCCCGGTACCAAAAAAAAAAAACCCCAAAAAATCCCCCAGGGGTTCTCAGCCTTGGCAAGGTTGAAACTTTAGGCTAGATAATTCTCCCATTGCCAAAATATCCTGGCATTGCCAAATCTCCCCTAGGGGGGCACCCCTCCCTGAGCTACCAATCGAGCGTGAGACTCCAGCTGCCCAAACAGAGCCCTTTGAACAGAGCCCTGGGCCTTTTGAACTGAGGCCGGAAGGGCAGGTTCTTTTTTCCCAGTCGGATGGTTAAGAGCTTAGGACACAGATCAGGAGCCATGCTCCCAGCACATGGAGAAAGCCCTTCTGCTGTGGGCAGTTATGAAGCTGGCATACAAGGAACATGGGGTTGGAGGGAGAGAGGAACTGAGGGCCTGGAACATCTGTCTCTGCTGTCTGCAGGCCAGATACATGCCTGCCTCTGGTAGTCAGGCCCACCAGGTGACGATGCTATGTATAATAAAAAGACTGCCTGACACAGTGGCTCACACAGGAGAGATTAAGCTCTCTCAGAGCTGGCAGAGAGGAAAGAAAGGAATGCTCGGGGCTAGTAACAACCTCATCAAAACACTAAGCCGGTGGTTTTGGTGGTATATACCTGTTATCCCAGGGCTCTTAGAGGGTGAGGCGGGAGGATCTTAAGTTTGAGCCCAACCTGGGCAACTTAGCAGGCCCCTGTGTCCAGAAGGTTGTGGGGGACTGGGGATACAGTTCAGTGCAAAGGTCCTGTGTTCAATCCATAGTTCCATGAAAGAGAGGAGAGGGAGAAAATATAGAAATAAAGGTAGGAGCCAATCCTATAGCTCCCTACCTTAAGACTTATTAAGTGAATGAATACAGTTTATAAAGTTGAGCCATTCTTATTTGGCCATTCTAATATTTGACCAGCCAGATAGATACATTCTAACTGACATGCACTTAAAGTTCAAGAGGCCCCATTCCCTTTCTCTATACAGATATAAGCTGTTGTTACACATATTCTCATTAAAGCAGTGCCTGTGTGTTACTTACTTTTCCCTCCTTGCTGAGACAAAAATACCTGATGCTCAAAGTTAAAGGGGAAGGGGTTTATTTGGCTTACAGTTCATAGAGGTTTCAGTCCGTAGTCGGCTGGCTCCAAGACAGGGATGGTGAACAGGCCTTGCAGAGCAGAAACAACGTGGCACACACAAGGTAGCAAAGGCAACAAGAGACCTTAACAGCATCTTTCTGCCCCTTTTATCCCATCCAGACTACTGGGATTAGGGCGGTGCCAAACCACCTACTCACATGTAGTGGTTTAGTAATCACACACCCTTAATCCCACCATCACACATTGGAGATTCAGCTACCTCCAACCAAATGAGGCTTCAGGGGGACATCCAGACCCAAACCATGACACTCTGTATTACCCTATTGGATAATTTTTCTTTCAGATTATCTTTATTGCTCAATTAATATGAATATTGCATCTGTGGTATGTTCATTAGAAGCATTGAACTATTAGGGCTGGGGATTTAGCTCAGTGGTTCTGCCACCTACCTCACAAGCACAGGTCCCAAGTTTGATCCCCGGTACCAAAAACAAAACAAACAAACAAAAGAAGTAATGAACTATTTATACTATAACTACAGAAATCAAATTTTACTATGACAAAAGTGTACTTTTTTTGGATTCATCTTGGTCTCTAGGTATGATTTCTGTGAGTGGCAAAGAATTCTGCTTGAGCTTGCCAATAAAGATAGCTCATTCTCTTCGGATGTTACAGCATCTCTCTTGTTTTTGTTTTTTTTGGTACCGGGGATCAAATTCAGGACCTTACGCTTTTGAGGCAGGTGCAGTGCCACTGAGCTAAATCCCTGGCCCCCTTCAGCATCTCTTTTGGGGAGAAGCCCAGTCCATCCTGAGTTTGTGCTCATTGTGCATTTTCCACCCTCTCCAGGGATCTCCAAGGTGGCCTCGGCGTGCAGCAGGCATGCATATATTTTTGGTGCTGTTGAGATTGACTGCTGGTTCTGCTTTCACCAAAGACAGCTCTGTGAGATTACTCCTCTGTGAGATCAATTTTCAATGTGTTTTTATGCTGGCATTGCCTTTATGACAATCCAAGTTTTGGTGAAAGTGCCACAAAACCCATGATAACCCTGAGAAGAGGTAACATGCACCCTAAGGAAGGCAAAGCGTTGCTGGACAGGTTGGGGACACCTTCTCATGGTGTTTTGATGGGATGCTCCCTAACAGTGACAGCATGGCTCATTGGCTCAGATGTGCCTGCCAGAGGCATGAGGTCTTAGGGAAAGACATGAGGAGCTTGCTTATGCTGCTGGTGAGCAGGAATAGCCCTTAGCAGTGGCCTCTGAACCGAACTGATCCTGCTAAATGTTTTTTGCTGAAGGACAGATAGCTTTTAAATTTGTACGGTAGAGCTGGGATCTGAAGCCAGTCTGTTAGGGGCCAAAACCACCCTCTACTCCCCTTTGATGCCCACCCCAGGGGAAGGTAGGGGACACCTGGGTTTCGAGTGCTTCAAGAGGCTGTGGCAAAGGCAGCTTTTCCTGGGTGAGGACCCTACAGGTGGGTAGGCTCTAGCTCCGCCCCCTGTGATCCAACAAAGGCCCTAGAGACAAACCTAGTTCTATGGGTTACAGGCACACCCTCACATCCCAGTCCCAGTCCCTGATCAGGGAAAGCAGGGAGAATGGATAAGCACAGTGAGTGGGGAGAGTGGGCGGAAGCAGGGTGGGCCGAGGACAGGACCTCTTGACCCCAGATTGGTCCAACTTGCCCATCACTGTGGCAACCCCAGAGGAGAAGTTGAGCCTTTTCTCAGTTACCTATCCATGTAGCTACAAGCCATCTCCTTTCTTGACATCCGTTCCCTCATCTCCACCTGCTCCTCTTTGGACCTTTGTCTTTTTCAGCCTGGACCTCTGTAATGATTCCTAAGTACCTTTCCTGCCATCCTGTCAGAGGGAACATCCCAAGATACAGCTTAGGGAGGTCTCTCATCAGAACCTTCAGTGGCTCCCACTGCTGGGAGACAAATTGAACTCTGGGTGTCAACCTTCCTATTCTACCCCATGTCCTATATCCCCCTCCCCAAAAGTCCTCAGCACAGCCCTCTGGCCATGTGCTTTTCCCAACCACAAAGCTCCTTAATCTGTTTTCCTAATAAAAGTGCAATGGACCCTGGCTCCCCACTGTTAGCAGTGCCAAGAATTGGCAGAATGTTCAAAATTACTTCTCTTTTAAGGGTTCAGACGTTGTGGATCACCACCACAGGCCCCTCTATGACCGACCACCCTGTCACATCCCAGAGAGGGTTGTAGAGATTAAGGGTCAAGACGGATGAAAAGAGTTGAGCACAGAGACTGTATGGTGCCCAGTGCATGTGGACTAGAATACCAGTTTATAATCATCTTCCTTTTCTCCAACCTCCTCCCCACCCGGCTGCTGGGAATTGAATTCTGAGTTTTCACACAATGGCAGGCCTTTTTTTTTTTTTTTTTTTTTTTGGTACAGGTTCTTACTAAGTAGCTAAACTGCTAAATTGGGTTCAAACTCAGGATATTCCCACCTGTCTCCCAGAGTGCTGGGATTATAAAGCTGTGCTGCTACACCCAGTTTGCTACCACCTTTGTTTGTTTGTTTTGGTTTTGCATTTTGAGACAGGGTCTTGCTCTGTAGTTCAGTCTGCCCTTGAATTTGCCGCGATCCTCTTGCCTCTGTCTCCTGAGTGCTGGGATCGTAGACGTGCACCACCAAGTCTAGTTCACTACCAACCTCTCAGGATGGACAGGGATCTACAGAAATGTTTGTTAACCTTTCCAGGGCAAACCCGTAGAGTCATGTTTTCCCTGGCCGCCTCCCCCTTTTTATTATATATTCAGCTCTCCAGATCCCTTGGAGCTGGGTGCATGTTTGCTGAAGGACACATCTTAGAGGAGGCCAGCTTAGTTTCCATGTTAGGCCCGGAACTTGCTGCCTGCCTGGCTGAAAAGTCGTAAGGTCTGGGCGCCAGCAAGGGGGGGTGGGGGGAGGTAGCTGAAATGCACTGGCAGTTAGGTCAAGCCTGGAAGACGGAAGAGGCATCTTTTCCTAGTTGATCAGCTCACGCGGGGCCCTTTTCCTGCTCAGTCTGCCCATAAGGTGCCTTTTCTAAGAAAGGCGTTGGATGCCCATCTGCCTGGCCACCCTGCAGCCCGCGATGCTGGGCAAGATCCACCCTGAGGAAGGACATCTTCCTTAGAAAACAAAATATAAACAGCCACTATTAAAATGACAATCATTTTTATTAATAGCCTATCTGGAGATCAGGCACACCCACCCCATCCGGATTGGCAGTCTCCCATTTGTTGATTGCCTGATCCACGCCCAGCCAGAGGCTGGGCGCTTGACATTGGAGGTAGGAACTACTTTTTCTCACTCTACAGATGAGGAAACAGAGCTTGATTTAGATGCGAGGAGGCTTGCCTGAATCCTTCACGAGGAAGCACAAGAGTCTGGGAAATGGGGCAGTAGCCCCGGGGCGTCAGCGGCCGTGCACACTGCGCCCTCTGGCGGAGCCCGGCGGGCCTGGGCCTCGCGAGCACACTGCGGCCCGCAGGCGCCTGCCGCAGGCAGGGTCCCCGGGGACCGCACTGACGCCCTCCCGCCTGCAGGCGCGAAGTCTCCCCTGTGGAAGAAGGAACCGGAGGAGTCGGGGGCCAGGGAGGCGGAGCAGGGGTCGGAGGAGAGCGAGGAGCGGCGGACCGCCGAGAGCGCGGCCGGGGGCGAGGAAGCGCAGGGTGCGGCGGCCGAGGAGGATGTCCGCGGGCGGGGCTCGCTGTCCTACTGCCCGCTGCGCCAGGAGTCGAGCACCCAGCAGGTGGCGCTGCTGCGGCGCCCGGACCCCGGGTTCTGGGGCTGGTTTAGCCCCTTCGCGCTGCTCAGCGGCCTGGTGGCCCCCGCTGACAGGTAAGGCAGGCGCCGGCCCGCGGGGTACCAGGTGCCGAGCCCCAGGGGGAGGGTCGCCTCGGCCCTGAGCGCGCGGGTCCCCAACCGTAGGAAGCGCAGCCTCCCGGAGGAGCGGTGCGTGCTGGAGACGCGGCGTCTGCGGCCGAGCCGCGGGGGCTGTTCGCGCTGCGAGGTACTTTTCTGCAAGAAATGCAGCACCCTGCACAGGCACCCGGCCTACGTGGCACACTGTGTTCTGGAGCACCCGGATCTGGGTAGGGCGGAGGCCGCCGGGGGCTCTGAGCGCCCCAACTCCCAGCCTTTGTGTCCTCCATCCTTGCCTGACCCTCAACTCCTCTGACGGGGACCCCTCTCCCGCACCTTGCACAGATCTGTCCCTTTTCCCAGCCGCTATCCCGAGCACCCCATCAGGCAGGGTTCCCCCGTCATCTAGCCAGGCGTTAGCTGTGCAGATGACATATGCCGGCTGCAGCGCCTGCGACGCCGGCAGCACCCAGCACCTCCCTACGGCCCACCCGACCCAGGTCTCGACGCAGTTTCACACATCTTGAAGACGGGCAGAGGCGGCGCTTCAGGGAAATGGCCTCGGGGTTCCCTCGTCCCTCTGAGCAACTGCCCCTTCCCTCGAGGCATTCAATAAAGCCTCGCATCAAAGTGTCCGTGCCTTGAGGTGTGGGTGAGGCCGCTCCAAGAGGGAATGGTGAAGACTGGGGCTCCTCCTCCTTCCCCGGGCCCAAGCCAGAGAGAAAAGGGCGGGCCGGGAGCTTCCTCCCTCGCCCCCTCAGGACGGGGCAGCACAGACCACTTGCTCCAGAGAGGCACAGAGAAGCCCAGGCAACGCCAGGCCAGCAATGCCCCGGGGGACCGAGGCAGGGTCGGAACCCTGCCAGACCATCCTCGCCTGGCTGGAGGCGGCCAGCTGAGTGCCTAGGAAGTACTGGCAGGTGTGTGCTGGGAGAGGGCAGGGAGAGGACTGGAGAACCGGATGCTAAAATACACGCCAGAGACTGGCTGAGGCGCAAGACACGGCGGCTGGGGAGCTGGTTCCTTCTGCAGGAATCCCAGCTATTTTTGGCCAGACAGCAGGAGTTTTGGGAATGCTGCGTGTGTGGTCTGCAGAATGGGGCCATTGTGTGCACCAGGCACCCCCCCTCACACACACACACCTGCTAGGCCACGGAGGGTGCTGCAGCAGTGCAGACCCCCAGGGGGCTTCTGACCACTCCCTGATGCGCGGGGCTCCATCTGGCACAGGAGGGGGAGTGGGGGTGAGGATATTCGCTTTCTGGGGAGAGGCAGGCCTCCTCTCATCACAACTACGAACAGCTGGTCAGCCCTGGCTTGGATGGAAGAGTATGGTCCCTGCGTCTCTCACATCCATGCCCACCTGCTCTCCCCAGCAAGGTTGGAGAACTGATCCAAAAAGTCTGCTTGCTGCTTCCTGGGCCACCAGCCGGGGGCGCCTCTTCATTCTTTCCCAGTCAAAAAGCCAGATCCAGGAGGTGAACATCAGTCTCCTTCCTGTTTTGCATCCTGATCCCTCAAAGGGTCTCTGAAGTTGGAGACATCTTGTGCCTTAACCCCAAACAAGCTTCCTGGGGCTGAGGGCTCTGATTATATAGGACATCATTTCCTAAGAACTGAGGCAGGAGGTCCTAAGAGAAGAGCAGTGTCTTGCAAAACAGTCTCCAAGCTTTCCATTGAGTTTTGCATTCTCCCTGGTTGGACCCCAGCAACATCAGCTCACCGACAGAACTGCATTCTTAGCAGAAGAAACAAAATCCCCCAGGCTTGGGCAGGACAGTGGTCCTTGGAACGGGCTGAAGATCTGGGACCCTTTGTCGCCTTTCCTTTGATCAATCCACTCCCGTGTCCATGTAGTGGGAATAGCACAGAGACAGTGCCACCTTCGGTGGGAAACAAGTGCAGACATGCTTAAAGCTTCCAGGTGGCGCCTGTTCTTCTACAGGGAGGCTCAGGGGCTTCCAAGGCAGCCTCAGGGGCTTCCAAGGTGGGCTCTGCCCCTGGGGCAGGCGAAGTGAGTTGTCACGAGAGCACCAATGTTCATGAGGCGGTGGGGACTTCAGAACAGGGCCCCCCCTGAGTTGTCAAACCAACAGCCCATCCAGGGTAGCTCGGTGGCCCAGCAGCCCGAGGTGGTCACTCGCAGTTTGGCTTGGTCGAGGTGCCAGTAGCGGTCATCTCTGAAGAAGATGATGGAGCCATCAGGTCTTGGCAGGGCGCCGCTGACCTCCTCAGGGACGCCGCCCCAGTCCCGCAGGAAGCGGGGATAGTAGGGCTCCACTTGCAGCCCCCCTCGGGCCAGCACATAGTAGCGGGCACCCTTGAAGAGGATCAGGCGGTGCAGAGGAGGGAAGAAGAGGGCCGCGTCGGGGTGGCGGGGCAGGCCCCCTGCCCGGCACAGCTGGGAGGAACCCCACACTGACTTGGCACCCTGGAACCTCCAGCATCGACTCCCTGCAGGGCATCAGGAGAGATAGGGTGAGCTGGAGCCTTGCACCCATTGGTCCTCTACCCACCTCTGCCTCCCTCCGCCCCTCCACCCCCTCAAGTTGGAGCCCAGCGGTATTAGTACTGGGGACAAAGTGGATTCTAGTAGGAATTACAGTGGTTCCAGACAGTAGGAGAGGGACTGTTATAGTCTAGACCTCCAGCAGGAGGCAGCAGAGGAAAGGTGGCCCTCAGTGAACCTAACCATCCCAGGCTGTGGGGTACTGGGTGGGGGGAAGCCAGGGACCCCCTCCTTGGGTATGGAATGGAAAGTTAAGAAGGCCTGGAACTTTCTTCAGTACCATTACTATTACTAATTTTATGAAGGCAGAAAGTTTTGTTTTATTCATGGCTATATGCCCAACACCTAATGCTGAATATATAGAAGAAACCACTTCCTATTGGTTGAATGAATGAAGAAATGAATGCTAGTAACCTACACAGAGTAGATGTAGGTGTAATCTAGGAATATACTGCACACTCTTTTGTCATTCTCTTTTCTTTTTCTTTTTTGTGGTATCAGGCAGGGCCTTTACACTGAGCTATATCCCCAGCTCATTTTTAGTTTTTGAGACAGGGTCTCACTAAGTCACTACAATGCCCCAGCTGGGCTCCAACTTGAGACCCTCCTGACTCAGCCTCTCAGAGTACTGGGATCACAGAAATGTGCCACCATCCTCAGCTAGTTATGTACTGTCTTTTATCTTCCTTCCACAACAAACCTGAGCTATTATTTTCCTTACCTAAGAAATACAAGCTCCAAAAGTGAAATGACACCTCAACCTCACACAGCCAGACCCCATGGAAGACACTACTTTTCCTGCTGAATTGTCTCCAGCTTCTCTCAACCCTTCTCTGAAACACTCCCCAGGACCACCTTGACACGCTGCTCCCCAGTCCATCAGTGCCGAGGGTCCTGACAGAGTCTTGCCTGGGTCATAGATTCAGTCTGGAGCAGAAACCCTCCCGGGGACTCACTGTATGAGACTGCTCCCCTTCTCTGACCCTGGACAGGACTCTTCCCTATCCAGGCCACAATTCTCTCAGCTGCCCCAGGGCTGGTACCTTTGAAGAAGTAGAAGTCTCCATCGTCCAGTGTCACTGCAGCGGCCTCAATGTTGGGGGGCAGCCCTGCCCACCTTTCCTGCAGCAGGCAGGGATCTGAGACATTGCCATCAGGGGCCACCTCCCAGAAGTGGCTCCCTTTAAAGATGTACAGTCGCTGTTGCCCATCTGCTCAGATACAAGAGAAACTTGAGAAATGACCATCGGCCTCCTGCCCTCTTTCCAGCAAGGTGGTGTCCTACAACCCAGCTTCCCAAACTGCAAGGCAGAGGTGTGGCAGGCACAGGAGGGGTGGAGGGGATGTGGGCAGGAGGGAGCAATGCCACCAGGCTTGGTGTGGGCTTGCTGCCCTGCAGAGTGCATGTGGCCCGGCCATTCTTGGCTCTGGAACCCGTCCTTTCACTTGTACTCCAGCTCTGGGGAGCTCAGGAGATGCGGTGGCAGGGAGAGGGGGAGAAGAGAAGAAAGAAGCCAGGCACAGGTGGGTCCACCTTACCTACAGTGATGGCATCAAAGGAAGAGTGGCAGTATTTAGGGCTCTGGGTTTCAGGGCGGCTGCCTTGGGAGCTGTGGGGGTTCCAGGCCTCAAAGTCAGTGAACAGCTTTCCTGGGAGCTGGGTGCCCACTGAGCCCCCCAGGGGCTTCCCTTCAAGGGCAAAGAGAGAAGAGGGAAACAAAAGACATGGATGGCGTATGTTGGAGGCTCAAGACCTCCCCTCGGTTCCTTTCCTGATCATCTCATGTGAGGGGCAGGGAAGGACAGTGAGGAGCGGGTAAGAGCTGCTCCAGTTGTTGGTGCTGTCCAAGATCGGGAATCTCCTCTCTCAGCCAATACCCTGAAAAGAGGGAGCTACAGAGATACAGTGGGAAGGAGGGACTCAGCAAGGATTTGGAGCTAAGAAGGACAGGGTCCTTCTCCCCAAGTCCTGGGCAATCGAGGCATGAGGGCAGGGCTCAGGGCCCCGAGCTGTGATAACTCCAATTGTGGTTGCATCACTATCCTTATGAGAGGAGTGAGGCAGAGTCCAAGCTTAAAATTTGGCACCAGGATCCTGGCACCTGAATCCTGGTTTGCAATTTCCCAGCTGTGTGATTTCAGGCAAGTTAGCTAATCTCTCATAACCCTATTCTCTTGGTCTGTGGACAAAAGATACTTACATCATGGACATATTGTGAGTATTTTCAATATCTGGCCTGAGAGATACTCCTGAGATAGCAGCTATCACTATCAACATTGTGCAGGTTTCCCAACCTACAAAGCCCGTTCAGCCCCTTTTCACAGAAGATAAGGGTGAGAGTTCTCAGAGGAGAAATGCTTTGCTCAAGAGCACATGCTAGTCAGGGATGGAGGGCATCTGAGGGAGGCCGTCCAGTGGCGGCAGGTTCCAGGCAGCAGCCCTGGTGCATAACCGGGTCAGGCCTGCACTGGGGGAGGCACCCTGTCTGTGGCGGCCTCTTGAGGCCCATCCCAGACTTGGGGATACGGCACCTGCGTTGTGTTGAGTGAAAGGCCAGCAGAGAGCAAGCGGGGCCCGGGACAGGGACGAGGGCTTTGGGGTCTGGGATGGGGGCAGGCAGTCTGGGTTGGGTGTAGGTAACCCTCAGGGACATGATGTGACAGCTGAGGCCACGGCTCAGGGTTGGGCAGGCATTCAGGAATTGGAGCCGTAAGGGAAGGGCCGGGAGCAGCGGCACATGGGAATTGACTAGGAGTGTGGAAGGATGGGGGCCACGGCGGAGGGCGGAGCGGCGCCTGGGCCCGAGGATTTTCAGCTTTAGGATTGGCCAGGGAGGCCTCCCTCCTGCGCTCAGGATGGGGATCCTACTTGAGGAGCCAGCGTCCAAGCCCTGGAGGCCCAGGGGACAGGTGTAGGGCAGCGGCTGGGCTCGGGGGCTCACCATACAGGTTCTGCACGGCCAGCACGTCGTCCCAGCTGAGCAGCGCGTCCCGGCCCAGCCTCTTGTAGTAGGGCGCCATGAGCGCGCGCGGCGCGGGCGAGTGGGCGAGGCCGAGCGTGTGGCCGATCTCGTGCGCCAGGACCACGAAGAGGTTGCGCCCGCGGCGGTGGCTCAGGGACCAGCGCTCGTCTAGGTCGAAGTGCGCCTCTCCCCGGCGGGGGAGGAAGGCGTGCGCTAAGGCGCCCCCTGCAGGTGGTGCAGAGAGTCAGAGCGTGAATCAGCCCAAGACTCCCGCCCGTACCCGCGCAGGGAAATGCTGCTGGCTGGGTGGGTGACTGTTTTCTGCTGCACAATTTCCCAAGTCTGGGAGAAGCAAAAGTGTGGAGAGGTGAGATGATTAAGATATAAGGCATTGGGCTGGGGATTTAGCTCAGTGGTTCTGCCGCCTGCCTCGGAAGCAGAAGGACCCGACTTCAATCCCCAGGACCGAAAAAACCAAAACAAACAAAAAAACAACAACAAGAAAATATAAGGCATGGACTTATAACAGACAGCATGGTGTAGAATCAGTGTGTGTTAGCTTTCTGATTGGAAAGTGGGAATGGTGGTAATGAGCCAATTTGTTTTTGTTTTGTTGAGACCAAGTCTTGCTATGTAGTCTAGGCTGGACTCAGATTCAGTTCTCCTGTCTCAGCCTCTGAGTGCTGGGATTACTGCCTAATGGCACCATGCCTGCTATTTTCAAAAAGATCCAGAAGGAGGGATGGTGGTTATCCTTAGAAGAGGCATGACACACCTTCTATGCTGTATCTTGGTCTGGGTTCTGGATGTTTTGGGTGTGGGAAAGTTCATCAGTCTGTACACTGAGATGTGTACACGTATTTTCTAAGTATACCCATTCTTCCCTCCCTCTGCCAGGGCTCCTCTGTGGGCCACAGGAATGAGCAGAGGGAGCTGGGGTGGATCGGTGATTCTCACTTTCAGTGGGGCTCAAATGCAGTTTATTAAATATACAGTTTCCAAAAATAAACAAGTAAACAATTGAGAAAATAAATAAGGAAATAGGCAGTTTCTGAGGCTTCATCTTACACATGTCACTTCTGCAGGGGCAGGCGACTCTGACACACAGTCAGCAAACTCTGCCATCCTGCTGGCCTAGAAGATTGTGAATCCTTCTGGCTTTGGCTTCTTGGAGCCCAGGCCACATGGGGTGGACAGAGGTGGAACAGTTGGCATTAAAGGGAGACCCTGATAGGGGCATAAAGGGCCAGCCTACTAGTCTGAGTATGCCTTGAACTGTGTCAAGTACTGGTCACTGCGTGTGGCGCTCACTGGGAGACAAAAGGGCAGATTTCAGGGAGGAGAAGACCAAACTCAAAAGGACAAAGCATCTCCCCAAGTGAGAGAGCTGCCCGAGGAGTGCTGTCTTAGTTACTGGGCTCTGTGTGGGCACAGAAGTAAATATGTAACGCAGGTGTCATGGGGCATGAGCTTCATGGAAGGATGTGTGTAGGCTCCATGCAGTTGCAGGCAAAGCCCCTCCTTCTGCCTGACCCAGCCTGGCAGCAGGCTGTGCTATAGGTGGGCTTGATGGAAAGCAGGATAGTGCAAGGGAAGGGGGGACCAAGTTGCCCCGGCCACACAGAGCGGAAGTCCCCAACCTGAAGCTGTCCAATCAGGTTTCTTTGCTCATTGGGAGTGAGGAGGAGTACAAAGAGCTCACACTGAGGTCCTGAAGGCCAGCATCAGGCAGAATGGAAGAGATCGGTTTACACTGCAGCCAGAAGCCTTCAGGGTGGGGTCAAATGGAACCAACTGTGGCCGTGGCTATGTGAAGCCCCTCTGTGGTGGTTAGGGGTAGGATATCTCTGACTCTGTGGCAGTCAGCTGGGGGTAGCAGTGGCCACTGGATTTTCTTAAGGTCTGGAGAATGAGAAGCACAGGCCTGTCTGGAGTCAGTGGGTGATGGGGCCTCAGAAGACTCTCCCAGATTGTAGCACTCTTTAGAATTTTCAAAGCACTTTCCGAGCAGAACCTCCTCTGACTGTCCCTTCAGACATGTGGTGCATAATAGGGCAGGGACCACTGTTCCATTTTATAGACAAGAACACCCAGGGTTCTTCGGAGGGGGATACAGCTTGGCCTTGGGCATTGGGAGAGTGGATACTCCACTGCCACCCCCAGACTGCATCGCCTAGTTGGGCTCCCCTCCTGCCATGTGGAGAGAGCCTTTGTGTCAGCACCTGGACCATCGAAGGCATTGCTCAGCCCGTCGTTGTGGTCTCCTTGGAAGAAAGTGAGGCGGATGTCTGCAGGGACCGTGGCTGGGGCCTCCCAGAACTCCAGTGCCGAGACGTTGCTCCACAGCTGAAAGGCAGCATGCACGGCGCCCCGGACTTCGGGCTCAGGCAGACGCTCCGGCCAGTTCACCAGGCGGTAGGAGAGGTGCTGTTTGTACCACTTGTTGCCTGCCACCCAGAAAGGCCACATCAGTCACACTTGGTCCCCATGATGGGGGAAAGTCACCCTATGATGCAGGACAGGGCCTCCCTCAGGGAGTCCCTGACCTCCTGGGAAAAGCGGCCCCTGCTGAGGGAACCCTCAGACCAAGAGGCTTGCCTTGTCCTGGAGAGTTGCCACCCTAGCATCATGGCCTGGGGATGAAAGAGGTGTAGCCTTTGCCCAGGAAAAGTCCCTACCTGAAGGAGTCTGAACCCCTGTTCTGGGGCCTTATTCTTCTCCACAGCCTGCACTGAGCCTGAAAAAGCTCTGCTGCTGGCAGCAAATCCCCGCCCCTGTGTGCAGCAGCAGGGAGGAGAGGCACTGAGGTCATAGCTGTGACTGCCCTCACAACTCTCCAGCCCTCACATCCTCCTGCCACCTCCCAGAGGCTCCACCCTGCCCCTTCCAGTGCCATGGGCCTGCAGCTAGCCGACAACCCTAAGACCCATTTATCTGAGGTCTTTCCCAGCCCCCTTGCCCTCCTCACTTCCTTGGGACTCTGGAGAGCTCTGAGGTGAAAACAAATAAGAACAAAGGGTGTATTTTGTCACTGACCTGGGGAAAATTTTCCATCTCTGCTTAGTTAAGAGTTTCTCTCCCTTTGCCCCAAACCTCGGTTCCTCCCTGAGGGCTGGGCCTCTGCCCTCTGCCCCAGCCCCAAGTCCACCATTATCACACACCCAGGAACAGGGTGGCTAGAAGTCCAGCTCTGGAGTTTCTCCTGGGCTCTCTCTGACCCCTCCAAACTCACAGGTTGAGACTGTGACACCAAGGGGAAGACTTGCAGCTTGGCAGCAAGTCCAGGGTCCAGGGTGGGGTAACAGACCCAGGGGAAGGGACCTGTCCAGAGTCACAGAATGAGTGAGTAGCTGAGCTTGGCCCTGGCCCTTAATCTTTCCATTATACCACAAAGAGAAGCAGGCCCATTTGCTCAGACTAGGCTTACAGATCTGCCCAGACAGCACTCCTTTGGGTTGAAGCAGCGGCTCTGCGCTGGCTGAGACTCTCCAGATGGCAGGGAAGGTCTCAAGAGCAGCACCCATGCAAGTGGGGGCAGGGTGTGTCCCTTCTACCCCTGAGCCAAGCTCCATTCAAGGCAATGCTGCTTCCCTGGGCCTGTTCAGCCTGGCAGCCACCCAACTCCTGCCTCCCAGCCAGTCACCAACCCTGAGGCAGGGAAGAGAGAGTGATTCTGAGAAAGGGAGAGAGAAAGGGAAGGCCAGGGGTCCAGAGGCACGGCTGAGGGTTTATTATGTACCAGAAATACTCTGCTCGTTACTCTAAAGTCTTCGCTGGGCACAGTCTGGCTGGCATTTGACTCTTTCTCACCCACTGATGGGTGGGTGACTCCCAGACTCTGTCTCCCCCACCACAAACATGTAATTCTCTGGCAAGTGTGAGTTGACTTATTCTACTCTTGTGCAGTGAGGGGGGACCTTCACTTGATGGACAGGAAAGCGGGGAAAGTAGGCAATTTCATTTTAGGTAGTGAGTGAAGATGACTGGTCTCAGGATAAAGATTCTCTGCAAAACTGGTGTATGTTATGTCTGTGTGTGTCTGCATGCACGAGTGTGTGTGTGCATGTGTGTTTGGGGGAAGGACGGGTTGAACAGGAACAGGAATTGGGAGAGAATGACTGCTTTCCTTGGGAGGAGGGCAGGGTCAGGGGTCATGGATGCACCTGCCAGGAAGGAAGGAACTAATGGGGGGCAGTAGCCCTCTCCCTCTCACTGTCCTCCTCCAGACTGGCTCTTAGAGGACATTAGCCACTTCAGGCCCCATTCTAGATTCCTGACTGGGCAAGGCTGGTTTTTATGGCCACCCTCAGGTCCCAGTAGCAGCTGGCGCTGCACCTCCTACACCCTTGTTCCAAAGTCCTGAAGGGAAGAGAGCAGGAAAAGGAGCTGGGGAGGGGAGGGGAGGGGAGCTAGAAACTCTGCCTGGGTAGGACCCTAGAATCCTGACTCCCAGCGGGCAACTCATACTGTAGAAAGAATATGGGTTGGAATCCCAGGACCTCCACTTGCAAATCTGCACAAATTATGGAAGATCAGCAAGCCTCGGTTTCCCCACCTGCAAAGTGGGGTTAATAAGATTTACCTTGCGGTAAGGTGTGAGGCTTAAATGCAATAACAGTGGAAAGCTGCCTGACATGTGACAGGTGCTTAGTAACTATGTTCTCTTTTCCTTTTGTTTCCATCCCAGATACTCCCCTGTCCCCCCCCCCCCCCCCCCCCCCCCCCGCTCTTCGAAGAAACAGGGGAGCTTAAATATCAGGCAGAGAGGAGCAGGAACTGAGAATGAGGTTGGCTGACTGAACAAATAAATTTGACTTCAAAAAATATAAATACCATTATTTGTTGATCTGAATTCAGATCTAATTGGGCATCCTGTATTTTATCTGGCAACCAAGTATCACTGTCCTCTGCCCAAAAGGGAGGCTCCAAATGGGCTTGTGACAAACACACTCCATTAGATCCTCTTTGGGACCTAGGAAAGGAAGAAAGAGAGAACCACGGGAAGCACCCCCAGAACTCAGGCCCCAAGAGCAGCTGCCCAGACTGTGTGAGGCTGCCCTATTTTCCACTGCCTTTCACAACAAGCCCCTGCACTCAGAAATCAGGGACCGACTCTCCTTTGCAACCTTCGAAGGCCTGCATCTCAGATGTAAGAGGATGAAGGAACAGAGCCTCAGTGAGCAAAGTATGGCTGAGACTTGAACCCAGGGTCTCCTGCTCCAGGGACCAAGTCCTCTCTGTTCTACCCGCACTTCTTGAGCTCAGACCTCTCCTCTCCTACTTCACCCTTCCCTTCTGATTCCCAGAAACACAGTGGGAGGCAGGACATGTTGACACCAAGGACATCTTGACCCCATCAGGTCAGAACCTGGACCCCATCACTGATCCCATGCTTTATCAGGAAAGCCATCAACAGAACAAGGCACCCAGAGTGGTTGGACGTGGAGACGCAGCAGATTTGGATCGGCAACACACAGGAACATCCACCCTCTAACTGGCTGCAGTTTCTTTATAGATTAGCTAAGAGGTGGAAACAAACTGCGTGCCTTTGGTCCTGTTCCTAATGAATGTTAGTGGTAAAAGTAGTTAACCATTAAAAATGGCAGGGCCTAAAGTGCTCACAGTAAAATTAATTATAGATGAAAACCTGACTGAAAAAAAAATAACCTCATCTGGCTAGCAATTCTGAAAACTGCAAAAATCGATCCAAGAAAATTAGACTTAGTGGGCTGGGGATTTAGCTCAATGGTTCCACCGCCTGCTTCGCAAGCTAAGGACCAGAGTTCGATCCCTGGTACCAAAAAAAAAAAAAAAAGAAAAGAAAATTAGATTTAGTAAGAGCAACTGTAATTCTAGAATTACATGTGGTAAAATTCGTTATTGGCGAAAAACCAGTGGAAGAATCAAATCTTCATAAATCTTCAGTCTTTTCCATTTCACCCTGTAATATTTTGATTCAGGAAAATAAAAAAGATGAAGAGGAGAAGGAGGAGGAGGGCTGTGACTGCAGTTCAGTGGCAGAGTTCCAGGCCTTGGGTTAGATCCCCAGCACTGCAAAACAAACTGACAAAAAGACAAAAGAAGGAGAAGAAAAAAAAAAAAGAAACAAAACAAACCCACGGAAGGAAAAATCACAACAGATACTGTAGTATATAAGATGTGTTATGAAGAAATGCTCAGAATAGCCAAACCCTCAGACAGAAAGTAGATTAGTGGTTTCCAGGGGTTGAGGGGAGAGGGAAATGGGGAATAACCACTAATGGACATGGGATTTTGGGGAGGGGGGGATGAAAATGTTCTGGAATTAGATTGTGGTGATGGTTGCACAATTCTACAAATATTCTAAAAACCACTGCGTGGAACACTTTGAATGGGTAAATCGCATGGTATGTGAATTCCGTCTCAATGAAGCTGTTAAAATGTTCTATGAACAAAATAAAATGATTAATGGACCCCATCTTTGTTGAATAATTATTATAAAAATAATTGATTCTGGTGAAAATAACTTTAGTAAAAAATAAATGAAGAGTGTAAGCAACAGTTTAACTGCCCTGCATAGAAAATGGATCCAGGAATTAAGTGGGCTTGATTTGGGAAATACTTGTACAGTGAAAATTCATCAATAGAAGTAACTCCGATTTAAATGTCTGTATTCTTATTCTCTCTTTTTTTTTTTTTTTTGGAACCGGGGATCGAACTCGGGACCTTGCACTTGCAAGGCAGGTGCCGGAACCACTGAGCTAAATCCCCGGCCCTAAAGGTCAGTGTTGGTTTTTTTGTTTCTGTTTTTGTTTTTTTCCGTGCCAGGGATCGAACTCGTGACCTTGTGCTTGCGAGGCAGGCACCAAAAATGTCTGTGTTCTCAATCATGGTCCTTGAGTGAAACGGTCCTATTGGCCCACCCTTCCCCTGCCTTGGAAAGAGAGGGTACTGACCAAGCCCCATCCCAGACTGAGCTGCTTTCCTGTCCATGGGCCTCAGGACATCAGTGAGCTCCAGTCCAGCTGAGTTCCAACAGTGCTTACCTTGCTTTGCAAAGCGTTTCTTTCGCCTCATTTTGGCCCGGCGTCCAGCAAAAGGGGCACTGATCCGCTCTATCCAGGTTGCATGACCGTCGGTGTCTGCGACCCCGCAGCGGGGTCGTGACATTTGATGCAGGGTGGCATGGTCTAGTACACCACTGACAGGCAGTTGAGACACCCACTGGAACTGTCTGCCAGGAGGAACAGAGATAAAGGACCACAAAGGGAGGGATGGTAGTAGGGTGAGGACTGTCTTCCAGGAACATGGCCACCCGTAGCCTTCCAGAAGGGAGCTCTTCAGAGCTTTGTACCCTGCACCCTCAAGTTCTCCACATCCCTCTGTCTTACCTGATGGCAATGCTGAATCGAGTGGAGGGGGGAGCTTTGGAGACCTGTTCATTGAGGTAGCCGTACTTCTCCAGGAATGCCTGTGGGAGAGAGGAACAACAGACTTTCCTAAAAGATGTGGCATCTTTTCCTCTCCTGGTATCCAAAATTTCATGGGACGTATATCCTGCTCAGTCTCACCTCTTGCCCCAAGAGGGTCTGTGAACTCTATCAGAAAGAGTCCTGGAATTACAGTCAAAAGAACCTGGTCTCAATTCCAGGCCACCACAGACTAGCTGGATGATCTTTAGCAAGTCACTCAATATTTCTGAATATTTGGTTTTCTTATCATCTTATGGTATTGCTAGAAACCTAGCAAGGCACACTGGACAGTTACGGGCTCTGGGCTCAGGCTGGCCTGAATTCCAGCTAGCACATCACTTCTCTATAACAGTACTTAGTCTACAGGGTTTCTTCTGAGGACTGATCACGATAGCACTTACAAAGCACTCAACACAATGCCTGTCGCATTGGAAGGACCATACAGAGTGGCTAGTATGTGTGTTGTGTAAACACACCACTTGTATCTATCAATTTGCTCCAGAATATCTAAACTTTCTAGGAAATGCTCAGGTATTGGTCAGGGGTGGATCGGGTGCTGGCTCTGCCATGCCAGCCTTGAGAATTACTCTTTAATTCAAGTTTCTTCCTAAACAATTTTCACCCTAAGTGCAGACATAGTTAAGTCTCTATGAAAATAAATATTTACTCTCAATCTTACAATTGATATAAAAACTTGGCTTTCTAAAGATTTATATTTCTATTAAAAACACTCAACTTCCTTCTTTCATTCGTTTTTTAATTCATACTACGTGCCAGGTGCAATGGTAATTAAGACATCTCTAGAGGAGCTTATCCACTAGTTGTTAGAGACAGACACACAAAAAAGATAACAAGTAAATAGAAGAGATAAATTGGCACTATGAAAAAAAGAAACCACATGATGTGACTGAGAATAATTTAGAGAGAAACTTGATAATCAACAAGATGAAGAAGGACCTCATAGGCATGCCTGTATTCCAGCTACTTGGGAGGCTGAGAGCATTGGGAGGAGCATTGCAAATTCAAGGCCAGCCTGAGTGAGACCCTTTCTCAAAAAATAAAAAAGGGCTGGGGACATAGTGATAGCACTTGCCTAGCATTTGCCTGGTGCTGGGTTCAATCCTCAGTAACCCCACCCCCCACCCCACACACTGCTGAGAAGCAAATATCTGCTACACATCCTAAAGAACAAGAGCTAGCCGTGCAGATGCAAATGCAAAAGCCCTGAGCTGGGCACGACACTGACCTGTCTAGGGAACAGAGGGAAACACAGTGTGAAGAAGCAGGATGTGAGGTGTGGCCAAAGAGGCAGAGCTGTGAGCCAGGCTGAGAAGCGCAGGCTTATTTTTTATTTAATCTTGATGATGAACTAATTGTGGGGAATGAAAGAAAGAGAGGAAACTGGGAGGGCACCTAAGATTTTGGTGCCTTGGTGGTGCCTTGAAAGGTGATGCCTTATATGACTGAGGACACCTAAGAGAGGAACAGATCGGGCAGGTGAGCATGATTAATGTGAGGACGGCAAAGAGGCACCGGCCAGGACCCCAGATTTAGCTCAGTGGTTCCGCCACCTGCCCCACAAGTGTAAGGACCCGAGTTTGATCCCTGGTACCAAAAGAGGCACTGGCTGTATGATCCCAGACCTCAAAGGAGCAGGAGAGTCTTTTTGCTTGAAGGTGATGTAAATCTGTGGACCTGGTGAGATCCCCTTGGAAGTTAGGATAATTAGAGGCTGTCCCACTGGCCCTTTACTCCCTGCCTACCCTCACATATCTGGAAGCTGCTTTTCCAGCGACCAAGTTCTTGGAGACCAGTGGAGAGAAGTGTGTGATTCATGCTCCTCACCTATCACCAGTCCTAGCCTCTGGGGAGGTGATGCACTTGACCTCCTGCTTGCCTGTCTCACTAATACATCCCCATAAATGTCACCATGGATAAAAAAAAAAGTCGCCTAAGCTGCTTAGTTCCTATACAGACAGACAGAATCTCTTAATTTTCACTCCTTTGTGTTGTTTTACTAAACAGATAATTTTCTGTCTTCCTTGTTCTCTTCTCCTCACTTTTCTTTGCTGTATTTTTTTTTTTTTTTTTGGTACCAGGGATCGAACTTGGATCCTTGTACTTGTACAGCAGGCAGCAAAACCACTGAGCTAAATCCGCACAGCCCACTTTGCTGTATTCTTAAAGCAAAATAAATCCAAGCATAACTGTTGCCTCGAGGAAAAGACATAGCTGGAAATGAGGCTAGACACCAAGGGCTAGACAGCAAGCCCCGGAGTCTGCAAGTGTCCAGCCTCTTTGTGGATTTCATTTACAGCTGTCTTCATACACCTGTACTGAAGGAATCCTAAAGCCACAAACTAAAGCCATAAGGAATCCTCATTTTAGACAGCAGAACTTGACTTTCCAAGTCATTTTATTGTTTTTCTGTATTGATCTATGAGCGTGTCAGCACTATTTTCTTTCTTTCTTTCCTTTCTTCTTTTTCTTTCTTTCCCTCCCTCCCTCCTTCCTTCCTTTCTTTCTATTTTTTCATGTTGCCTATTTTCAGCTGCATAATAGATTAAAGGGGATCTACTGGCTTAGTCAGGAAAATGATTTCTTGCTCAAAGTAATGTGGCATCAGAGCGAGCTTGAGATTGAAAATCTGTTCCTGGTCCTGACTCTGCTAGGTGAGTGGGGACAAATTATTCAACTTCTATGAGCCTCCATTTCTTTGCCTACAATGTGAGAATAAGATGAACCCCACAGGATCCCCAGAACTAAATAGAACTAGTGTAGAGCCTGGTGCATAGTAAGTGCTCAATAAACTGTTGATCTGGTTGATCCCCCTAAGAGGGAGCATTAACAGCAGGATTCTGGAATGCAGCCCCTGTGTAAGGTGGGAACTGCTCTGAACAAGGCACTTATACTTGTTCTCACTTCAGGGCTTCTAACTCGTATTTGCATTACCTCTGCCAGGTGCCTGTTCTCCTTCCAGCCCGACTCCCCTCATGAGGATAGATAGGAGGCTTTCTAAGGGAAGCCAGGGAATTAGAATCTCCTTAGAGGCAGTTTTGCTGGGCGAGTGACTTGGGAGAGACCAGGTCATAGGTTCACCTGGCTGGCACTCCTTTGTTCCTCTCCTGGAGAACCCACCCAGCCCTTATCAGGTTAGTTGGCTCAGGTTCTGGAACTATGAACGAAGCCTTGGACAGAGGGGGAGGGAGGGGAAATTGTCTGGTGGCGCCTCCCGTTTCCTGGCTGGGCTGCTGTGCCTGGCACTCTGGCAGGCACTGTGGGGTGGAGTCTGGCTTCGGGGGCTGTCAGAGGGGAAGTTCTGAGGTCTGGGACCCTGCAGTTGTATGGCAGAGATGAATTCCCTACGTGCCCAAGGACACCAGCCAAACAGAGGTGCTGAAAGAATGAGAAATTACATTTTAAGAATTTGACATGATTTATTCCATAAAAGCAATGAAATATTTTAATGGGGAGTATCAGGATGTACGGGCTCTCAAACTTATGCGTAGCACACATATATTACAATTCCTGACAAACAGGAAGGTTCCTCTTACTAGTGTCTGTGCTGAGTTCTCTAAAGTGCTGTGGACTAGGGGCCACATTGTGCTCCTGAGGGAAGCTGGCCAGACTCCCTCTGCTCCATTTGCTGTGCCTCAGTTTCCCCCCTGCAAGGGTGAGAGAAATGCCAAACTCCGTATGCAAGAAAGCAGGAGTGTGGGGTAGAGGGATCCCAGGAGAACCAGGCACAGGACCAGCCTTCATCTCAGCAGCTGGTCATTTCTCCCATAGGCTTCCATCTTGGGGGCGTGTCCTGGGGGACTCTACGCTCCAGCTGCCCCATATCATGGAGGCAGGGTCCAGGCTGCTCCTCCCTGCTTCAGATTCAGGCCCATGGTTCTCTCTTCTCTGTTCTCCACTCGGCCTCTCTCCTGGGGAGCCCCAGGCTTGAGCTAAAAGGAGCACAAGCCGGAGGAGTGTGCCCCTTAGGTGACTCACCCTACTCTGGCCTGAAAGCTGTGCCTACATGCCTTGCCCACTTGGTTAGGGATGGGGCCATTTTCCTTCGAGTCACCTCTGAAAGTCCCTGGGAAGGGCTGTGATTCTGGGCAGAATGAAAACAGTTCCCCCAGGGCCATCCAGTGAGGTGGGACTGGAACTCTGGGGGTTCTGGTTCTGTATTTGCCCTGACTTGTCATGGGAAGGTGTGTAGGGCCCAGCCCATTTAGTGCCTGAGGGAAGAGGAAATTGTGGCCATTTCTGAACAGGGCAAGACTAGCAATGAGGTGTTAGCAATGAACTGAGCCACTAGATGGGCAGGGCAAGAGCACTGGACCAAGAGTTCTGAGTTTTATTCCCATTGCTGCTGCTGTGTCCTCAGACAAGTCCTGTCCTTTTTGGGCCTCAGGCTCTTCTTCTATAAAATGAGGGGGTTGGATTAGAGCACTGAGTTACATCCCAGCTCCCTTATTGTAGCCTTGCTTATACGACTGACTGACTAGATGTGTGAACTATGATGAAGCTATTTAACCTCTCTATGCCCCAAAGCAGAAAACACGGGAAAGAATATTGCTTTACTTTCTTACAGGAGCACCATGAAAATTTAAAAGAAAATGTTTTGGGGAAGTTGGAGACAATTGTCTTATTAAAAATGTTATTAGGGCTGGGGATTTAGCTCAGTGGCACCCCACCTGCCTCACAAGCACAAGATCATGAGTTCAATCCCCGGTACCAAAAAAAAAAATGTTATTTTTGCCAGGCATGCACACCTGTAATCTCAACATTTTAGAAAGCTGAGGCCGGAGAATCACAAATATGAGCACAGCTTAGGCAACTTAGCAAAGCAGCAGGACCCTGTCTCAAAATTTTAAAAATGGCTGATGGGCCAGGGATTTAGCTCAGTGGTTTCGCCGCCTGCTGCACAAGTGCAAGGGCCCGAGTTCAATCCCCAGTACCAAAAATAAATAAATAAATAAATAAATAAAAATAAAAATAAAAAAGGGCTGATGATACAGCTTGGTGGGAAGGCTATGGGCTCAATTCCCTGGGACCAGAAAAAAAGTGGGTTTTTTTAACCTCTATTGGTAATAGAGCTTTATTGCTGGAAGGAACCAGATGGCCTCAAAGTCACGGTGACCCTCCTGCCTCAACCTCCAAGGGCTGGGATTACAAGCATGCATCACCATATCCACCTTGGAAGGGACTTTTGGAAGATGAGTCTAGGGCTCATCCTCCTAGATATCCTCCACATCAAAGAATTTCAGCAGCAGAAATAAAACCAAGACTTAAAAAAACTGCAAAATGGCAAACTCATGCAGAAACCATGTTGCTTTACCTATGACATAGCCCATCTTACATTTTCGGGTGATTTTTGTTTCTCTATAGTGATTCTGTAGGTCTGCCTTATCCTTCAAGTACATCTTTAGCTTTATTAGCCAAGTCAACATGCAAGGAATGATAACTAGCGTTCTGCCTTGACATGTTCTGTACATAACAAGGTTTTCTGGTAATCAGGAGCACAACAGGCCCTTGACAACTGTAAAGCTTTTAAAGATACTATGGCTTTTATGAACCTCATAATCATATTGTAAGAACATAGCCAGGACAGGTGTTTTTATTTCCATTTTAAACATGAGAACATTATGTCTCAGGGGAGTAGTTTCTTGTCAAAGTGTCCTAATGAATGTTGGAACCAGTACTTGAATCCAAATCCTCTGACCTCTAACCCGGGATATCTTGTTTTACAGTTAAACAAGTGACCCCTGCTGAGGCCTTAGCACTGAACAAAAGGGGCCACACTGCTCTTCCCACCAGAGTGCTGACTCTTAAATTAGGAAAAAGGTAAAGCAGAGTATTTCCGTCTGGATTTCTGCTGCCTTCTCTGCAAGGGGTGGGGGCAGAGTAAAGAGAGGAAGCTGCTCAGACATAGGACTCCATGGCTTTCAAACAGAGGCTGGGATCGTGCCTCCCACCACACCCCAAGCAGGTGGTCTGACAAACCAGAGGCACTCAGCGAGACTGAAGCTGTTCTTCCAAAGGTCAACATTTGCTTTTGGGGTGCCCTGCTTTCCTCTCCCACCTCTTGGGGGGCTGGGAAGGCACAGTGGGATCAGCTCAGCTCTTCCTCTCTAGGCAGAGGCTTCCCCTCCCCTTCTGTCTGATTCCTTTTCTTCTCTCCTGCTTCTCCTGGTCCCTAGTCTCATATCTGAAAAGTTCTGTCTGGGTACAACCTAGATAATTCTTGCTGTATTCTGTTCCTTCTTTCATTTTCCGTCCCCAAAGAAGATTAGAAACGTTAGCTGATGAGTGTCCACCTAGACCCCATCTTATACATTTTCTAATGAGAAATAACCATACTGTGTGTCCTCACTAAGCTGTGGGGGAAAGTTTAGGGCACCTACCCAAGGCTGAGTTCAGAGAAAAGCTGTCCAACAGAATCTGCCTATGTTCTTGCTTCACTACCCACCTCTTACTAAACTTCTTCATTTTCTTTTTCTTCCTCTCCTTTGTCGTATGGATTGAACCAGGCTTTGCACATGCTTAGCAAGTACTGAGTACATTCCAGCCCCTTTTCATTTTGTTTTGAGACAAAGTCTCACTAAGTTGCCTGGGCTGGCCAAGAACTTGCCATCTTCCTACCTCAGCTTCCCAGGTAGCTGGGATTACAGGTGTGTGCCACCATACCCACGTCTATTTCTTCATTTTGAAACTGTCTTGACAGATGATTTTCCATCAATTTTGTTGTCCTCTGGGACCCTTTGGTGCCCCTTCTGCACTATTCACGATGTATCCATGAGTCACTGTGCTGAACTCTTGGGAATGGCCTCCACACCCGGGCTTCTGGGTTTCTGACTCACAAAAAGTCAAATGAATGGCTCTGGGGTGTGGGAAACAGACTCCACATCTGGGGGTGGATAGTCTACAGTAGCAGTAGCTCCAACATCTCCCCGGAGAAACAAATGATTTAGCTCCTTGTCGTACTGGCATCCTCACACTGAGTGTGAGGGAGGTTCTGGAGATACTTCCTGGTTGTTCTAAAGAAGGTCCAAGCAAAGATAAATCCCTTGGGACAGTCTGTCGGAGCCAGAGGGAGGGCCTAGCTGGGAATGGGAGGGGGGCTAGGGCGATGATGTCATTCATTAACCCTCACTCTTACAACTCAGAGCAGAGGCTCTTACTACTTACAAGTATTGTGAGCAGCTCTAGTTTTCCTAAGTGGGCAACAATGAACTTGTTCATAACACAGCTTTGGAAGCAATAAGTCTCCTCCCAGACAAAGCCCACTCTGGAAAGCCTTCAGGTTTATTACTCTGTGTGTACATAGGGGACACATACAGTAGTACAGCCATGAACACAGGATGCAGGCAGACTTGGGAACACAGATACATCCAGACAGACAGATGGGCAGATGATGTCTCTACACACACACACCCCAAAGTCAATGTCAGAGCTAGAGAAAATCTTAGAAGTTACTTAAGAAATTCAGCCTCCTTAGCCAGGCATGGTGGCATATGGCTGTATTTCCAGTTACTTGGAGACTGAGGCAGGAGCATTACAAGTTCAAGAGCAGCCTGGGAAAATTAGTGAGGCTGTCTCAAACTAAAAATTTTAAAAGGGCTGGGAATGTAGCTCAGTAGTAGAGCACTAGGGTCACAAACATGAGGGCCTCAGTTCAATCCCTAATACCATAGAAAAAGTCCCCTTATTTTACAGAGAAGGAAGTATAGCCCAGAGAAGTGAGGAACTAGCCTATAATCACACAGGTTTTATTATTTCTTCCCTTCTATGTCCTTTGGGATAAACCTGCTCTTTTTCTTGTTTCTTTAAAAAGAAAATTTATATCATTGGAAATTTATATCATTGATCTAAAACCCTTCTTCTTTTCCACTTATAGTTAAAGCTGTAAATGCCACTTTAATTACTGCTTTAGCTACATCCCAAAATGTCAGTATGAAATGTTGTGTTTTCATTATTAGTCAGTTTCAAAATATTTTCTAATTTCTTCTGTGATTTCATTGACCCATGGATAATTTAGAAATGTGTTGTTTAATTTCCAAATATGTGGAACTTTGCTAAATATCTATTATTATTGATTTTTAATGTTTACTTATTTATTTGGGGTGTTTTTTTTTGACACAGGGTCTCTGTATAGTTCAGGCTGGCCTTGCACTCATTATGTAGCCCAGGCTGGCCTCAAACTCGCTACGATCCTCCTTTCTCAGCCTCCCAAGTGCTGGGATTACAGGTGTGTGCCGCCACACCAGATTTCTGATTTAATTGTGCTTTGGTCAGAGAACATAATCTGCAAGATTTCCATTTTTGAAATGCATTCATACTTATTTTATGATCTAACATATGGGTATCTTGGTAAATAATTCACTTGAAAGGACATGTATTCTGTAGTTCTTAAGTGTAGTTTTCTATCAGTATCAATTAGGTCAAGATGATTGACTGTATTGATCAAGTCTTCTACATAATTACTGATTTTTTTAATCTACTTGTTCTACTCATTATTGAGAGAGGAATATTAAAATCTCTAATTATCCAGTCACAAAAGACCACATTTTATATTATTCCAATTATATGGACTGTCCAAGATATAAAAAGATATAGAGGCAGAAATGAGTCTGCAGATCTTGTCAAGGCTTGGTTTTAAATTGTTGCGCGCGCATGTGTGTGTTCCTTAAACTGTTTTAGTACATCCTTAATCAATTTTAGTCCACTTAGAGTTAATATTGTACCAATATTAGAATACTTTACACTTCCCACTTGACACATCCCATTTCCTACTTCACCCCTGACACTTCCAATTTACAAATGTATTAATCCACAACAGAGAATTCTGTTTTCCTGCCCCCACACCCTGTGGTACTATCATGTGTTATAAGCCCAACCTACAATGTTATTTTTTTTGTCTTAAACAGCTGTCCTTTAAGGAAATTATGGCAAGAGAAGAAGTATTTCATGTCTACCGATTTCTGAGCTTTGTAGAGTAAGTCTTACTTTAGACCATGCTCCATACCCCAGAATGTGTTCAGGCATTTTCCCTTTTTGTCTGGGCCAGACCTTCAACATCTTTCAGAACTTCTCAACTTCTATAGTCTTTCTTCTGTTTTCAGTCACACAGCAGCTGTTCTCTGGTCAGCCTCACAGAGTCTCAACCTATACACACCAGCGTGGTCCTCAGGCAAGGATTGGCAGTGAACTCCCTACAGACTTATGGGAGCCCCTTTCACTGCCATCCTCTCCTCTGTGATGCACTGCTTCATGGATTCCAGATGCTTCACCAGCCCTGAACTCTGGCTTTTGCCACCTTAGCTCAGCTGGACTTTGCACTGCTTGAGGTCTTGTTCCCTAAACTGCACTCAGGGAATTATCCCAGAGCTAAGACCCAGGGTGATCGTGGGGCTCACTCTGTGTTTCCCTTCTGTGATGATTGTATTTTCCTAAATGACCACAATGATATCTCCCATTTCTCCACTCTTCTTACAAATACTTGTCCCACCAAGTGTGGGATCGAAGTTCCCTCCCCTTGAACCTGGGTGGGGCTTGAGACTGCTCTAGCCAGTGGAGTACAGCAGAAGTGATGCTAAACAACTTGCCAGTCTAGGTCATAAAAATGATTCATTTATTCTCCCTCCCCCAACCTACCAACCTCAGGACTCACTATATTGTGAGGAAGCCCACAAGAGGCCACAGGGAGAGATCATGCGGACAGACTGACGTGGACTAGAACTGAGGCCCTCAGACGACAACCAGCACCAGTGACCAGAAATGTGAGTAAACAGCTTTTGGAGGATCCCAGCCTCAGACATTGTAGAACAGAGACAAGCTGCCCCGAGTGCCCTGTTTGAAATTCTGACCCACAGTATCTGTGAGCTTAATAAAGGGTTGCTTTATTTCACTAAGTTTGGGGGTAATTTGTGATGTAGTTATAGTTACTGCAACACTACCTCTAAGGAATTGCATCTCTAAGGAATTTATTGTCCAGTGCTGAAAATAGTTGCCTCACACATTTTGTCCTGTGGTATTATTGTGGGAGAAGTAGTCTCCAAGCCAGAACTTTTTTTTTTGATGGTGGTACTGGGGATTGGACCTCAGTGGGACTCTGCCACTGAGCTACATTCCCAGCCCTTTTATTTTTATTTTGAGACAGGGTCTTGCTAAATTGTCCAGGCTGTCCTTGAACTTTTTTTTTTTTTTGGTACTGGGAATCAAACTCGGGTCCTTGCGCTTGCACAGCAGGCGGCGAAACCACTGAGCTAAATCCCTGGCCCCAATGAACTTTTTTTTTTTTTTTGGTACTGGGGATCAAACTCGGGTCCTTGTGCTTGCAAAGCAGGCGGCGAAACCACTGAGCTAAATCCCCGGCCCAGCCCGGCCCGTCCTTGAACTTTTAATCCTCCTGCCTCAGCTTCCTGGAGTACTTGGGATTATAGATGTGCACCATCATTCCCGGCTGCCTAGCCAGGACTTTAAATAATATTATCTAAATAATGATAAAGATAATTTTAACATCAATGATATTGACAGCAACTGGTCTCTATGTACTAGGTGCTATACTGAGCATTTTACATGCATTATCTCCATGAAACCATACAACAGTCTTGTGAAATAGGCATTATTAAGCCTCACTGGTTAAATGAATTGCCCTGGTTTGCACACAGGTCTGGAAGCCCATGCAATTAACCACAAAGAAACCCAGATACATACACAATTCCACATAAATATATATGTATGTATGTATGTACATGCATAGACAATAGACACATTATACTTTCCAGAGTTTTTGTGCTTTTAAAGTATTTCTTATGCTCAGAGTTAAAAATCCCCTCCCCCCAATTTATGTTAAGTAGATTGAAAGAGACTCAATCTGCTAGATATTAAGTTTCCCAAGCATATCCCAAGATGAAATTCTCTCCATCTGGGGCCACCACAGGCATGGGTGGCTGAAATACTGTCTCTGTTCCCCTGCCAATGATTGCCTGGGACTGAACTGGGTGGGAGGTGGGGTGGGACCCTTAACAAGACTTGGCTCGGTAGAAGCCATCTCCTGGGACTTTGGAACTCTGCAATTGATATTGTAAGAGTCTAAATTCACAGAAACAACATGATTTCTTGAATATGCAAAAGTGAAGAGCACAAAGAAAGACCAGTGCCTGGAAGGGGAGGGGCTGAAGGAGTTGGAGAGAGGATCGATCTCTTGTTGGAGCAAGTTCTTTTCCAAGTATTTCAGATGCTGGGTGTGGTGGCAAATGCCTGTAATCTCAGCTGCTAGGTAGGCTGAGGCAGGAGGATTGAAAGACTGAGGCTAGTATTGGCAACCTAGTGAGACTTTGTCTCAAAATAATTTTTTTTTTTTTTTTAAAAAGGGCAGGCGATATAACTCAGTGGTAGAGCACTTGCCTGTCACACTCAAGGACCTAGATTCAATCCCAGCTTGGCAAAAACAGAAACAAATATTCCAGAGCAGTGATAGGAGTTGGCAGGTGGGAAAAAAAGATTCACTCAGAGAGGCCATCCTCTTTCTGGACGTTTCCCAAATTCAGCTGGCCCCTTTTAGGAAAGGGGAGTAGGGAGGGTACCCAGAAGCTCCCAACTGGCAGCTTTAGGGCAAGAACGAAATTCTTAGAGGAGCAAGTCTCAGGACAGAGCGCTGGGATGAGTGATTTAGAATTTACGTACATTCCTTCTAAATGGTGGAGATTGGATCCTATCCTTGAGAAGGATAACACGGAGATGCTTTCTCAGGGAAGAAAGGAATGATACTGCTATGCTATTACAATCACCGTTATGTGGAAAACAGACGGCCCAAAATTGATCCCCGCCCCATCTTGGAGGGGAAAACAAAATCC
This sequence comes from Heterocephalus glaber, assembly GCF_000247695.1. Next base: position 3,265,868 of record NW_004624875.1, read on the forward strand.
CCCTGGTGCAGCCTTGCAGCACACAGTCAAGTCGGTCGCAGAAGGGTGAAATGGGAAATCTTTGGTTCACCCCGCTCCCTTTTCAAGTTCAGTCCCGAAGCACTGTTTAAAGCTCCTTATCAGTACACGGAGAGAACACGGTTCTGAGCTGTTTAAACGACTGCGCTAGCTGGGCAGGGGAGCCCGCGGGCAGGAGGCCAAGGCTCTCAGTCACCAGGACGCCCTCCTCTACACCCTTTGGGGGCTTTTCCGGGGAATGAACGACGAGTCCCCCCGGTCTAGGCGGTGAGAGTCGGGGTTCCCGGTCAACTCTAGCTTACCAGTCCTAGAGCTGGCCAGTCCCCTCTGGTAGCTGTCCCCGCCCCTGCCCGCGACAATCAGTGCGGCCCCGCGTGCCTGTGTGTTCCCAGCCTTGGCACGGGGAAGAATTCTGCCCCGGCTGTTGGTGTGCAAGTGTGAAGGAAGGGGGGACGGGCCAGTGAGATGGCACCGCAGGCCGTCCGCTCCGATGGGACTGCCCGGAGGCCGATCTGCAAAGTCTCCGCCAGGCACACACACCGTACCTCCGCCTCCTCGCGCAGCTCCTGGTCGACGCGCTCGGCCGGCGCGGCGTCCAGGCCGCCCCACAGCAGCAGCGGCAGGGCGTGTAGCAGGAGGCCCACGCGCGCCACCATCGCGGCAACCGCTCCTGGCGCCGGGTGCGGAGAGCTGGGCGCACGGGGTGCCGGCAGTCGGTCAGCCGCGCCCGGGCCCCGGGGGATGCGCCGGCTCTGCGCCGCCGCCGCGCGGGCACAAAAGGGGCTCGCTGGTGCCTGGTTCCGCGACCCGGTTTGCTTTTCCGCTGCGCTCCGTGGGAAGCCTGCCCGAGGTCGTCCACCCGGGCAGTGCCTGCCCGGTCCGCCAGTCTGAGGACCGAGGAGGGAGGAGGGCGGGGAGGAGGCGAGCTCGGCCCTCCCAGCGGGTCCCACCCGCCCTCCCAGCGGGTCCCACCCATCCACCCCGCGCCTCCGCGGTCCCGGAGACTCTTCCGCCTGCGCCGCCTCGCCTGCCACCTCCCGTTGGTCCGGATCTCTCCGAGCAGGGCAGGCGGGTGACTGAAGATCTCCTGGCCGACTTCCACGAAGAGGGGACTTCGGTCGTGATCTGTTTCAGTCAGGCGGGGTGCGAGGCCCTGGGGTGTGGGAGCAGAAGCCTTGGGCTGCGGTCTGAAAAATTAGGTTTGCGTTTCAGAAGTGCTTCTTTAGGACTCCTGCCCGAGCCACCTGCTGACCTTATGGTCTCGGACCAGTCACCGCCTCTGAGTCCAATTTTCACACAAGGAAACAGGGATATCAATACTACAGATATCATGTGATAGTTGGGAAAATTTCGTGATAATATGCCTGTAAATAACTGAGCATGGTGCCTGGCATCATGAGTACAAATGGTAGGCTCCACTGTGTGACCCTTGGCAGATGATTGAACTACTTGGAGGTCAGTTTCCCTATAAACAAAACTGTAGAGCACTTGCCTTGCATGCAAGAGTCCTGGGTTCAATTCACAGTACCAGAAACAAACAAACCGGAGAGTGAGAGAGTGAGAGCAGGTGAGAGAGATTAATTTAGTTCCCAGAATTGCATGAAGAAAAGAAAATGAGTGCAAAGTGCCTTATACAGCCATACAGTATAAGGAGGCCGTGAAAAGATTACCATGAAAGCCTTTGCTAAACTCCTTCCAGGCAAACATAAACTCTTCATTAACTGCCTTTGTAACTAAGAGCAGGTTCCTCTCAGTTTACTCATTTGTGTTTTGTTTTTTGGGTTTTTTTGTTTGTTTGTTTGTTTGCTTGGTTTTCTTTTTGATACCGGGGATCAAACGCAGGACCTTGTGCTTTGGAGGCAGGTGCAAGAACCATTGAACTAGGACCGGGGATTTAGCTCAGTGGTTTCGCCGCCTGCTGCGCAAGCGCAAGGACCCGAATTCAATCCCCGGTACCAAAAAAAAGAACCATTGAGCTAAATCTCTGGCCGGAGTTTATTCATTTGTGAACTACAGATGGACCAACGATAGTGACCTGTGGAAGTCTTTGTAGGATTAAATGAGTATGTGTAAAAATAATCTGGAATCTATAAAATACTATCCAAAATGAATACAGCATTCTGCCCCTGAGGCTCAAGGCCTCAGTAGCACAGAATTTTGTGCTAGTTAGAAAAAGACGCCACTTGGGTGGAGGAATCAGAAAATTTGGAGTAGACATCTTATGAACAGCCATTCCTTTGGAGACACTTAACTGGAAAAAATCCCACTTTCTCACCTTCCAACCAACAATGAAAAAGAGGCACCGCTCATGGGGGGGAACCAATTAGAAATAGGTGCTTATCTGGGCAGACCAATGAGGAAAAGCAGTGCTCCACAGTGCAGACATGTCTGCCAGAGATCAGCTGGGAACAGAGTTGAGGATAGATTTCTTTGCTCAGCTATGCCACTCTCTTAGGGTGCCCTTGCCTCCATCTATAATGAGCATCCCTTGTAGGGTGCTGCCTCGGAGATGGTGGAAAAGCTTGAGCCTTGCTCTCAGAGAGCAAGCATCCAGTCTAGATGAGCTGACCAGAAGGAAAGTTCTCAGCCAAAGATAGAACAGATTGACTTGGCAGCTGGTTCAAGCAAAATTCTTCAGTGGCCCTGGGGAGAGAAATGCTGAAGGGGAGTGGGAAAGAGTTGCTAGAGTTAGCAAATAAAAATATAGGACCCCCAATTAAACTTGACTATCACATGGATAACAAATAATTGTTTAATCCAAATGGAGACCATGCAATATTTGGGACGCACTTACACTAAAAAACTATTTATCGCTAATCTGAAATTCCAGTTCAACTGAGCACTGTCTATTTTAGGGTATGTGTGCATAAGTTACAGGTATGACAATGGCATATGGTGGCTTTGACCAAAAGGGTGGATTTTGATGCTCCAGAAAGCAAGGAGCTCTGAGAAGCATCAATTGGTAAGGACATTGTGGGCTGACCTGGAGTCCAGTCAGCACTTTCCAAGTCTTTCTCCAGGTAAAATTTCTCCATCCCTTCTTCTAGAACAGGCCAGGGGTTCTCCATTTTGGCTGGACTGGGAAGAGAGGAGAAGAGGGCAGCTGTGGTTCTCTGGAGGGATGAATGTCCTGGAGAAAATAGACTTGGCCTCACAGACAGCTGATCTTACCTTTCTTTGCATCCCAGGCGAATCCAGGTCACAAATCTCTCAAACTAGAATCACTTGCTGATTTGAGCATTGACATCCTTTCGTCTCGTTGGTTGTATTATTTTATCACATCCTGGCCTTTTCCCACTCCATTTCTGTCTGTGGTACTTAGAGATGCCATCTGGACTTGGAGGTGCCTATAAGAATTTAGGCAGAGCAGAGCCTCTTCTACCCACACACTCACTCTGGGCTTCAGCCACACCTTTGCATAGGATATCCTCCTTTCCCAGGAAGAGAGCATGTTTCTACAGTTAGCATCTGGGGCTGGCATGGTGGTGCACCCCTGTAATCTCAGCAGTCAGGAGGCTGAGGCAGGAGGATCACCCTGAGTTCGAGGCCAGCCTGGGCTACACAGTGAGTTCAAGGCCAGCCTGAACTACATAACGAGACCCTATCTCAAAATTTAAAAAAAACCCAAAACAAAACAAAAAAAACCCCTACAAGTTAGTATCTGGGTAGCAAGAGGGTTTAGTTCTTTTTCACCTCCTAAGATTATTCCTTAATCCCAGAGCATCAAATTCCATGATCTTCTTCAACACCCAGATGCCTACAAAGCTTTACGACTGACTTGCTGTATGTTTTCACTTTCTAGGATGTAGCCAGAGCCAAGTCACACTGGACAGGGTGGGAAAGGAGGACAGCTTACTGCACGCTCAAGAATCTGAGGGGATCTGAGGAGGAAAGGTAGATGATGACCAAGGCAGGGCAATTTATTGGAAAGAATTCACTCCATAGTGAAGGAAGGGAATAGCTTTGGAGCAGGGATTTGCAAAGCACATTCCAAAGATGGCCCATCCAAAACAATACTGTAGCAACAAGTCCCTCTATGGACCCAATATTATTATTTCTTCTCTGGTGGGAGTAGGGGTGGGGATGGAGTTAGAACAAATAGTAATGATTAATACTTGTTGCTAAATTAATATGTGCCATGTATGTGGTATATGGTTTATATAACTTAGGTCACTGAATCTTTGTAACTTCCTTATGAAAAAACTATGATAAGCATCCTTATTTCAGAGATGAGGAACCTGAGGCACAGAGATCGTATCTTTTGTCCAAGGTTATAATCTAGTAATGGAGCCAGGATTCAAACCTGCATGGCGTAACTCCACACCTTGAACCCGTACCTACTATACTATCTTGCTTCAAGTCAAATTCACAAAATGTGGTTCTTGGTCACTTGAAGTGAATCACCTAGAAACATTTGGGCTGGGGAGTAGACTGCTTGCCTGGTATGCATGAGGCCCTTGGTTCCATGCCCACCATCCCTCCTCTCAAATTTCAGATTCTGGTGCTTACTCTAGACCAACTGACTCACTAAATACCAAATGCCAGTGTCTACGAAAACTCTGAATTTTCCAGTGATCTAGTTCTCACCTCTGCTCCCATCCCATGTTGGTTGAGTGGTTTCTGACCCAGCTGGGCTGACACCTCCTGTTCAAATAGAACTGCCTCCCCTTCCTTCCTCTCTCAGCACTGGGGTTTGGCTCAGCTCCAAAGGGCTCCCCAGCTGTCCAGGGTGGACAGGACTCCTGTGGAACTCATGCTGGGTCTTGGGCGTACTACCTGCCAGAGTGGCTGACAGCTGCCATTCAGGCCCATTCCTTCTGCTCTGACAGAAGGCCACAGCAGGATCCCTTGAATTAGGCAGGATGTGTGGATCTGGACAAAGAACGTGTAGCCTCAGTTTCTCTCTAAATAATAAAGGAACAGTTGGCTTTGTCTCTGCTCTTTCCTCCTCCCCAGGAAATATGCAGAATACAAAGTAGATTTTATCAGGAGGAATTCTGGGCTCTGGAGAAAGGCATTTATGGGAGGGCTACCCTCAAGAAACCATAAGAATAGGAAGAATAAGAGGAATAATGTGGACAAGCGATGAGTTTGAGAGCTGGAGAGAGGCTTTCCCCAGGGTTGTGAGGAATTCAGCTGGGACAATGTGGATTCATTACTGTTGCTTCTGTATCTTTCACTGTGATGCAATTCCCAAAGTCCTGACCTTCTAGCAAGCACCTCTGCCTGTGGAGGAGAGGTTTCCTCGCTGCAGCACATGCAGATGCAGGCTCCTTAGGCTAGATCATGTTCACAAACACATCTGCCTACCTGAAAAAAATACATGCAAATTCTCACAGAAAAAGCAAGAAATTTGGAGGACAGACCTGTATTTAAATCTTGACTTTTTCACAATCTGTATGACCTTTGCAAGTTAACTAACCTTTCTTGGGTTTTTGCAGTTTTAAAATGGGACAGAGAAGCGGTTGGAGGTGTAGCTTAGAGGTAGAACACTTGCTTGACTCATGTAAGATGCTGGGTTCAATCCCCAGCCCCTCATTAAAAACAAACAAACAATGGGACAGAGAATCATCATTTTATATTACCCTGGCATGCTATGGAAAATGAATGATAGGAACTTAAATCTTGTAATGTGCTGAATGGATTTCAGGAGCATAGACATGAATATACACTTGTATATTTTGTGCACAGTTTTACACTTGAACACATTTACATCCAGACAAAATACTTGACCCTGCCCAAGAACAACTGCAGAAGCACTGTCTTACTAGGCAACACTGTGGCTCAGAGCAGCCCCACCTCCCCAAACCCTGGTTTACCAATGTATAGGACTCTTCTGGTTTGTTTTTACTCACCCCAGGACCCAGGAGACTTGGAAGGAACACAATAAAAGCTCAGCCAATCTGGCACTATGCCTTACTTCCCTTCCGCATAAAGACTGTCTACCCGCCAGGCATCTGGCCTCAAAGCCTGAGCCAGGACCTGCTTAGCATCTGCTGCTTTGCTTAAAAGACCTGCTAACAGGAAAGTGTCTGGTTCCTTTCCACCCCAAACAGGAAGTCCCTGCCACAGTTGGGAGGACGGGGCAGCCCGGTCATTTCCAAGGAGACTCCTCCTGCAGCACTGGAGTCTCAGAGTAATTGTTCTGGGAGGCCTGCTCTCTAGGAAGGCCAGAGAAACTGGGCTCCAGGGACATCTCTCTGGGCAGCGGATAGGGTAGTGATAATGGCTACATGCTCTGGCACTTGGCACAAAGTGGCTGTCATCCTTTCAACAAACACGAAAGTGGAACACTTACTTTGTGCCCCATGGGAGATGTAGGAAAGTGCTAGATAATGTCTCAAAGCTTGAGGAGTTTCCAGACAATCCCGAAAGACAGCTCACGCTCTTTTTGTTGTTGGTTTTATTTATTTATTTATTTATTTATTTATTCATTCATTCATTCATTAAATACAAGATCTATCACCCACCTTCCTTTAAAAAATATCTGTTCTTTCAGGCAATGTGCTAGGTAGGCACTAGAGGTTCAGAGGGGAATTATTTATGCTATCCAATTACAGAACAAATTGGCAAAATATGAAAGCCTTGAATTATGTGGTCGGCACAACTGTGAGTTCCATGGGATTTCATTATGGTCTGGGTTTTACTTCATTTGGTCTGAGCCGTAACTTCTCCCTGATTGCCCTCTTGCCTCCCATGTCTACTATATGTTCAAAAGCACAGCCAGAGAAATCCTGGTAAAGCAGATCAGGCCCCTGCTTAAATGCCTCCCTCAGATGGCCTCCCCTCTCACCCTAAGAAGATCTACAATCTTTGCAATGTCCTTACAAAGCCTACTCCAGTGGTTGGAAGGATTGGAACCTGTACAGTGGCTAGAGGCAACTCAGATATTATCAATGGCAACATGACACTATCAGCAATAGGGTGAAGGGACAAAGGAAGGAGGCAGATTATGTAGTCCAGGAGCCAGAGCCACCAATAGAAACTGGAACACTAGACATTTCCTGAGGAGAGGAGGGGACAAAATGGCCCTCCATTCTCCTCCCTTTTTTTCTTTCCATCTAATTTTCCACCAGGTCTTCCACTGGGCAAGTCTAGCTAGAAGCAATGGCCTGAGGGAATTTTTAAATTTTTTGTGTGTGTACTGGGGAATTGAGCCCAGGCTAACACTGTACCACTGAGCCACACACCAGCTTGGCCTGAGGGAATTTTTGACTCTGGAACAACACCACCTGCAGAGGGCAGCTCCTCCTGTGAGGACTGATGGAATAGATCAGGGGCAAAAAGACCCAGAACCAAGACCTTCCGAGAAACATTCTGTTAAAGCTGATGTATAACATGTCCCTGATGTCCTCCTTCAATATGTAGACTAGGGTAGGACAGTGGATATCCAGGGAGCAGGATTGTGCAGTATGAAGAATAACTGGGTGAAGATGAAAGCTTGTTGCAGAGACGTATTCTCAATGGAATCATCTGCGGCAAAAGCCTGGAAGGAAGGAAGATGGAGGAGTCAACATGAGTGTGTTTGTGGTGAAAAGGATCCTTGGTAGAGAAAGCAGTCCCAGAGCAGTACAGACATGAGAGGAGTTCTCTGGTTCAAGTTTGGGAGATCAGGACACTGTGTAAAGATCACTAAACTTAGTTCAAAGGCCTGGTAGGGGTTCTGCTTCTGTGCCTATTGTCTGTGGGAATATGGAAAAGAATTTTACTTTCCTGAGCTTTGGGGTTCTCATCCACAAAAATGAGGAAAACAGCAATATCTATTTCACAAGCCTGTCTCTGTTCAGAAAGATAAAGGATATAGAAAATCAAATGTTACTCCTTTGACTTTCTCAGAAGTTCCCCCATTATTTTAAATTTAATGTCCCAACTCCTGTGTAAGGCATACAAGTCTCTTCAGGAGGTACCACTTTATATATTTCCTTTTTTTTTTTTTTTTAAAGAGCCTGGAAAATTCCTTTTCTGCCCCATAACCCAATTCTTTGCTGCTATTACACATGCTAGGCTCTCTTGGGTTGCCTTCTGCTTACTTTTTCATTCTGTTTATTACCACTCCTCTCCCCCTTGCAACTCCACAGACCACCCAGGAGGAAGCACTTGTAATTCTGAAATATTCTGCTCTCCTAGGATAGCAAATATAGCCCTTTTTTCCGTGGAGCATGTCATTCCTGGTATACCTCTGCTGCTTAACTCCTATCCTTTTTTCAAAGTTCAGGTTAGGAGGCACCTCATGAAGGTAGCCTTCCTTGATACCCTCTACCCTTCATGCATATGAAGTGCTCTTTCTCTCTGTTTTTTGTTTTTAGTGCATATTAGTTATACAGTTTTGTTTTGGCATATTCACAACATAATTTGATCACTCCCCCTTCCCCATTTCTCCTCTCTCCCCCTTCCTCTGTGTTTTTAGAGCACCAATTCTGCATCCTCCAATCCCAACACACTCAGCAATTGATCAGAACCACAGGTTTGGATCCTTCCCCTCTTTTGTGGCACTAGAGATTGAACACAGGGCTTCATGCACACCAGGTAAGCACTCTACACTGAGCTACAGCCCCAGCCCTTTTTATTCATTTTATTCTGTTTTGGGACAGAGTCTTACTAAGTTGCCCAGGCTGGCCTGAAACTTATGATCTGCCTGTCTTAGCCTCCTGAGTAGATGGAATTACAGGCATGGACCATCATGTCCAGGTCTGTACCATTCTTGTTAAGAGACTGCAATTCCTGTAGGACAGGGGACATACTTTTTTTTTTTTTTGCTTAAATTCTTTTATTGGTACATTTTAGGTATACAACATGTTTACATTTATCATTGGGTGCTTCTACCTGTAC
>NW_004624875.1:3276034-3297308 GCF_000247695.1 Heterocephalus glaber
GGTTGAAATCCAGTTTTTCCAACACCATTTATTAAATAGGCTATCTTTCCTCCAATGAGGGTGGTTGGTTCCTTTGTCAAAGATGAGGTGGCTGCATACTTATTTCTCTATCTCCAGAGTTTCCAGGTTCTACGCATGGATGAAGACCTCAGGAGATGGCAGTTGAGTGAAGAATGATTGGTGATACAAACTTAGAAAGTCAATGATGAGTAGCACTTTATGTATTTCTTTCTTTCTTTTTTCTTAAAGAGCCTGGAAAATTCCTTTCCTGCCCCATAATGCAGCTCTTTGCTGCTATCACACATGCTAAGCTGTCTTGGGTTGCCTTCTTCAATATAGATGCTAGACGGTTAAATGGCTTTTAGTCAAGAAGGAATTTTTATTTCTTTAGCCTTGCTTGTTTGGACCTGTGACCCTATCTAGAGCTGAGGGCGCAATTCCCGTGGGTCTAATGAGAGATGACCTCATGCCTTTTTTTTTCTGGCCTGAGGCATAAATTCTTAACTTGGCCCTCCACCTCCATCCCAACCTTTTTCATTTGTTCTCTATCACAGTGAATAATACTTCCATCTGGGCACTTATATATGCAGTTAACCCAGAATTCACACAAGACTCTTTTCTCTGCATTAGCCCCTCTCATCCAAGTTGACCACCAGCTGTTGTCCAGGTCCCTAAGTGTTCTTGGAATCTCTGCACTTACTTCCATCTCCACACCTATTACTTGAGTCCAGGGCCCTATGCTCTCTCAGCAGAATTATCACATTGGCCACCTAATTGGTCTCCCTTCTCTTAGGTACCTATTTCCATGCATCCTTCATCCTGCAGCTGGAAAATACAAATCTTAACTCTTCTTTAAAGTGCTTTGGTGGGTGGTTCCTACTGTCTTCAAGATATGGTTCAAACTTGAATGTACAAAGCTGCAGCTGTTTAGCTGTTTACTTGTCTGGCATCATCTCCTACTCTCCCCTGGGGGTTATACGCTAAATATATTGAATTACCTGTTCTACAACTAGTGCAGACAATCTTTTGCCTACTTCCTCAACTCTGTCAACTTCTGCTCATCACGTAGGGTTTTTGGCTTAGGTGTCATATCCTTTGGGAAAACATCCTTGCTACTTCTCAGAGCTTTCCCAGGTCTTTTTTCATTTCTTTCTTTCTTTCTTTCTTTTTTTTTTTTTTTTTGGACCGGGGATCGAACTCGGGCCTTTGCATCCCAGGTCTTTTTTCTATTTCGCTTGAGTCCCAGGGGTCCGTATGTGGTACAGCGTTAGGGTTAAAACTACAAGCAATAGTGTTGACTTATCAGACTTGAAATTTCAGCTTGGTCGTTTACTAGCTGTACGACCTAGGGCAACTAAATTGTTTTATCTGTAACATGGGAATAATAGTTCATCAGTCTGTTTTGAGAATTAAATGAGATGATGTAAAGTGCTCACAATTAAATTAGTTGTTCGCTTTCTCTGCCGCTCACCTCAACCTCTCGGGGTGAGGTTTATGCATGATTGCGATTTAACGCACACTTTTTTGGTCTGGTCTCATCTTGTTTTCTGTTGGATCAGGCAGTCAAAACAAGCCAGGAGATACCTGACTTTCAGTCACGACTTTCGGTCCAGGAGTTCTCAGACTCTGAACGCCCCCAGGTGGCTCAAGCGCTCTGCAGCAAAAGCCAAGCGAACTAGGACATACCATTCCAAATTTTCGGCGAATAAAGGTCTTTTCTAACTGAATAGCTCAAGTGTTTATCAGATACCGCCTCTTTAGCTATCTAACTTTGAATTCTATCAGACCAAATAAAGTGAAAAGTAGGATTATAAGAGAATCTGTCCAGCTTCCTCCCCCATCACGCAAGGGCATTGGTACTTACCCTTCTCGATTCCCTCTCAATAATGGTACCGTCCGCGGAGGGGCGAACAGGGAGGCACTCGGAAGTCCTCAGGGTTAGCAGGCTGGTGCTAGTGTACAACCACCCCTCCCTCCCTGAAGCTGTGGTACCGCTCGCTACCCGCTGATTGGCTGCTACGGTCCCGCAGTCCGCCTCAGCCCGCCGCTCCGCCCTCAGAACAGCTTCGGCCGCCGCGCCGCTTGGCTCTCGTATTCCTTGTTCTCGGCGGGCTCTGGGGCCTCAGCGCCGCGGCCCTTAGTCATGTCGGGTAGGTGATTCCTTCAGCGAGCAGCGGCCGCAGCGAGAACGGGCCTGGCGGGGTTGGGCCGCTTTCCCGCCCACCAGAGGGCCCTGCGGGAAAGCCTCGGCCTGAAGGAGGCTGGGGGGGGGGCGGAGTCGGTGCCGCCATGTTGGACCGAGGCACGCACGTTTCCAACGCTCGCTCCCGGGCTGGAAATCACGGCGGGAGCGCTTCGGGGCCCTGTTTTTTGGTTCTGTCCTTGGAACCTAAGGAGACTTGCGGCCCCTGGGGAGGGTGTGTGTGATTCGAGGGGTTGGGGCCGTTTACGCCATCCTAGGGGCGGGGGGACCCGAGATCAGAGCATCTGCCTGAGAGAACCGGTGCGTCTGGTTCTCCGCTCCGCCTCAGATCTTTCTGCGAGGCCTCGGGCCAGTCGTCTCACCGCTTCGTTCCTCAGTTTCCCCAGCAGTGAAGTGGAGCTGGGCCTTCCCGACTCACCCATTCTTCAGGTGGGGGCCTTGACGCTCTGGGAGCCTTTTCAAAGGACATTGCATTATATGAAACCATATTTGTCGTCGTTTCTTCTGAAGTAAACACGTGGATTCGAGTTGGGGTTGTTTGCATATAATTCGGTTTCCATTTCACCTGTCGTTCTCTACCCGCTTCCCCCCAACTCCTCAGTGTTTTATGTCCCAAGCTTGGAAATGAGCATTGCAATTACTGTTAAGTTTTGTATGTATATGTGGCATCTCCCTTACAAAATACAAGAAAGGTAGTTGCTTCCACGAAGTGGTTAAATTTGTAGAGGCCACCCGTTGTGTGGAAAAGAAAAAAAAAGGCATCGGTCTCTTCAGGACAGCCAGTTTAGATCCTGCTAAACCAGAATAAAAAATATCTAGAACGTGGAGGGCCTCTTGATGTAGCACTTCTGTCCGATCACACAAGGTCCTCTGTTGGACAACATCACAGGCGGCCAAGACCAAGTATCCACTTGTTAGAGATCATCGTGAGAGTTGGATATCACTTCCCTTGTGAGAAACAAGATTTCCTGAAGCTAAGTGGTTGGGATGAAACGTATCCTTGTAGCAGAGGCTGTTAACATTTTTAAGGGCCAACCTTTTAGCATTTAAAAACCCCCAGGGACCCAGTCCTGGAGAAGCTTGGAAATGTGTGGCTAAAGAAGCAGCAGAGAGGGCCAGGGATTTAGCTCAGTGGTTCTGGCGCCTGCCTTGCAAGCGCACGGTCCCGACTTCGATCCCCGGTACCAAAAAAAAAAGCAGAGGGAGAAGAGTCCAATTTAGTGAGAAAGATTGGACAGAATGATAGACTTTCCTTAGCTTAAGCTTGTAAATAAGGAGCCAGACTAGCAGTCTTTGAGCCTGCTTTATGGAAAAGACTAAACTTGAATTTATCTCTTGCTTTTCATTTAGTTATTGTTCAAACGGAATAATTCCAAAGTAGGTGTGTGTACATCTTTTATCAGATACATAATTCGGCATGAGGTCCAGTAAGGGTCCCGAAAAATTCAAAGAAGTGCTGAGTTAAGAGGATATATAACTTAATGGGGCGGGGGATTTAGCTCAGTGGTTTTGCCGCCTGCTGCGCAAGCGCAAGGACCTGAGTTCGATCCCCGGTACCAAAAAAAAAAAAAAGGATATATAACTTATGGTTAAAAAATATAAAAATTCTACCTTCAGTTCTGGAGCAACTGACCATTTCAGTAAATATAGTGCTCATTAAAATGATTTTAAACGTAATTACTGGTATACGATAATGGCTTATTTTTATAGGACTGGGTAGTTTGAGTGGAAAATTAAAATTTAGGGATTTGCCTATATGTATGTAAAATTGAGACTTCTGGGTATCATCGTAGCTGATCAGTAGTAATCTGATCTTGAAATTACCAAACACCAAATGTTTGTCCCTTTGTAGTTTCTTTAATATCGAGATAGCTTTCAAGGAGCAAAGTACTGTTCAACATAAGCTTGGTTCTAAACAGTCAATTAAAGCTAGAGTCTTTAAATTCTATTTAGCCATATAGTATGTACATTTTGTAATGTGTGTATAAAGATACTTTTTGACTTTGTAAAAATAATGCATTTGACTTGTTTGATGAATGTTTAATAAACAGACTAAATTTCTTTTAAGCAGTTAATAACAATAAGTCCTTTAAGCATTCAAGACTGCACTTTTAAATTTAATCTTTCAAATTGACTCAACCACTCCAAATACCTGGCAGGCCTGATTTATAAACCTAACAAAATGTAAGCACTTAAGTAATAAATCAAAACTAAATATTTTAAATGAGTCTGACATTCAAACACTGTTCACAAAGGTGAATTATCTGACGTTTCATATCACAAGTTTATCAATTAAACAAAAATACAAAATCAAGATACTTATTCTGGGCAGTGTTGCCAGGTATCTTGAAAGTCCTGTGTCTTCAAACACCAAAGAGCTGGGCTGGGGATGCAGCTCAGAGGTAGAGCTTTTGCCTTATTTGTAAGAGGTCCTGGGTTCAATCCCTACTATTTAGGGTTAGGAAGGGCTTAGGAAAAGAAAGGGCACGTCCTTGCTGCTCCAAATGATGTAGAAACCAAAGTAGTAAGGCATGTAGCTAACTCAGCAGCTATACTGAGAAAAGGGAGTAGGTCTTGTTTAGAGATTTAAGTTTTATTGTCCAAGTAACTAATGACAGGAGATGAAACCTTGACACTGTTAGAGCTGGGTGATGAGAATTGAAGATCTTGGATTTATAGATTATGTGTTTGAAGGACTATATCTTCATTGGAGGAGTGAACTAGGAAAAAAAATCTTTGTATTAACATTAGAGATAAGCCTGGATGCTGAGTGAGAAGTCTTACCTGGTGATTTTAACCTGGGACTATTGCTTCACACACTTGGGTATTCATTTAGGTTCCGGGGAATGTTGAGACAATTAACTGAAAAATTGTTTCTGGGCTGATAAAATCCTTGGTGATCTTTGTGAAAATGTGAAAAAACATTTTTCAGAAAGAAATATCACAACTCAGATCACAACAAATCTCAGAAAAAAGCTTTGCAAAAGACGAACTGTCTAGGGATGTGACTTGGTGGTAGAACACTTACCTAGTGTGTTCAAGGCCACAAGTTCAATCCCAACACTGCAAAAATAAAAATCACAGTAAATAATTACAGAACACTTCTTCAGAATGAGTAAATGACAAATACGACTGGAGTCCCAAAATACTTATAATATGAAAGTATATATTTATTAAAAATATAAACCCTAAGACTAAAATATGGGAAAAGGCCACGTAGATTTGAAAAGGAATTGGGAAAAGTAGAAAAGTTGAAGAGTGGAAGAAATAATGGATGAGATTGTTGTAATTTGCCAGAATTCAATTTAGAATACTAAAGATGAAAATAAATAGAAGATTAAGAAATAAGGGAAATGGATTGAGAGTCTTGTTTAATAGCATGATTGAAAAGGAGAAATTGGGGCTGGGGATTTAGCTCAGTGGTTTTGCCGCCTGCTGCGCAAGCGCAAGGACCCGAGTTCAATCCCCGGTACCAAAAAAAGAAAATGGGGAAAGAATTGCTTAAAAAATGGAATTTTTCCAAAATGGACATTTTAATCAAGCCCTCATCTCAAACATGAAACGTAAAAATCATATCTAAATAAATTGATATGAAACTGCACGTTATAAAATACCAGTAACATCAGAGGAAATGGAGAAATAAGTTTGATGATGTCTAATAATTGTTGATTAAGGTTCATAAGTTTTAAGAATGAAAAGTAAATGATCCTTAGAGGAAAATAACCATTGACCCCAAATTTTCTATCCAGATAAACTTTCATGTAGTCAGGTACTTCAGAAAGACTCTGAATACCACTTAGGGGTCTTTGTTGAAATAATAAAGATTAAATCCAGCGCTGGGAATGTAGCTTAGTTTTACAGCTATTGCCTAGCATGTGTAAAGCCCTGGGTTTGATCCCTAGCAATGGAAAAAAAAAATCCAGAAGGAATTCTCTATAAAACCAGTGTATCTCCGGTACCAAAAAACCCAAAAATATAGTGTAAAAGAAAGAAACATGGTAAATAAAAGTATTGTCTGTGTAACACTGAACATAGACAGTGAATAAATTTAGAAATAAAAAGTAGAAGCAAAATAGGTGAGGTTTGTGATTGGAATTAGGGTATTAAAGTCTATGTTTCATGGAGGTTGAACTTTAATTTGAACTTTGTCAGGAAAGCATGTTAAAAATTGACTTTAGGGCTGGGGATTTAGCTCAGTGGTTCCACCACCTGCCTGGCAAGCGCAAGGTCTCCAGTTTGATCCCCAGTATCAAAAAAAAAAAAAAATTTACTTTAGTCATGAAAAAAATCAAGTGGTAACAAAAATTGAAGTTGACTATAACTTGTAAATAGGAGGAGGAAAAAGGAATAAAAATCTAATAGGACCGGGGGTTTAGCTCAGTGGTTCTGCCGCCTGCCTTGAAAGCACAAGGTCCGAGTTTGACCCCGGTACCCCCCAAAAAATCTAATAAAGGAATTAAAAAGGAAAAGAAAACCATGGTAAATAAACAGTTCCAATTTAAAAATAAATGTTAAAAAAAATGTTGAAAGTAACATGGAGGAATATAAACCAGGCAGATAACCACACTGAAGGTGTATAGTAAGTAATAGCCATTTTGTAATGTTAAAAGTAAATTCACCAGGACCATATGTGTACTTTTACATCCCTTACAGCCTCAAAGGATAGAAAACAAAAAGGACCAATTACAATAAATTGACAAGTCTATAGTCAGATGGGAAGTTTTCATAACCTCCCTCTGTATAACAGATCAGAAAATTAATAGGATCCATTACGCCTTAAATCTCTGCACTCTAGGAGACTGAGGCAGGAGGATTGCAAGTTTGTGCATAGTCTGGGCAGTTTAGCAAGACCCTATATCAAAATAAAACTAAAAGGGATGGCAATGTAGCTTGGTGCAAAGGCCTTGGGTTCAGTCCCCAGTACCAACCAAACAAGACAAAACAACAACAAACAATAAAATCTGAATGAATGATAATTTTATTGGCCCAATTTACTCAAAATTTAGAAACTAAGTCTTTTCAACCATCCACACAGGGGATATGCCTCAAAGGGAAGAAAAAGCAAGTTTTAACATACTAAGAATGATACAGAAAATACTTTTACCGACTTTGGTGGAATAATGTTAGAAAAAAATAAACCCGATACACTTGTGACCCAGGGATTTAGCTCAGTGGTGCCATCGCCTGCCTCAAAAGCGCAAGGTCCTGAGTTCGATCCCCGGAAATGAAATAAAAAAAACCTGATGCCCTTGAAAATTTAAAAGAGTAATTCACAAGTCCAAACAAAAGACTTTAATGTCTTTTTTTTTTTTTTTTTTGGCAGGGGTTGGTATTGGGGTTTGAACCCATGGTCTTGCATGTATTAGACAAGCACTCAAGCGGAGTTATGTCCCTGACCCTTTTTCTAATTTTGTATTTTAAGGCAGGGTTTTGCTGAGTTGCTGAGGCTGATCTTGAACTTCCCATACTTCTTTCTTGGCCTCTGAATAGCTAGGATTACAGTCTTATGTCACTGTGCCTGCAGTCTTTTTTGTTTTGCTTTATGTTTTGAGACACAGTTCAGGCTGACCTTGAACTCTGTAGCTGAGGCTGGTTTGCAGCAATCCTGCTTCACCCTCCTTAGTGCTGGGATTACAGGCATGTGCCATCACACCTGGCTGTGTCAAGTAATCTTAATGAACAGTTGTTTGAGATAAATAACAAACTGATTTTCTCTGCTGAATATCAAACATCTGTACCTTATCACTGAAGTATTTAAACTAGGGTCAATTTACTGGTCAGTATCTCTTACTTATCTTAGAGTTTTAAAGTCAGGTAGTTAAAGAAGTCAGATTTACTGACTGAAGGAACTGGGTTAAGGTTAAAGATCTTAATACTTACTAGGTTTGAGATGGGATTATATGATCTAGGTGCTGTATTCTGTAGTTTTGCCTGAATGGAAAGGAAATACACTAGGATATTAGACTACTCTGTCACTGGGAGAATCCATGTCTTTGCCTTGGGATACAGTTTAAGCTGAAGCTTCATGCATTCCCAAGTGTCTTAAGTTTTACTCGTACTTCTTTTTTTTTTTTTTTTTTTTTGGTACCGGGGATCGAACTCGGGTCCTTGCACTTTTGAGGCAGGCGACGGAACCACTGGGCTAAATCTCTGGCCCTTACTCATACTTCTTTTCCCTCATAACCCTTTGTGAAGTTAATTTTCTTTGTCTTTTTTTTTTTTTTTTGGTATGGGGGATCGAACTCAGGACCATGTGCTTGCGAGGCAGGCGTCAGAACCACTGAGCTAAATCCCTGGCCCTCTTTTGATAGATGCATCTATTCTCTTTATTGTCCAGTTGGATTCTCTATCCTTTGCCTATTTTTCTTTGTTAGCAAGCTCTAGTCATTTTATTTGTTATGGGTATAGCAATGAGGTAGTTTGTTGTTGTTGTTGTTTTGGGTTTTTTTGGGGTTTTTTTCAGTTCTGGTAGGCTTACGCCCTTCAGATCTGTAGAAACAATTTATGTCAAGATTTCATTTAACTTGTTCAGCTTGTGAGAGGCTATTGGATTCAAGCCCTGGTACTCCCCCCTCCTCATCTTTTTCTGTCAGATTGGAGATTTTTATTGCAGAAAAATGGCAAATTTCATATCACCCACTTCTGCAGCCAGTGATAGTGTTTCCATATGGAAGCTTTGTGTAAACTGAAAAATTACTAATTTCATTTGATTTGGGGTGGGTTTCAGAACTGTTCAGCAGTAAAAGTGTTTAAAACTGGATGTGGTTGGGCTAATGGTCAGCAGTGTGAGATATAGAGCCATTTTGCAGTTGCAGGAGTACATTATTTCATGTAAAATTGATCTTGTTCATCACAAATGACTTAGGTCATTCATTTGATTAAGTAGAAGCCTGAAGGAAGATAAGGTCTCTTCAGCAGTTTTTGATATTACTCACACTTTGAAATACTGAAAAACACCTTATAGTTCATATTTCTTTTATTTTTTGACATGTTAATTCATGCCTTTGTTGATAGTTTTGGGTTTTTGGGGGGGGCGGTTCTAAAATGGAGGTTAGAAGCAGTTACCAGTGAGTTGGTTTACCAGTGAATTGGTATACGAATTGGTTGAATCCCTGAAAGCTTGGTAAAATCAGAGTTAACTAACTGAGCGCCTTTAAGCAAGTCTTTAGAAACCCTTGTATTAGTGCTGACACCATAGCAGTTGGATATAGAGGAACAGTGGTTTATATTGGGTTGGTAAGAATATGTAAGTAAATACTCTGGGGATTTATCTTGTCATAGTGCATATCTTTCCCCTTTTTGGACCTGACGAGTTTTAACAGGTGTCCATGTATGCACATGCATGGTGAGTGTATCTTGAGCACATGTATGTGCATATCTTGAGCTTTTGAGTTTGTTTTTATTTTTAAAAATTTTTTGTAGTACTGTAGATTGACCTCAGTGGTGCTCTACCAGTGAGTTACACCACAGGCTGCTTATTTTTGTTTTGAGCCAGGGTCTAGCTAAATTTCCCAAGACTGGTGTGGAGCTTGCGATCTTCCTATTTCAGCCTCCTAAGTAGCTGGAATTACAAAGTGTTGTTTTGTTGTTTTTGTTTTTACAGTACTGGGGATTGAACACAGGGCCTTTGTACTGAGCTACATCCATACCCCTCTTTTTATTTTTTATTTTGAGACAGGAGCTTGCTGGAGTCCAGGCTGGGCTTTAATTTGTGATCCTTCTGCCTCAGCCTTCCACAGTGCTGGCATTGTGCTTACCTACTAGTTCTTTTTAAAGGATAGATTTTCACTGATTGTTTCACATCTGTTTTTTTATCTGGTTTATATGACCATTAGAACGCATTTGTAGAGCAGTGGTTTTCGAAGATGTAGTTACTGTATAAAAGCAAATGTTGTTGGTATAGATTTCTCCCTGCACAAAGTTTAACTTTCAGTTTTTCTTTCCATGATTAATATTTTACATTTTTTTGGCACATTTCATCTATCTGAGCTAGTCAGTTTTGGGGAAAGCACAATTTTAATTAAGATTTAAAATTCTTTTTATGTATTTTAGATTCTGGAAGTTACGGTCAGTCTGGGGGTGAGCAGCAAAGGTAAAGTATGCATATATTTTAAAAAATAATAAAAGGCTAAAACAAAAAGATGAATGTAGTCAGGCTCCTCTCTTGAGTCTTGGTATGTAGATGTTTTAATTAAATTTTAGCTTGTCACGGGAAGAGAATGGGCTGTGTAATAAGTACATTCTGTGAAACATTTCTTCTGTCAGCATCAGTACGTTTAGGTGCTTCTTAGAGTAAAACAGTCTCTTACGTCAGGGCCGGGGATTTAGCTCAATGGTTCTGCCACCTGCCTCGCAAGTGTAAGGACCCAAGTTTGATCCCTGGTACCAAAAAAAAAAAAAAAAAGGAATCTCTTAGGTATTATAAAGATTATGTTTTCTGGGGCCAAGGATTTAGCTCAGTGGTTCTGTCACCTGCCTTGAAAGTACAAGGTCCTGAGTTTGATCCCCGATACCCCCCCTCAAAAAAAAAGATTATGTTTTCTTAAGACATTTCTTAGAATAGATCATTATTAAGGGAATACAATAATTCCTTAAAAAAGCATTTTTTGATGGTGTATAATTTGCTAATGTGATTTTTGAGCAGATTTTCAGTCCTTATGCTCACAATCAAAACTTTATTTTTATGTGAATGTGTACATGTAATAGGCTTTCCTCGCTTATCAGGACAACTTTCTACTTTTCCAATAAATGGTTTTCCCATTGTAAGATATTTAGAACAGCATGTCAGATATCTTTAGTCATCAATTTTTTTTTTTTTTGGTACTGGGGATCGAACTCAGGTCCTTGCGTTTGCGCAGCAGGCGGCAGAACCACTGAGCTAAATCCCCGGCCCTTAAAGCTTTTTGAAAACAAAACTAATTTGACTTTTTTAATTCTCATAAATAGGGTTAACAAAAAGATAGCGTTAACCTCCCAGTAGGTATCTGGCAAGTGTTTATGTATTTTTAAAAGTTAAGGAACTTTCTTAGCACATCATGTAAATGTTTTGTTTTTATTAGGATATTTGAAAGTCACAGTATATATTAAGAAAGTTTGTTTCTAGGCCAGGGATGTGGCTTAGTGGTAGACTGCTTGCTTAGCACGCACAAGGCCCTGCTTTCAATCTCTAATACTACAAAATAAAACTAAAAAACACAGTTTGTTTCTAACTTCCTAGAGCTTACATGCTATAAAATTAAAGAGAATTTAGATATAGGCAGGTGTATTTATTCACTTAGCAAATATTTATTGAATTCTTACCAGGCTTTGCTAGGATACTGAAAATACAATATACTGTAAATTAATTTTGTGACAGTACACTGGAGGTACACGTTTCTAATTACTGAGGCATTTAAACTGGACTTTTAGTGCCATATTGCCTTTTCTTTTCTTTTTCTTTTTTTTTTTGGTACTGGGGATTGAACTTGGGTCTTTGCACTTCCGAGGCAGGCGGTGGAACCACTGAGCTAAATCCCTGGCCCTATTTTTTTTTTTTTTTTCATATTGCCTTTTCTAAGAAGTTGAAAACTTTTAACTAAAGCACATGGTAGGACGAAATTTAATTTGTCAGAATGCAGCTAAACTGAAGTGTTAAAAAGTTGTATTTCTGCTTCTAATATTTATATGAGCCAAGTGTGGTTGCACACTCAGGATGCTGAGGCAGATGGATTGCCTTGAGTTTAAGGCCAGCCTGACTATATAGTGAGTGTGAGTTCAAGGGCAGCCTAAACTACATGGTAAGACCCTGTCTCAAAAAAAGGGGGGGCTGAGGATTTAGCTCAGTGGTGCCTCTGCCTGCCCTGCAAGCACAAGGTTGTCAGTTCGATGTCTTTTTTTGGTACTGGGGATCGAACTGACAACCTTGCGCTTGCCACTGAGCTAAATCCCTGGCCCCAGAAAAATTTTTTTTTTATTATGGGTCTTGCTATATAGTTCTTAGGAAAAAAAGTTATTTGGCTGTACATGATTTAAATATTAGAAAAATTAAAAATTCTGTAGGCTAAAATAACCTTGTGATCAAATTAGGCTTATCAGTGCTTACCTCTTTTTTATTATTATTATTATTATTTATCCCAAAGCATAACTCTTGAGATTTTCCAGCTCTGGTGAAGTTTTATTTATGGGAATTTGTTAAAGCAAAACTTTTGGTACTTGTTCAACATTTAAGAGGTCTGGGAGTGACTTTGTTAATGTCTTTAATAGTCTTTGATCATTACATTTCAGTTTAGATCTTAAGAGACAGGTAGATTGACAATTCTCAGAAAAGAAGACTGTATCTGAGTTGAAAGTTGAAAATGAAGACAGGGTTCCTTATGTAAGCTTTTAAATTTCTTTAAGCACATTTCTTTGAAATATTACTCATTTGTGTTTTACAGTTATTCTTCCTATGGAAGTCAAGGCAACCAAGGCTATGGACAAGCACCACAAGTAGGTTGAAAAGTAAATTGTCTTCTTCATAAAGTTATTTTTATTTTAAGTAGGTGATGAAACTTGAATATTTACCTAAATTTCAGAGCTATTCTGGCTATGGACAAACGACTGATTCTTCGTATGGGCAGAGCTATGGGAGTTACTCCAGTTATGGACAGAGCCAATCAGGTTGGACTGGCTTGTTAAATTTGCTGTTTTAGAGATTCTGAAATCAGAACGTTCACTAACTAGTGTACCTATCTATCTATAGGTTATACACAGTCTTATGGTGGTTATGAGAATCAAAAGCAGAGCTCATATGGCCAGCAGTCGTATAATAACCAGGGACAGCAACACACAGAATCATCAGGAGGGTAAGGAAGCAATAAGAGCACTGAGATTGTGTTGGTCAGTGGAAATAAGTAGATTTCATCCCCAGAATCCTAGCTTTACAGTTTTTGGTGACCTTGTAATTTCCATTTGTTTTTTTAGGTGCTGGGATTGAACTCAGGGTCTCACATATGATAGACAAGCACTCTAGCACTGAGCTAAATCCCTAGCCTCTTATTTTTGAGCTATTCAAGTGTATATGTTTTCATATTAATTAGAAAAAGGGCTAATATATCAGATATTCTAGAATAGTGGTGGTGAACCTAGGGCATGCAAGTGTTTCTTCAAGACAAAAGATAAGTATATGAGCTGTTTTTTCTGAAGTAAAACCTCAGTACAGTAAGCCTCTGACTTAGGAACGAGTTCGTTCTGGGAGAACATTCATAAGTTTGACTCGTTCTTAAGTCTGACAAAATGAGTCTCATACACCTTTGACACAAATATACAGTGTGCAGCATAAAAATCCAAGTGCAAGGTCTGTTCGTATCTGAAAATTTGCAACTCAAATGTTAGTAAGTCAGAGACTTACTGTATTCAGGATTAATTGCATTTTTGGCACTTTGTGATAAATACTGTGAGGTTTTTTTGTTTCGTTTTGGTACCAGGAACTACAGGGAGTACCACTGTGCCTAGCTAGAATTTTTGTTTTGAATTGACAGAAATAATAAAGCTTTCTTAACTATTGGATAGACTTCTTTTAGATAAATAACGGCATCACAAAGCAAGCTTCTTTTGTCAGACTTAAAATATAAATCAGTTTTCTTAAAATATAAAATATAAATCAGTTTTCTAAAATTTACTATTGAAGATTTAGAAGAATGTACTTACTATAGGTTCTAAAAATAATTCTAGGGCCAGGGATTTATCTCAGTGGTTTTGCCACCTGCTGTGCAAGCACAAGGACCCGAGTTTGATCCCCGGTACCAAAAAATAAATAAAAATAATTCTAAGAGAATAATTGTAAAAATACTTCAAGGGATGACATTGTTAAAATGACGTGACAAGGCCTCTTAGTGTAAAAAACTCATCACTTAGGCCAGGGATGTAGCTCAGTGGCACCTTGCCTGCCTGGCCAAGTGCAAGGTCCTGAGTTCAATTCCCAGTACTGAAAAAAACCCCAACTCATCATATATGGCACGTTTGTTAAAAAATCAGACATTGGGGCTGGGGGTTTAGCTCAGTGGTTTCGCCGCCTGGTGCACAAGCGCAAGGACCTGAGTTCGATCCCCAGTACCAAAAAAGAAAAAGAATCAGACATTGTACTTTGCAACATCTATTACTTTTTTTTTTTTTTTTTATTGTAGTACCAGGGATCCAACTTAGGACCTTGCGCTTGCGAGGCAGTCACATTGCTACTGAGCTAAATCCCCGGCCCTTTTACTTTTTTTTTTTTTTAACTAAAGGAGATAATAAAAACCATAGTTATGTCTTGCTTTATTACAGTTTTCAAATGTATGTGTTTTTTGCATAATGTGGCACCTCTTTTTTGGCTTCACTTCAGTGATAGTGAATTGTCATTTGAAGGGCATTTCATTCATAAGGAGACTGTACATGAAAACATCAATTACCATGAGAAAGTGCTGTTAGATATGGATAAATTGTAGCTTATCAGGCCTTTTATGCTAGACACAGTCAACTTGCTAAACATAATCCTTCTGTAAAATCTCAATTTTTGATTTCTCTTTAGCCAAGGTGGAAGAGCACCTTCATATGACCAATCAAACTATGGTCAGCAAGATTCGTATGACCAGCAGTCAGGCTATGATCAACATCAAAGCTCATATGATGATCAATCAAATTATAATCAGCAGCATGATTCCTATAATCAAAACCAGCAGTCCTATCAGTCACAAAGGGAAAACTACAGTCACCATACACAAGGTAAGATAGTGACTTGTATTATTTTTCCTTTTTTTCTTCACAGAATTGTTTTTATATTGTTTGGATTAAAAGACCCACAGAAGATTTCATATTTATAAAAATTTTGGGTGACCTTGGACATACATTTCTTTTCTCAGGAATAAAGGCTGTTACTAGATTTTTCTTTTTTAACTTCTTGGAGACTCAGTGGATGCATGACTTTTTTGATGACTGATTACATGAATTTTCTTTGTTGTCTCAGTGAACTCTGATCATGTGACGTTACTGTTGTCTGCCAGTTCTTTTGGTGATGGGGGATGTACTTGAATTGGGGAAATTATCCTATTCAATATTTGCCTTCCCTAACTTCACCTAAGAATGACCAGTCATTATTTCTTCTGTTGTCCCATAACCACCCTGTGCACACCACTGATACTTAGGATTCTGTGTATTTCATGAAAGTGAATGGTTTAAGGGCAAAAGGTCCTAAGTCACCTGTTTTGTACTTTTACCTTGATTCATAGTAAGTGCTCAGTAAATGTTCGCAGATTTTCCGCCTACTGCTGGGGATTGAACCTAGGGCCTTGCACGTGGTAGCCACACACTCTACCACTGAGCAACATACACCTTTTTCAGTAATTGAGAATGAATGAATATTTTGTATCTTCTCTGTTTGATAATCCAGCTTTGCTTTCTTGTAGTACTGGTTGAACCTAGGGCCTTCATACTCAGTGAGCTATATTCCAGCCCTTTGAAACACTTTTTTATGTTGAGATAGTCTTCCTGAGTCACTAAGTTGCTCATCCTTGGCTTGAACTTGACAATCTTTCTGCCTCAACCTCCCAGCATGCTGGAATTACAGGCATACACACCTTGCCTGGGTTCCAATTATGTTTTGTCTATGCTTAGTTTACACTTAAATGTTTTTGAGGCAAAGAAAGTAATAACTTTTAAGACTCAGGGTATACTTTTTTATATGTAAGTTGTTAGGTTATATTTTAACTCATTCCACATTACCATTTTGTCATCTGATTTTCTAGCAGTATGGAATTTGACACAGATACAGTTCTCAAACATACTTAATTCCTGATGGTTTTATAATGACTTGCATTATGTTCTATGCATATGTGCCTTTTTCCAAAGGAAAAACATATGACCTAAAGAGCCCTTTAAGGTTATATTATGTGAACCACTTTTCATACATGATAGTGTTCACTTAGCTGTGTATATTTTCCTTTTATAGATGACCGTCGTGATGTGAGTAGGTATGGAGAAGATAATAGAGGATATGGCGGGTCACAGGGAGGAGGTAGAGGGCGTGGGGGATATGACAAGGATGGAAGAGGTCCTATGACAGGATCAAGGTAAGTATTTAGATATAGATACCTACATTTCTTTCTTTCTTTGCTCTTTTTTTGGTGTTACTTTGCTTGTTTGATTCTGGCATTTAATTTAGTTAGAGCTTTTTCGGAATTGTATTGTAGAAAAGAGGATGGAAATTAAAAATTTATTTTTTCAATCTAACATCTCATGAATTAGAATAGGCTATATGAGTTAGAACAGTTATTTTACATGGTATATATTAAACAGTAGTAAAGAAAAGTACTGTACTACAGTTGTGGTTAAACCACTTGACTAGGTTTTTCCTGCCAGACCTAGAAGCTAAAAAAAAAGGTAAGTTGAGATTGGAAGCCAGAGGGACTATTCCTTAATCTTGAATTTCTTTGAACAGAGAAAGATTAGGGGTATTTTAAAAATATATATTAGGTGTAGCAGAGTAGAAAGGTGGGATTGGCAAATAAGAGAAAGATTTAATGTAATTAAACTATTTTGTCTTCTTGAGTAAATAATTATTGAAACAATTAGTGTAACATTGCATGCTATTCTGTATTTTATCTAGAGTAAGTTATAGTAATAGAATGATTTTTTTTTTTCTTTTCTCCATTGTTAGTATTGTTAGTTTGTGGTGGGGTGTTTTTTTTTGTTGTTGTTGTTTTTCCCCCTCCATATAGCATCTTTCAGAAGCTGGTTTTAAAATTACTTTTAAATATATCTGCAAAGTTATCATTTTAGCCCTAAAAACAAGAATGAAAAAGTGGTTACCACCTGTTCTCAAGTGGGATTTGTTGATTGTAAATTTGTTTGTAAAATACACAGGCTTAAAAATAGCTTATTTTCATTGGAAATTGAAATTGTCAGTTGCCTGTTATTTATATTTAGTAATATATCAGTACCGTTTCACTCTTAAGCTCCTAAGGGATTGAATGTCCCCTGAGATAACCTGAGAAACGAAACCAGTATATGCAGACTTATTTTTTCACTGACTTATATTTCTTAATTTTTACTATACAGTGCATCTTGACTGGTAGTTAACCAATGTACAAATACATCATATGGCTCTTCCTTATCAAAGAGAGCAGTCTGCTGTCAGTGTAGATATAAATAAATGGCATAAAATAACATGGCACCTTCTGCTTGTTAGCCTTCCTTCTACCTAAAACAGAGTTCCAAAACAAGATAACCAACAGATATATTTAATTTTCCAATTGATGTGTTTTAAATAGTTGGTGGCCTTGGAATGCTGTGCATTTTATAGTACATCATAAGTTTAATTTTCTTCATAAAGAAGTTAACCCAATAGAGTATCTATTAAACTATGGATAGTGTCTGACTGAGAGTAGTAGAATTCACTTTTTAGGAGGACGAAGGTAGGGAATAGGTACAAGTCTTTTTTTTTTTTTTTGGTACCGGGGATCGAACTCGGGACCTTGAGCTTGCAAGACAGGCACCAGAACCACTGAGCTAAATCCCCGGCCAAGAAGTCTTTATAAATAACAATTTCCATTTATGAGTGAGGACTTATCTTAAACTAGGGAATTGAGAAGACCTTGAATGATGTTTCTGATAAGGAATGAGAGAGCAACAACCTAGGGGTCCAATTTTTAAGCAGTATAACCTGGGCAATGTATTTTAGTATAATTTGTGGCCTACATACCCATGATGCACTAAGTTTTTTCAGTTTTTCAAATCTTTTTTTTACCTTTAGAAGCCCTTCATACAAAATCTTGGGCAGAAGCCTAGTATATAGTTGGTCAAATTATACTGAGGTGGTTTAAGTGGAAGTAAAATTGTGGTGAGGGCTCTACAGTCTTGCTTCTTTTCTCCATCCCCCAGTAAATGAGATGTTCACAAAAGGCCTTTTTTAGAAAGGAAAGATGATTATCTCTATATCAAGTTTGCCAACTTGATATGAAAGGCTAGGTAGTAAGTGTTTTAGGCTTTCAGGGCTTGTGATTTTTGTTGCAAGTCTTTAGCTCTGCTCTTGGAGCACCAGAGTGACCATAAATAATATGTAAATAATTAAACGTTGTGTTTCACTGAAACTTCATCTATGGATGCAGGTCTAAAATTGGAAGTTCATATACTTTTCATGTGTCATGACATTTTAAGATGTGCTTTTCACTTTATTGGGGTAAACCATTTTGAATTTGAGTATAAATACCAAGTTTCAAGATTTTTTTTTATATTTGGTTTTGCGTTTAAACACCAAAAATAACCAAACATTTTTCATTAGTCTTCATCAACACTGCCATTTGTGATGTTAATCATCTTAATAGTGTGTTGAAAATGTTATCTTTTGGGGGTTCCTTTGAAGACTAACTGGCATGAGTTGGATTTATATTTAAAGAAGTAGGAATATAGTTAATGGATCAGGATCAGATGTGTGGTAAAGGATAAGATGTTCTGAGACAAATTCTATGATTGCTTGGTTGGTGGAACTATTTAGACCAAAAAGAAGCCTTCAGCTTTCCAAATATGGAAGAGAGTGATGAAAATTTTAGGGACTATAGGAAGCATAATCTGTTTCTTTGATTGAAAAAAAATTTTTTTAAGACAAAGTCTCACTGTATAGTTCAGGCTGCTCTTGAACTCTATGTAGCCCAGGCTGGCCTTGAACTCATGCAGTTCTCCTGCCTCGGCCTTCTGAGTGCTGGAATTACAGGCGTGTGCCACCATGTCCGGCTCCTATTCTGTTTCTTTGAAAAAGCAGTTGTAGCAAGAAGATTGAATTTCTTATTATTGTCCATGATTGATGTTGACATTGACCTCTTATTGGACTAGAAGCTAAGACCATAAATTGCATCAATGTTTTTTATTTTATTTATTTTTTATTATTTGTTTGTGTTTTTGGTACCAGGGATTGAACTCAGGACCTTGTCCTTGCAAGGCACATGGCGGCACCACTGAGCTAAATCCCCTTGTCAGTGTTTTTTAATTGTAGCATTGTGATTACTGCTTTGCAAAATTGCCAGAACTTCTTAGATAATTGTTATTTATATTATGTCATCAAGGCATTTATAGTCAAGTATCTTTTTCTTAAAAGTGATTAATTAGTTCCAGTTTTCTGTAGTTAACAGAACACTGTCATGGCCTTGGAACTTAGTAAATTATAATAAATTCAGTTGATATTAAAAAAATGTATATGGGTCTGACATGATGGTGCATTCCCATAATCCCAGTACTTGGGAGGCTGAGACTGGGGGATCACTGTGAGTTCAAGGCCAGTCTGGATGACATAGTGAGTTCATGACCAGCTTGAACTTGAGACCCCGTCTCAAAAAAACAACAAACCAAAAAAGGTATATGTCTTGGTGACAATGTAGAAAGGCACTGGCCAATAGAAATACAATGTGGGTGACAAACATGAGATGTGCATGTAATTTAAAATTTTCTAGTAGCCACGCTTAAGAAAAAGGAGGGCTAGGCATATATAACTCAGTGGTAGAGTTTTTGCCTAGCATGTATGCCCTGGATTCAATTCTCAATACCATACACACACACACACACACACAAAACCAGATAGGGGCTGGGGATTTAGCTCAGTGTTAGAACACTTGTCTAGCAAGTGTGAGTGAGGCCCTGGGTTTGGTCCTCAGCACCAAAAAAAAATTTTTTAAAGGAAAAAATCAAATAGGTGAAATTAAACATCTAAAATAGAATTTCATGTAGTCATTATAAAAATTCTTAATGAAAGTCAGATGTGTTGTTGCATGCCTGTAATCCTAGGCTGAGGGTCTGGGAGGCTGAGGCAGGAAGACATAAGTTTGAGGCCAGCCTGGGGAATTGGGTGAGCAAGACCTTATCTAAGGGCTGGGGATGTAGTGCTTGCTTAGCCTGCTCAATACCTTGTCAAAAATAATACCTTAAAGGAAAAAATTCCTTTCTTTTAGAAATCTATTTTATATTTACATTTAAAGCACTTCTCATTTTTACTACTAGCTACTCACACATATACTCAGTAGCTACTTGTAGTTAGTGGGTACTATATTGGATAGTGCTTGGCCTCCTAAAATGTTGGTAAATACTGAATCCAGAAAGCCTTTTTACCATTAACATACAACATGGAAGGAAATAAAGTGTGAGCACAGCTACTATTGAGAATGATTTTTAAATTTAGTGAATCATTTACATTTGGAGTTAATGTTGGTCTTTTCCTCAGACACCAAAATATTGTATTGTATACTTAGTATGAAAACTCAAGCATGGCACCAGTTTTTAAATTACTCTAATTCAATTTTTAGTTATGTCCCCTTTTCTCACTTTTAAAATTTTCTAGTAATAAAGGATTCCTGCATTGTTGTTTTATTTCTTGGTAGTTTTAATCCTTGCCTAGAGACATTTAGATTCATTGATTGATTGACTGACTGATTTGGGGTTTTTTTGTTTTGTTTTGTTTTGTTTTTTTGAGACAGGGTCTCGCTATATAGCTCAGGCTGCCCTTGAACTATGTAGCTCAGGCTGGCCTTGAATTCGTGAGATCCTTCAGTTTCAGCCTCACTAGTGCTGGGATTACAGCTGTGCACCACCATGCCCAGCTAGATTTTTTTTTTTTTAATTAATGATTAGGGGGTTACCCGGGATTGAACTCTGGACCTGGCACTTGTGAGATAGGCAGCAGAACCACTGAGCTAAATCCCCTCAGCCTGGGAACAGATTTTTGTCAATGCATTTTTTTCTTTCTTGACAAGCAGTTGAAATTGAATCTGATTGTTTTCTCTAGATATGTAATACAATAATGAAGGAACCCTAAGAATCTACCTTAGGGTAGGATGCTCACTGTGGTTTTGAACTTGGGGGGAACCAAAGTGTGCAGCTAGTTCTTTTTATGCAGGAGGTACTCTGCCAATAAATTTGAATATCTTATGTCTCTGTTAAATATCACTACTACTTCATTATAAAATGTCGTTATTCAAGAATTCTTGATGTGTGTGTGTTTGCTGCTTTTTCTGGGATTGAAAACAAAACTTGTTAGGGGTACATCTTGACTCACATGTTGAAGTAACTTTGTGTCCCTTTTTTTTTTTTTTTTTT
>NW_004624875.1:3298633-3382745 GCF_000247695.1 Heterocephalus glaber
ATTTTTTCCCATATTGTAGGTTGTCTGTTAGCTCTGTTGGTGGTTTCTCTTGCAGTGCAGAAGCTTTTTAATAAGATGAGATCCCAGTTGTTGATTCTTTGGAAACATCTTAATGTAAAATTACAGATCACTTGGATCAGTGTGTCTGAGATATTTATGTGTATATGAATAACTTAAGAATTACTTATCTTAATTACTTATGATTTGCTTATCTTACTAAAATGTAGATTCTGATTCAGTAAGTCTGGATGGAGACCTGGTTTTCTGAAATGCTCCTAGGTTGTGCTTATACTGCTGTGCTTGTGCTTACCTTTGAGTAGTAAGAATGTAGATTTTTAGTTTGTCAAAGAGGAAACTAAACACAAGAGAGAATTTTACTGATTGAAAATTTCATGATTCATTA
Organism: Heterocephalus glaber; assembly: GCF_000247695.1. The sequence continues at coordinate 3,299,037 of NW_004624875.1, forward strand.
GTGGTAAAACTATTCTCTTCAGCCTCTCGGTTTAAAGATGTACTCTTTTTCTAATGTACTTTAGCAGTGATGCTGAACCTTTTAGAAACAAGTGCCCAAACTACAACCCAGAACCCACTTATTTATTGCAAAATGCTAACACTGCAATTAAACCTGAATTACTGAGGTTTTAGTTTAGAAAAAAACAACTTATAGGCCGGGGATTTAGCTCAGTGGTTCCAGCGCCTGCCTCAAGAGTGCAAGGTCCCAAGTTCGATCCCTGGTACAAAAAAACAACTCATACATTGCCATAGGTTCACCACCACTGCAGTGTGGCATTCCCATATAGTGACTGTCTTGAAAACTTAAGCTGCTTTATTTTCAGAGGAAATTCACAGTGAAGATGACAAGTTAAAATGTCATTTATATGGAAGAATAAGAAATTATAAACATACTCAATTATCATTACTTTTATAGATTCTCTTTTTTCAGAGATATGTTCTCCCCCCGCCCCAATGTTTCTAAGTTTTATTATTGACCAGAGTAGAAACAGTAGGAGCTAGCTAGCTAGCTATTGATTGATTGATTGATTGATTGGTAGTTGAGTCTGGCCATGAACTTGCTGTGTAGCCTGGGCTGGCCATGAACTTTTGGTAATACTCTTGCCTAGGCCTCCCCAGTGCTGGGATTTCAGTGTGACCCACCGGCTTTTTAAAATACGAAATTACGTATCTTCTACTATGATAAACAAGTTGGTACTCTGTTTAGATGACAACAAAATAGTTACGAGGTACCCTTTCCAGCACTTGTTTGTGAACATATGACTTCCACTTTCTTATTTTAAAAAGTCTACTTTATCCTGAGGACATTTAGCCTCTTTACATAAGAATATGGGCTTAACATTTTCACTGGAGTTGTCTCATCACTTTTTGGAGTTTTTAGGATCATCTTTAAAGAAATCTGAGGTATATTGGTCTTTAATAAGATTTTTCAGCAGTTTAATCTTGAGAACTCTATTGGTTTCCTTTTTTTTTTTTCTGAGATAGGATCTTTGCTATATAGTTCAGGCTGACCTTGAACTCATATGTTGTCCAGGCTAACCTTGAACTCAGCAATCCTACCTCAGCCTTCCTAGAGCTGAGATTACAGACATGTGTCAGTCACCATGCCCCTCCTATTTTCCCTTTCTTAAAGAGTTAGCTGTGATATTTGTGTATGTCATTTAGAAGTGTACGAAAGGCTTGGGTACTGCACCGAAATAGTGGTATATATGTATATGAATCTGTACTATTTGTGAGAGTCTGAATTTAATATCTACATAGCCTTGAAATAGTCTGCCTTTCCTGCTTAAGAAAGCTTCCTGGAAATAATAATAAAAATTAAAAGCAAAGTAAAATGTATGTGTCTTTATCTGAATTGATTTCAGGGGTAACATTTTTATATAAAAGTAATAGAATACACAGAGTCTGCCCCAAAAATGTATATATCAGGAAAAAGAAAACTTGTGCAAATATTTTAATACTGAGTTTATTGAGACATCATGAGATTAATAGTTACCTTTGGCCTCTACAATTACAAGAGGTGCTCAAAGTGGTGGCCATTAGCTTCCAGACATTTATTAGTACAGCAATTTTTGTAGATTCTGTATTTATTATAAAGGAAGAATGCTTTCTTAGTCAGTGGTTTTTCTTCAGATAAGCCTTCTAAAGAGTAGGGTAATCACTGAAGAGGTTATTAAGTGGTGAGAGACATCAGTCGATTGGATTAGCTTCTTGGGTTATAGTTCTAAGATTATTAGCAATAGAACATTAGATATGACCATCTGAGAACTTACTTCTCTGTCAGCAGATGAACCTTGAGAAGATTATGTAATTCAGTCTCAAGAAACAAGCTTTTATTGGATGAGTTAAGAGTTTCTTGATTAGAGAGAACTTTATAGATTTCTTATATAAAGCTGTTGTACTCTGACCACTGACTTACCTGACAGTGGTAAACTGACAGTTTGCCAAATGAAGTCATCCTGTAGTATTTGAGTATGTTGCATTCTGTCTGATGTTTGATACTGATGTGGTATACAGAGCATTTGGCATCATGAACCTCAGAAACTGTGATATGAAGAGGTCTCTAGTATATTATGGTGGGTATGAAGTAGAAGGGCAATTTAAGTTATTATACTTTTTATTCCTCATTTTTTCAAATTTTGGAATGATTTAAAATTTGAAGACTACTTTCATTCAGGCTCACTTTTTTTTGTATATTTGTATGTCACTTTTTAAAATTCATCTCATACACCCACAATTTGATATCATAGCAGATCCTAGTACTGAAGTTTTTGCCTCTTCTGTTCTGTCAAACACTTAACCTTGCTTTGTATCCTTATAGTCTTTTTTTCTTTTTCTCATGTTTTAAAAATATGCCTTTGGAAAGAATACTTGTTCTAATTTGGTGTTCTTCATGCTGTGACTCCAGCTTTAAGTCACAGTTTGAATAGTGTCCTTTTGGCTTGGGGTTGGGAAGATTTTTTTTTTTTTTTTTTTTTGTACCAGGGATTGAAAGGAAAGATTTTAAAATAAGAGTATATCTGACATGTTACCTAGTAAGCTTGAAAAGGCATCTTGTAGAAGTAGACCTTTGGGAAAACACATGGAAACATTTTGAGGTCTATGAAAATGGAATTAACTGGAAAGTTAGTGGTGCTACTGTTTTCCTAAGTGCTCTACTTATGACAGTTAAGTGTAGATTGAGCCCAGGGCTCAGCACATTAGAGACTTAAGGAAGAAATCATTTCTTCAATTTTTCCTCTGCAGTGGTGGTGACCGCGGTGGCTTCAAAAATTTTGGTGGTAAGTGCTGAGTATCCCAAAATGTTTCAGTGGAAATGCTATATAAATCTAAAAGCCACCAATATCCCGCAGACGCAGTCTAAGCCCTTTCTTATTCTGTTGAGGCTGGTGTGTGTTGTGTGCTTTTTAAAAAAAATTATATTTATATACATATATATATCAAAGTAAATATTAAGCCAGAGTTGATCTCAAATAGTCCAATGGGTTTCTACACAGTGTATTTGCATGAAAGAGTCTGTGGTGATCAATGAATGAGACTTTCACTGGATTTTGACAGTATCTTTTTAAATAAAGGTAGCTGACATGTGTTTTTAAATTATTAGGGTTTTCCAATCAGCCTTCACAATCAGAGCTTAACGAAAGTCATGGGTGCCGTCTTGGACAAGTTTAAGGAGGAAATGTTGACATTCATCTTGATTTCTTAAAAACTTATTAAAATTTAATTTGCATAGTTTGTAAATCTGTAATGGTTGACTTTCAAGGATTTGGAAGTACTGACTTTTAATGCCTTGGTTGTTACTATTTTTAAAAAATTATTTCAAATAAGTTGCCTTAAATAGCTTTTTTTTTCCCCTTAGGTCACAGGGATTATGGACCCAGACCAGATGCTGGTAAGGTTTATAGTAGTTCATAATTTTGCAGTTAAGGAGTGTTAGTTTTCAGCTTTTTGAAGGGGAAAGTGTTGTGTTTGGAGGGATTAGTACAGGAAGAAGACAATACTACCTGAGGTGGAGAGCTTTATTTCTAAACAAATGCCAAAAAGAAATTTAGGGGCGTTGATGGGAAAGTTTGCTTGGGAAATTGCTGTTTGTGTTTCCCCATGGTCAACTCTTTGTTCTTTGAAAAAAACACTTGCATTTTTACTGCTAATAAGCCTTAATTATTTAAATTATTGCAAATCAGATTTAATGAAGGTATTGGTATTGGGGAATTAGAGGCAAAAAAGTTCTGTTTTAAGAATATCCTATATTGGGGCCGGGAATTTAGCTCAGTGGTTTCCGCCACCTGCCCTGCAAGCAAAAGGACATGAGTTCGATCCCTGGTACCAAAAAAAAAAAAAGAATATCCTATATTGGCTTGATAGTCTGCTTAGGGGACCTTGGAAACCTGAGTTTCATACATGAGAGAATTGTCTTACTCTGGGTGGAGGTCACTGATACTATGTGGCTTTTTATTTTTAGTGTATGTGCTGCCGAAGCGAGCATGGCTTTTTATTTTTAAATGAAATTTAAGGCTACAGATTTATTCATGGAGACTTTTGAAAGTTGTGATTTAGAAGTTAAAAATCTATTTGAGCCAAAACCTTTTAATATATATTGAAATCAGAACTTTAGTTTTTGTTAAGATGCCAAAGTATTCTATATGGATGGCAATTTCTGAATTATTCCTTGATGGACTGAATTTTTGTACATCTTTCTTACTTTGTTGTACTAATCCAAAAGTGTGCATGTAAGGTAAGGTGTGTGTACAAGATGCTCCTACTCTGATCTACATAGACTTATTGCAATGAGTGTGAAACCAGCAGTTTTGCTTGGCTTGCTTGGAAGTCCAAAGTGACAGATTTGGGGGAGTTTTGTCCTAAGGAGCCTTATTACAACTTCTGATTAGTCATAAAAAATGGAAAGTTCTCCAAAGAAAGGAATGCTAATTTAAATTAACTCTTCATCTCTTCACGAACTGTAGTTTGGTATATGAATCTGAAAAGTGAGATTTTAAAGACCTCCCCTTAATAGGTTTATTTATATTCAGAGTATGGACTTGTTGCACTTTACCTGAAGTTTAGTTGTAAGACTCGATGTACCATATAATTATTGCAAACACTGCATGTTTACATAAATTTTTTTACATTAGTCCTTTCATTTTGGTCTTAGAAACATTGCATATTGGGCAGTAAATTTTTATTGATTACTGAACAGGATGTAGTAGAACTAAAGAATGTAAAATTAACCATAATTTTTTCCCCCTTAGATTCAGAATCTGATAATTCAGATAACAACACAATCTTTGTGCAAGGACTTGGGGAGGGTGTATCTACAGATCAAGTAGGAGAGTTCTTTAAACAAATAGGAATTATCAAGGTGAGTAAAAAGTGTGGCTTATGTTGAGAGTTTCTTAATTATTAACATACTGTAGTTAAGAATCATAATTTTTTAAGCTGATGTACTCCAGTAAGGTTTCTTAAAATCCTGTAATATTCACAGTTACTCAAGTCTATAGACTTTTGCTAAATGTGTAAAGATTTTATTCCTTGTTTGTGTTTTCTACAGTCTACCTGTGCTTTAATTTCAGTCCTAGGACTCTAAGAATAGTTTCTGCCTCTTAAAATTGAGAGAATCACTGGGAATAGTGGTGCATGTCTATAATCCCAGCACTTGGGAGGCTGAGACAGAAGGAACACTGCAAGTTCAAGGCCAGCCTGAGCTATATAGTGAATTCAAGGCCAGCCCAAACTACATAGTGAGACCCTGTCTCAACCGCCCCCCCCCCAAATTGAGAGAACCAAAAGAAATTGTTAGAATGTTATAGATTTTGAAATCTATAAATATGGAAACTCAAGTTGTCACTAACAACTATTTTTTGGTATTTAATGTCTATACTGCCCAATACATAATGTATTATTTTGTAATTATTCACTTGAGTGTCCTGTGCACTGTTTATTTCAAGCATTTTTTTTTTATATCTGTTTAACTAGAAAGCAGCTTTAAGAGCAGTGTTAAGTAGATAATAACACTTGCTTGAAATCAAATTGCATTTGTCTTTTTTTTTTTTGTACTGGGGATCAAACTTGGGACTTTGTGCTTGCAAGGCAGGCGTGGTGCAGCTGAGCTAAATCCCTGGCCCAACATTTGTTTTTGTTTTTTAGTACCGGGGACTGAACTCGGGTCCTTGCACTTGTGAGTCAGGTGGTGGGACCACTGAGCTAAATCCCCGGCCCCATTTGTCTTTTTTTTTTTTTGAGACAGGATCTTGCTATGTAATTCAGGTTGGCATTGAAATCACTATATAGTTCAGGCTGGCCTCAGACTTACAGAGATGCTCCTGCCTCAGCCTTCTGAGTGCAGGGATTACAGATGTGTGCCACCACGCCTGGCATTTGTCCTTTTTTTAAAAAAAACTCTAAAGAGGAAAAAACACCCTTTATTACAATAGGAATGAACATTTTTTTAAAAAGTACCTAAAACAGATCTGTTGACAGAAAATAGACATATTGACAGGAGTTCACTAGACATCACTCCTAAAGTCCAGTTTTGATGCGACTGTTTTTATCTCTGTCCCCTGAAACAGTGAATCCCTGAGTTAGGCTAATTGACTGACCAGTCTTTGTTGATCAATGGCATAAACTATTATTTTGTATGGATCTTGGTATCTGCATGTTTTCCATTCTCCTTGTTTTGATGTGGAATTATTTTTTTTCCTTGGGGAATTAAACATTTAAAAATATTTAAATGTAAAATATGTAAAGAATTCACAGTTTTATAAAGAAAAACTTCTCCCTTCTGAACATCCTTGCTGACTTTTAAATGATTTACAAGGTATATATATATTTACATGAAACTTTTTTTTTTTTTTTTTGTTACTGGGGATCGAACTTGGGTCCTTGTGCTTGCAAGGCAGGCGGTGGAACCACGGAGCTAAATCCCCGGCCCTACATGAAACATTATTTACATTTAATTTTTGTGGGGTTTAAATTATATGTAGGTAAGCAGGTATACTCCCCCCCTGCCCCCCCAACCAGGGCTCATGCATAGGCAGCTAATCTACTACCGAGCTGTATCTCCAGCCCCTGTAACAATCTTATAGCTTGGTTTTTCTTTTTTTTCGTACTGGAGATCGAACTCTGGACCTTGAGCTTGCGAGGCAGGCGGCAGAACCACTGAGCTAAATCCCTGGCCCTAGCTTGGTTTTAATTTACTTTAGCTTGGAGAATTTTTGTTGTTCAAACCTATGGATAATTTCAATTTTACATTAGATGATAGGTAACTTCATTTTTTATATTAGGTGTATATTGTAGTATGGATATATGAATTACTTTTTTAAAATCTTATGTTATCTAAATGGTACAGTTATCATATATTCTTGAAATGCTAATATCAACTTATTTCTTTCCTCAGACGAACAAGAAAACTGGAAAACCAATGATAAATCTTTACACAGACAAAGACACAGGGAAACCAAAAGGGGAGGCAACAGTGTCATTTGATGACCCTCCTTCAGCTAAGGCAGCCATTGACTGGTTTGATGGTATGCCTCATTTGTATAGTTTTCAATACTATTTTCATTTGTATAGTTTTCATACTGTTTTCTAGTATGAAAGTCAAAATATATTCTAGGAGATTGATTGTAGTATTCATTTTTACTTTTACAAATATTAATGAAAGCCAGAGTTTTTGTGTACTTATAAAATGAGCTCTATGTTTATTTGTGTAGAATATTTTCTTTTCTTTTCTTTTTTTGGGTACTGAGGATCGAACTCAGGTCCTTGCACTTGCGCAGCAGGCGGCGAAACCACTGAGCTAAATCCCCGGCCCTAGAATATTTTCTTATACCATGCCTTGCATGACATGTAACCCTAACTGATACAAGTATTATAGTTGGCCTAGATGACTCTATAGTCTTTAAAATTTTAGTTTCCTTTTTGATATGAAGTTAATACATACTTAGAAGAAATAGTAACACTCTTTTTTTCCACTGAAATGAGTAAGGTATCTAAAATCTACATTGAGATAACCACTGATAATATTTTTTGTTAATTTTCCTTCTAGTCTTTTATGAAGCTTACGATGTTCCCAGTAGAATTTTGTTTCATGCTTTTTCATTTAACATTTTAATATAGTTATTTCTTCATGTTATTACAAATCCATTATTTTTTATACTCTAGTTATTTAATAATAACAACAGTGCATGTTTATGAGCTGGCCACAACTTTCTTTTCAGTGCTGGGAGTGAATCTATAGCTTGGCACAAGTATGCAGTTCTCTACCATTGAGCCACATCCTCAGCCTTAGGCACAGTTCTAAGAGCTTAACACACATTAGCCCAGTTTGACACATTTCTCCCCACCCCCTAACCACCAGTTACACATGTGACTGTCCCATCTGTCTGCTTTTATCACTGGTGGTACAAATGGATCTAATAACTTCTACCATCTTTTTACTATTAAAATTAATAAAAAGCCACCCAACAGGACAGTCATACATGCACCACCAGTGGTTCAAGCTGCCTGGCAGTGAGACACAGAATTCCAGCCCTGCCGTGAATGTGTTAATCCTCATAGTAACCCCTTGAGACTTGCACCCTGTTCCCATTTTATATATGATGAAATTGAGGCACAGAGAAGCTAAGTAATTTCTAAGATCACAGAGAAAGTGGCAATCAGGATTCACTAAGGCAGGCTCACTTCACTGTCTTCAAAGTATTTAACCGTGCTGGATCAACAGACACTTGAAGTCCCTTCCACTTAGATTATTGCACCCTATACCTCCAAAATACAATTGTGTTTCTTCATTGATGAGATCATGATTCTGTGTCTCACATCTCTATTCTTGCTTTCTTTATTTTAAACCAGGGCTTATGATTTTTAGAATACTCATCTGTGAGTTGGTTCTTATGTCAAAGTACTTGTCATCTAACATCTTGGGAAGTTGCCAGTTAGAGTGATGAGGGCTTTCTTCAGGGAACGAGAGCTCATACCATTTATACCCATTATATGAATCCTTGGGCTCTTCCTTTTATATACCAGTTCTCTTATTTAATGTCTTATTTAAAGCAAAAAGACTAATTCTTATCCTTAAGACCTTAAGATAGCAGAATATGTGTGTGTGTGTATAAGTAATTGCATGTACACACATTGGATTTTTTAAAAATTTATTTAGTTATTGGTACTGGGAATCAAACTTAGGGCCTTGAGCTTGCCAGGCAGGTGCTATGCTGCTGAGCTACATTCCCAGCCCCACGCCATGTTTTTAAATATAAAATATGCACATGGTAAAATTTCAAATGGTATGCGGAATGTACAATATGTAGTTTCTTTTCCACCTTAACCCCCCTCCCCCCATGATCTTACTTGTTCTCCTGGTAGGTAAGCAAGCACATAGTGGGCAGTGCATATGCAAGCATATGTGTGAATATGTAGGTATATGTGTGTGCACACACATTTCCTTGAACAGAAATGTTGACTTCATATATTGTTTCTAGTTGGCTTTTCATGTAAAGTATTAGATGTGGGTTTGTGTGTGTATGTGCGTATTTTGTCTTTATTTTTAGCTTAGTAAAAGTGACAGATCTCCCTTGTTCGATAGGTTGTGTTTCATACTTTAGCACTTGACTCTTTGGAGCACTAGTGTATTTGAATTTTTATAAGGACTTCAATTATTTTTATGAAACTGAAAATTCCCAAGATAGTTTTATATTTTTGTTGGGAGGTGGAGGTGTGTGAGTAGCATTTCTTCAAAACCATTTTCTTTTTGCTTAGGAAAAGAATTCCATGGCAACATCATTAAAGTGTCCTTTGCCACTCGAAGACCTGAATTCATGAGAGGAAGTGGAAGTGCAGGTGGGCGGCGAGGTAAGATACTGTACACAGGGTTTGAATTTAAGTCCATGTTTTGTTCCTACTTGCATGAAATTGCTGTTACCCCTTTCCCTAGGTCTTTTTTCTTTTAAAGTGGGGGTGGGTATTAAATAGATTAGGTAAATGAGGTATCCTCGTAGCTAAGAAAGTAGTGGGAGAAGGTTATAGAAATCCTTTGGAAAGCTGGATAGCAGTTTGTTCTTTATGTGGAAATCATGAGCAGTTGTTCAAGTGATAACTGAGTAGTTCATCTAATCAGTTCTTAAGCTCCTTGATTTTTTTTTTTTAATGTCTTTATCGGTACATTTTAGGTATACAGTACATTTACATTTATCATTGGGTGCTTATACCTGAACATGATGTGTCTTAGTTCAGGCTCCTTGATTCTTAAGCTTCTTTATTTCTGTTGGGCCCATTTCCTCAAAATTTGGAATTTATCTTCTTGCTTAACTTTTATCACTGAGATTCTTAAATAGGATAATGTAGAAAGTACACCTTAAAGTTCTTTTAGTGCATTATTTATATTGTAATGTGTATCTGGTCTTTGTTCTTACATTTTGTGAATTTAAGTCTCAAAGAATTATAGAGTTCTGTTGTAAGGGTTAATTTTGAGGGGGCTAGCCAGGCATTAATGAATATTTGCTCTTATTTCTTTTATCCGGTGCTTTTTGTATTAATATCTGCTATTGATTTTTCTCCTTACCCAATCCCTCCTAGGCCGTGGAGGCTATAGAGGCCGTGGAAGCTTTCAGGGGAGAGGTGGAGACCCCAAAAACGGGGACTGGGTTTGCCCTAATCCGTAAGTATTCTGTTTACTTCAGTGGGAATAGGGGTTGGAGTTGGGCTTGGGGATGAAGAGTGCAAAAAGTGGGTTTGAATCCATTAGAAACCATCTAGGAGCATTTTGTTTCCCTACTTTGTCAGGTCATGTGGAAATATGAACTTTGCTCGAAGAAATTCCTGTAATCAGTGCAATGAGCCTAGACCGGAGGACTCTCGTCCCTCTGGAGGAGGTAGGTCAGCTCTTTAATACAACTACGTGTTTCTTCTGACCATTGTTGAAGAGGCTTCACATCATTTTGGTGGGCTCATTGGTTTGCATTTCTACTTTGCAGATTTCCGGGGGAGAGGCTACGGTGGAGAAAGAGGCTACAGAGGTCGTGGGTGCAGAGGTGGAGACCGAGGAGGCTATGGTGGAGACAGAAGTGGCTATGGTGGAGACAGAAGTGGGGGTGGCTATGGTGGGGACAGAAGTGGGGGTGGCTATGGTGGGGACAGAAGTGGTGGCTATGGTGGGGACCGAGGAGGCGGCTATGGTGGGGACCGTGGAGGCGGCTATGGAGGAGATCGAGGTGGCTATGGTGGAGACCGAGGAGGATATGGAGGAGACCGAGGGGGTTATGGTGGAGACCGAGGAGGCTATGGAGGAGACCGAGGAGGCTATGGAGGAGACCGAAGTAGAGGGGGCTATGGAGGAGACCGTGGTGGTGGTGGCAGTGGAGGCTATGGTGGAGACCGAAGTGGAGGCTACGGAGGAGACAGAAGTGGTGGCTATGGAGGAGACCGAGGTGGCTATGGAGGCAAAATGGGAGGCAGGTGAGTATTGAAATGTACTGGTAATCTTCTGCCTCACTGATTTAGATTTTAGGCTTTGTGCTCTGGACACATTTTCTTTTGTGTTTTTTTAAGACAAGGTCTCACTATATAGCCCAGACTGACTTTGAACTCGGGAACCTCCTGCCTGAGACTTCTGAGTGTTGGGATTACAGGCATGTACCTTCAAGCCTGGCTACATTTTCGTCTTTTAGCTAACTTTTTGTAAGTTAGATTTCTTATTGGCAGCTCTCTCAGGATGAAGAAAATCCATTTAGTTCCCTGCTTAGCCGTGTCTAAAATTTGTTTACACTCATAAATCTTTGTATTTGTCTTGATATGTGTCCATTATTATTTTTTTCATTGTTAAAGTTAACTGAGATGGACAGATAACTTGAACAGTTATGTCAAGGGTTCTCAATTTAAGTAAGGGAAGAGCACACTTTTTGTAGGTGTGTTCTTTTTAAATCAGATGGGCTAAACCAGATGTAATGGCAAATACCTGTAATCCCAGTACTGGGGAGCCTGAAGTAGGAGGATTGAGAGTTTGAGCCAAACCTGGGCTGTCTAGTGAGACCCTGTCTCCACACCCACACCCCCTAAAATAAAATTATAATTTTAACCCTGAAGTTAATATAAATTATAATTGCATATTATTTATTGTATATATTTATATATATAAATTATAATTATAGCCCTACAGTTGTTCTTCTGGAGATTCTGGTACTTGTTGTAGATGAAAATCACTCATGGTGGGGAGTATGTTGTGTATATGAATGGTGTTGAGTTAGAACAAATTGAAGAGCCAGTGATGTAAAATAACTTCGCTTATTATACTAAGGATCTGTATGCCAGAGACAGTTTAGGGTAATGAGTATTAATATAGTATTTAGTTGGGAGAGTCTGGGTTCCGTCTCTCCCACTTAACTAGCTATGTGACTTTAGGCAAATTCCTTAACCCTTTATTATCTATAGTCTTAGCTGTACAAGAGGGCTAATAATACCTCCTTTGTAGAATTGTATTAGGTAATAACAATTGTGGGATAATTGTTAGCTATTGATAATTATTAATAGCCTAATTACTGTCTGTTAAATACTTCTTACTGTGGGGTAGATGTCTTTATATACTTCAGTTCTAATCCTGTCTACTCTGGAGGTAGATGTACCTCCCATTTTATGGAGTCATGAAGTAACTTTTCCAAGGTCACATAATAAAATGGCATATCTTGAATTCATACATGAATACTTGCTTATTCCCCATTGCTGCTCTTCTGTTTGGAGTTTAGACTTGGCATAATCTCTAATCTCAAATAATTACAGTGGTTTGGAGTTCTTTTTCTAGGTGGAAAGTTCTTAGAGTTAGTTATAGTAAAGCTTCTTCTAGGAACTTTGACTTAAACCTGGTAAATTAAATATTTATATTCTAAGGATATAGAAATAAATTAGATATGTTGTCATTCTTTCAGATATTGTCTAGCTGATGTCAGTCACCAGCACATTGAAGTGTCTGATATTCCCTTGATAGAAAATTAGAATTTAGTCTGGCTCTTTATTTTTCATTCCTAGAAATGACTACAGAAATGATCAGCGCAACCGACCATACTGATGACTGTTTTGAATGTTCCTTTGTCTCTGACATGATCCACAGTGAAATTGCCAGAGTTTTGCCTGCTGCTTTCCTCGTGGCCTCTTCTTGGGTAGTGAAATTAAGTGACATTTGGATTTTTATTTGGGTGGGAGGGCTAGGACAGTTTTTCTTTTAGAAATGTCGTTGAAATTTCCCTTTTTAGTTTCCAACCTTCTTCCCAACCCTTGAAGCAAAGTGCATTGTAAAATATTGCCAAAATGGAAAGTGTTTTGTAATACTGCAATAAAGTCTGCTTGTTTTTGTGGACATTTGTACATTAGTGCATTTTTCTGTCACACTGAAGCATCAGTAACAGCAGACTCTAACCCTAAAGAATTAGGAAATGAATTCTACTTCCATAAATTAAAATACTACTTGCAACAATATTTATTGAGCTTTACTTTGTTCAGAATAATGCAAGTTGGAATTTTCTGAGAAGTTTGTTAAAATTATGGATTCTTGGGCTGGGGATTTAGCTCAGTGGTTCCGCCGCCTGCCTCCCAAGCACAAGGACCTGAGTTTGATCCCGGTTACCAAAAAAAAAAAAAAAAGAATTATGGATTCTTGGGCCACACCCCAAGTCTGCTGGATCATTACTTGGTGAGGTGAAGGGAAGTTAATTCTGGGAATATTTATTTAAATCAAGCTCACTAGGTGTTTATACAGTCAGTTTAGTGCCAGTTTATACTTGAGAAACATTTAAAGCAGTGTTCTATGTAGATGCTGGGAGTATGGAGTTTGAAGGTTGGTAGTAAGGATTCAGCAAACCAGGGTTAAGTTTTCAATACACATGTATGTTGGTATTCATTCAGGAACTTTTTTTTTTTTTTGGAGACAGGGCTTTCTAAGTAGCTGAAGCTGTCCTTGAAGCCTATATATCCCAGGCTGGCCTTGTACTCACAATCTTTCTGCCTCAACCTCCTGAGTGTTAGGATTACAGGTATGTTCTACCTTGCCTGGCTTCATTAAAGAACTACTTATCCTACCTTTACTGTGAGTGAGGCACTGGATTAAACACTGGCTATATGCTTCTCAAGTAAATAACAGTTTGATAAGTGCTCCAATAAGTATAAGTACAAGATGTTAGGAGAGTTGATTTGGATACTTCATGCAGTCATGTGGGACCAGGAAAAGGTGAAGTGAATCTGAAAAGAAGAGTAGAAATTGGCCAGATACACAGACTTGGGTGAGGAAATGGTGTTCCCAGCAGGAAACTGATGAGTTAAAGAGTTAATAGAGAGTTGGGAGCAGGCTGTGTGGAAGAGTTTAAGGAAAAGACCAAGGAGGTAAAGAAGCTCTATGACAGTGGTCTTTTTTTTTTTTTTTTTTTTTTTTGGTACCGGGGATCAAACTCAGGACCTTGTGCTTGCGAGGCAGGTGGCGGAACCACTGAGCTAAATCCCCGGCCCAAGAATGGTTTTGCATACATTTTTTCACCTAGCAGTTAAAACATTAATAGGAATGGTGTCAGCTGAAATGATGCTGCTGCTTTATGGGAAGGCTGGCCTGAAAACAGAATGCTAAGCTAGGTGAGAGAATATATTGGCCTGAACTCAGTAGGAGATACTTGATTTGAGAAATGAAGAAATAAGTTTGCAAGATTTAGTTGGATGGCAGTGATAGTGGGGAAGGAAGAGTCTAGTTTCTGACATACCACTACACCTAGCCTGATTTTTTTTGTTTTTGTTTTTGTTTTTTGGTACTAGGGATCGAACTCAGGTCCTTGCTCTTGTGAGGTAGGCTATGGAACCGCTGAGCTAAATCCCAGGCCCGTGATTTTTTATTTTTCCATTTTCCATGACTTTTCCCCCTCATCCCCCCTTGACACAGGTCATTACCCAGGACAGTTCTCTTGCCTCAGCTTCCTGAGTTGATGGGATTGTAGGCATGTGCCACTCCATTTGACTTCTTGTGTTTTTAAATTTCATTTTTCTTCATTAGGCTTTAAGCTTCAGCAGAGTATGGAACCTTAACCATATTCACTGTTTCACCCCAGTGCCTAGACCAGAATAGTATCAGGCATAGAATAGGTACTCACTAAAAACTAACTAAATGAATGAATCTGTTACAGATACAGATTTGAGAGTCATCAAAATATAAATGGGAATTGATGAGAATGAATATGTTTAAAATAAAATTGCCTAGATCAGTGGTTTTCCATCCAAAGTGGTTCTTTTCATTTACATGAGACTCAGGATGTTTTGGGAAACAAAGATGTCTGGGTTCTGCTCCAAAACGTCTATAAATGAGCCCAGGGCGTTTAAAAAAATCGTAAGTGCTTATAGTTTTGAGAATCAGTATGTTAGGGGGAGAGAAGCTTAGCCCAGAACTTTTGAGAGATCCTTGACTTATAAACTCAATTAGTTCTTGAGGGCTGGTTGTAACTTAATGTTGGTTGTAAGTCAAGATTTTTTCCCATAAATAATGGAAATACCCATAATGCGTTTCTTTCCAAAGCTCCCCATAACTAACCTTTTCATAATAAAAGGTTGTATAATGTGCATAATTTACCAGAAACACCAATAATTTTCTCAGTGTATTCACCAAAAAGTAATAAAATGTGCCTGTTTACCAGAAACAATTTCCTACTTTACTCACCATTCAGATTGACGTCTTTGGCTTGCAGGGAGGATGAAATGGAAGGTAGTTATTGCTTGGAAGGAGAGTCCCCCTCCACAAGAACATCAGGAATCTGGCTCTGGTGTCTTCTCTCCTTGGGAGAGTCTGTAGCCCACTAGGATCTGCTTCTGGCCTTCAAGGTGTCTCTTACCTTTTCAGAACTATTCTGGTTGTAACCCAAGTTTTTTGTATGTGAGGCCCATTGTAACTCAAGGGTCCACTGTACTTAAAAGTTGAGCAGAAGAAGATAGTAAAATAATAACCAGAGGTATCAGTGGAACCCTAGAGAAGAGTGGATTTTAAGAAGGGAGGGCCGGGGATTTAGCTCAGTTGTTCCACCGTCTGCTTTGCAAGCATAAGCATACCGAGTTCAGTCCCCAGTACCAAAAAAAAAAGGGAAAAGCTAGTGGAATCAACTGCTTAAGTCAGGCCAACTCATGTAAAGGATTGAAAGCATTAATTGCATTTAGCAGTATGGAAGTTGTAAATTACTTTATTCAGGGTTTCTCAGCTTTGGTACTATTGACATTTGGTGTGGTTATTTGTGGGAGGCTACCTTATGCATTGTAGGAGATTTAACACCATCTGCAATCTAGCCATGAGGTACCAGTTAGCATCTACTGCTCCCAAGTTGTGACAGCCAGAAATGCCTGCAGACATTATCAGATGTCACCTATGGGGAAGGGGGCAGAGCCATCTCTTCTTGAGCACCCCTTCTTTAGTAAAAACAGTTTTGGTCTCTGGTGCCTGCCTCGCAAGCAAGCACAGGGTCCCAAGTTCAATCCCTGGTACCCCCCCAAAAAAAAACAGTTTTGGTGGAGAATTGAATTCTGAACTCAGACTACAGTGAGATAATGAATAATAGAAATTGGAGAAATAGAGATAGATATTGTGGATAACTGTTTAAGGATCTTAATTATGAAGGGTGATTATCAGGTGATGTGAGAGGAGGCAGCAGCTAGACAGGATTAAGGGCAGTTTTCGTTAATAGGGGTGGGAATTGAGCATGTATATACTGCTTAGAAGGAAATGGAGATAATCCGTGGTCAGACTCCTTGAAGGAATGGCATCTAGAATACCTGTACAAGATTTACCTTAGAAGAAAATAATTAGAGGAAAGGATAGGTACAGTAGCAAATGACTAACAGTTTACTTTGTGGCACTGCTATAAGCAGGCTATATCTTATTAACTCATTTAAACTCAACAATCCTATGAAGTTTGAAAGTATAGTGAACAATTCACAGAAGAATGGATGGTATAAATGATTTAGATTTATCTTTGGGAAGGGGATTTCCAGAGGGTACGGTGAGGAGCAGAGGCATTGAAGTTAAGCAACTTGCCCCAAGATTACATCTCCAGTAAGTGACAGAGGTGGGCTTCTAACCCAGGCGTTTGACCTTAGATCCTGTGCTCTTACCTACTGTAAGGTCAGGTAAGGTAGGAGGGAAGTATTTGGGGAGGAGGGCAGGTATCAGTCTGTATGGATAGGTCACTGTACTCCAGCTTTGATCAGCAGTATAGTTACAGAAACAAAGGTAATTTGATTGAGGGTAGGATGTCTTCTCATTTTGGTGTGTCTCTCCCCCCCCCCATTAGAGATTTAAACTCAGGGCCTTTGCACTGAGCTACATCCTCAAACCGCCCCCCCCCGCCCCCTTTTACGACAAGGTCTCTTAAGTCAGTAAGTTGCTCAGACTGAGCTTAAAAAAGAATGCTGGGATTACAGGCATGAGCCACTGTAGGGCAGGGTTTTAATTGGTCAGAGAGATGATAGATACTGTTTGGTGGATAGGGGACAGGGTGAGTAGGCAGTGAAAAAGAGGGAGTAGGACCAGGGATTTAGCTCGGTGGTTCTGGCGCGTGGCTCGAAAGCACAAGGTCCTGAGTTCGATCCCCAGTACCCCCCCCCCCAAAAAAGGGAGTAATGAAATTGTACGGAAGTCAGAAACTTAGTGTTATTGATGAGTTGAAAGGTTTTGTAGTGAGTATAATAACTGGATAGCTAGAAGGTTTAGGTAAAAAAAAGGATGTTTAAGATTTTCAGAGATGAAGCAGTTCTTAGGGATGTCAGGGGTGGCTATGGAAGTAGATAGCTAAAGTTGAGATAAAGGATCGAGGGGCTGGGGCATTAGAAGGCTGTCCAGAGGGCTGGAATTAGGGCCATGCCAAGACTGAAGTCCAAGCAATGAGTGAGGAAATGGGGAAGTGGACCAGAGAGTAGTATGGCTGGTTGAAGAATAGGACCCTCAGACACTGATTCTTACCTAAAGATGCAAAACAGCTTTTGCCATCAGAAGGAGCGTTCGGAGGTACCCTTTTGAGGGGTTTGAGACAGGAAAGAAAAAGGGGCTTACATTTTGGATCCTGTTCAAGGGTCAATCCCAAAGATCATGATGGGCTGAGTTGAGTGAACATCTTGGGATTTGAAGTTGGCCATTGCTTGGATTAAGCCTGCTTTTATTTTTATTTATTTATTTTTTGGTACCGGGGATCGAACTCAGGTACTTCTGCTTGCGAGGCAGATGGCGGAACCACTGAGCTAAATCCCCCGCCCTAAGCCTGCTTTTAAGAGTTTGATCTAGGATGGTTTGGTTCTGGGAAAGCACTGGTACATTTGTAGACCAGATGGCTGATTCTGTGATGATGTTTATGCTTGTTGCTGTCTTAAATCTGGTGAGGATTGGTGAAATTAGAATTGATGTGATACTAGTCAGGTGGTATCTGGCTGAGTTATAAGATATCCTCTGAAGACACCCAGAAATACAGACTTCCATGTGTGTATGTGCATGCACTAGGGGATTGGAGGTCTGTAGGCAAAATTTTGCAAAAGTTGAAAGGCTATAAAATATAGTTAAGGGACTGCTTATATTCACACGATGTTGAGGCCCAGGGAAATTTGAGTATGTTGTTCATGGACCCAAAGCTGCAGAGTAGGCAAGAGAGGAAAGAACATCTTTCCTGTCATTGGACTTTGAGCCACATTATCAGAGGTGTCATCAGGCATTGCTGTTTATATTCTAGGATAGTGAAGCCATGTTTCCACTTTTTACTTAAAACTCTAAGGCAAAACATGAATCTAAAAAGGGCAGTTTGGGAGATAAACCTGAGCAATGTACTGTACTGAATTCAGAACAATATTTGAACTGCTCTAAAGCCTGGGGTGTGGTGAATGGCAGGGAGGATCCATTTGACCTTTCTCTTGATGGGAAGAACTTCTCCAGTATGATTAGCAGAGTAAATGAGGGTAGTGGGAGACAGTCTTTTTTAGACTTTTGGTAATTAGGGCTCATGTGACAACATTGAAGAAAGGAGAGAAAAAATGTTCCTCTTTGAATGTTTACCATGTAATGCCAGGCACTGATAGGCTTTTATTAATCTTTATAGGAGCACTTTGAGGTAATTTTCTTCATTGATAAGTAATGAAACACTATCAGAGAAGTTTAACTTGGCCAAAGTCAAATATCAGATAAATGATAAACCCTAGGATTAGCTTTGTCTGACTTCAAAGTCTAGGCTTGTTCCCCCCCGCCCAGTACTGAGGATCCCAGGGTCTTGTGCATGCTAGGCAAGCGCTCTACCAGTGAGCCACACCCCCAGCCTTTATTTTTTATTTTGAGACAGTTCTCTCCTGAGTTGCCTAGGCTGGCCTGGAACTTGTGATTCTTCTGATTTGTCCTCCCTAGTAGCTGAGCTTCTAGGCACATACTGCTACTCCTAGGTGGTTAACTCTTTCACCCTGCAAGTTTCATCTGAGGCATCCTCCTCCTCCAGGACATTTCTTGATAGGGTTATAGCTTGTTGGGATTGGGGTTGTCAGTCCTGTTAGCCAAGGGAAACTGAAATGTCATTTTGCAGTGTAAATCAAATCTCTTAAAGGGAATGACCCTGAGGTAAGTAGAAAGCATGTAGGTAGCTAGGTAGCAGATACTGTAGAGAAATTATTTGGCTCTGATTGAAGCTAAATTATCTCCTGATGAGCTTAAAGAGGTGGATAGGTGTGTGTATGTGTGTGGGGGGGGGGTCAAGTTAATAAGAAATGGTCCAAGAACCAATATTCCCAACCTTCTCACCCCCTTTTTTTTCCTCAGCAGCTCCCTTTAGACAGAGGGTCAGTTGCCTGGCTTTGTCATCAAATTCTGTGCTCAGACAAGGACTTTATTTAGGGAGATAGGCTGATCTTCCAGGGAAGCTTTGGCTCTCTCTCCTTCTTTCCTCTGATGAAAGGACATGTGACTGTGAAAAGAACATCCATCCAGGAGCCAGGAGACCTGGGTTCTGGTGTACCTTCTCATGACAGGAACAGCAGTAGTGACTCAGAGGCGGTAGGTATTGTGACACTCATTTATTCATGCAAAGTAAGTATGGATTATCTCAGAGAAGCATGAGAACTATCCTCAGGAGGTGAGTAGGCCCAAAGAGGTGACTTATTTATAGATTTCAGCAAGGGCCCAGAGCTGTTGCCTGATCTTTGGATGCCAGGGCCCTATGGTCTGTGGCTTTTGTTTTTGTGGTTTAGAGAGATGGAATGGGAAGTCAGGAAAGTTTTTCTTTTTTTCTACCGTGGTGCTGGCCTTTGTAACAAAGGATTCAACTTAGCAAGTTGAACGTCTTGGATATTTAACTCTTCTGGGTTCTCAGGGTCCTTCCGGAACCTTATAGGCTCTGTCTTCATGTTGGTTTTAGGTGCCTCATAGACAAAGAAAACCTTGTTCTTTAGCTTCTTTTGGATCCAGGGATCAATTGAGGCCCAAATGATTAATGTTTCTTGTAGCTGCATTGAAACAAAGGTTCTAGGGCTTTTTCACTTGGGCTCAGACTGGAAGGGATAGGGGCACCCAAGGGAAGGAAAGCTGTAACAAGGAACCAGGTCAAGGGACAATGTCTAAGGATTTAATTTCCCTTTCCTTCTAACAAGGAACACATGGTGAGATGAATGAGAGAGATTTGGAGGAGGGACAGAGAAGAATAAAAAGCAGAAATGCCTTACACTTTTCTTCACAGCCTGGTTCTCCTCTGCATCTAGCATGTCCAGGAGCAAGTGGAATACTTGTGGGCCGCAGATCCCCAGGACACCCTGCAGAGGTAGAGTGACCTGCCTAAGTAGCCAGCCCCAGGAAGATGCCTCATCCTTTTCCCCATTCTAGTCTCTGGATGACCTCGTGGCCTAGAGCAGGAGATAGAGTTTCTCAGCTGAGATACTTTTTTTCCTTGCCCATTGAGGCCACTACATGGATTTCAGTCCCCATTATTCACCCAGGAGAGTCGAGACAATTTCTACATTAATAATACCTTCACATCCATCTCCTGAAGTTTTACCTCACTCATCCCCAACCAGGAACAGGTTACCTTGAACTCTTGATAGAGTTCTGAAATGAACCTCCCCAAACTTTACAGTTCTTTCCTCCCGCTCCGTGACTTCATTAAATTGTCTGTTCCCCCTGCCACCAACATATCACAGGAATTGAGTTAGAGAAGCAGAGCCTATCTTACCAAAGAGATGATTGCTTGCTGGCAAGCAGTGGCATCTGGGTTCATTAATTGCCTGTGCAAAGAGAGTAAGTATGTTGTCCAATTAAGAGGGAAGGATGCCTTTCAGGCCCAGAGAGAGTTGGGCATAGTGCTGATTAAGTGATGTTAACTTACATTTTCCTGTCTTATTTCTCAAGTCAGGAAAAGGAATAGGAGGGGACAAACAGGTACTATACTTTGCGACAAAGCACTAAATGATCAGGACTCATCTGTCCAGAGGTTTACTTTTTAAAAGTTCCTTTCAGGTTATATTAATTTGACTTTTATAGCAACCCTGAGTGGTGTGATTAGCTCCTTTTTATAGATGAACAAAACCCAGGAGTCAAAGAGCAACTTATCTAGCAGCAAGTTTCTCAGCCAACTCCTCTGCTCCCATCTCAAGCCTAGGATTTGACCCTGGGAGCTCCCACCCCAGTCCACTTATGCCTCCACCAAGTTCATCATCATTGGCTTCATTTTGAACTCTTCCACAGTTTCAGCCACAGCTTGCCTCATAGCTTGTAGAGGGACCAGAGTGGGACAATAGAAAAAGGGAATGCAGAGGTATCTTAAGTGCTTCACAAATCTTTATTAAACTCTGAATAGGGTCCCTACTTTGAGGAGCTCATAGTCTGATGGAGGAAACCGACAAGTAGGCAATTAGCACTATATAGGGTGCATATAGGAGGGTTTTCTGACTCATTCTGGGTTCTAGGAAGATTTCCTAGAGGAGGAAATGATCCCCTCCGCTGAAACTTGCAGGGTGAGAGAGAGGCAGCAGAAGGGTTGTGTGTGTAGGAGTAAGTTTTCTGGGCAAAGGAGAGAGCATGGACAATACTGGAGGTAAGAGAAAGCATGGGGAGGATGGGGAGCCAAAAATAGTTTAGTTTAGGGAGGTGAGTAAATTGGGACTCTTCAGAGCACTCTGAGTAATTAACATTGAGATAACAGGTGCAAATCAGGATTTGGTCATTCTAAGCATAGCTGGTATACGCCTCTGAGGGGGGAGTGGTGCAGATGAAGCTAGAGCTAGGCAGGGCTCAAGTTGCCAGGCAAAGTAAGCAATCCTGAGGACATTGTGAGCCACTGAAGTTTTTTGTGGAGATGACAATCTGATTTACATTTTAGAAAAATGTCTATAAAGTGGATGGTTCTGTAGCAAGCTATAGTAAAAAGTAAGGAAGAACTGAGGAAGGCCAGATTGAGTATGACTGGAAATTTGGGACAGTTTCTTGTAGCAGATGTCATTTGGGCTGCTCTTGAAGGAGCAAAACAGCATTTTAATAGGAGAGAGGGGTTGAGTCAGTTTTTATCCTACTGAAGAATGAGGAGTATAACTTGGGGTATTTTACCTTTTTTTTTTTTTGGTACCGGGGATCGAACTCAGGTCTTTGCAATTGCGCAGCAGGCGGCGAAACCACTGAGCTAAATCCCCGGCCCATCTTGGGGTATTTTAAACTTAGAGAAGGGCCTGAGTGAAGGCAAGGTGGCTTAAGACATGGGCTACACTGGGGGAACAGGGAGTAGGTTAAGGTAAGTGTGATACTGTGGGGTGGTATGATAGGAGCCAAGGTCTCCAGAGAAGGGAGAGGACAGATTGGGCTTCCTGGGCTTGGGAGCTATGGTCTCACAAAGAAAGGTTCGTAATGTGTCTTCCACTTGAGCAGGTCAAATGTGAGTTTCTCTAGCCCCTGTGCCTTGATCTTTTCCAGCCCAATGGTCCTGAGCATCTGAGTGGCTTCAAAGCGGTCCTGTTTGGGGGGGAAATGTGAAAGATAGGTCCCCTTTCTCATGTCCCAACTCTGTCCTAGTATCGAGGAAGGAAGGATACAAGGCAGTCCAGAGCTTACCTCAATGACACTAGAACAACATATCTGGGCCAGAATGGCCCTGGTGACTACAGCAGAGTGCACATGCATGATCTTGACTAGCATCCTAAGTGCCTGTGAGGGGTGAGGTGGGGCAGGGTGTACAGGTGTATACCTAGAGGCATCTGGATGGCCAGGTGGACTCGGGAACTAGGCATAGACCCATGGGGAACGGGTGAGGTCCTTTCATCTGCCTCTTGGCCTCTTGAGTGAAAACAAGTTTATGTGTGCACATATGCACACATACATAAATGAACCTTTACACATATGAAGTATGAACAGACACATGCACACTTGTCCATATAACCCCATACTCATGCATATGCATATTCTAAACTCAGAGGACCCCGCTCTGCTCCCACCCAAGACTTATTTTCTTTGGACAAGGATGACAGTATCCAAATCCCATCCAAATCAGCACTGGCCTCTGTTGCCCCAGGGAGCCTAGCCTCCTACCCCTCACACCTTCATCTGCTGGGTCTTGGTCCCTTGGCACAGGCACTGCAGCAAGAACTCTTGGGCCATGTTACTACGAGGCCTCAGGAATCCCAAGCACAGGGCTGCTTCGAGGGCTGCTTCACCTGAGGACTTTATCAGTGTCTGCAGCACAAGTACCAGCTCTTCTTCATTCCCAACTTGAGTCCTCTGAGGGAGACAGTAGGTACAATGGGAAGCGGTAGGGACTATGTTTTCAGCTAGGCTTCATGCTTTATTAGAAGATATTTCATCACTGCTGCCAGATCATTCTCCTTTCTCTCTAAATCTCCTGCCATCACATTATTATTTCATCCATGTTCCCTTGTTTGTGCTGTCACCTACTTGCTCTGAGGTCACATCTCATTTCTGTGTGACTATCTTATGGATGGATCACTGTTGCTTTTTTAAACATTTCTGTTGTCTTAATTCTTGGTGGGGGGTTTTTGTTTTTGGTTTTTTTGGTACTGGGGATCGAACTCTGGACCTTGTGCTTGCAAGGCAGGCGGAACCACTAAGCTAAATCCCCAGCCCTGTTCTTGATGTTTTAAAAAATATACACATAATTGATCCAACACTTCACTTTTAATAACTTCATCCTCCACTCTACCTCAGCCACTAATTCAACAGATAACCTCATCATTACTTACAACTGCAACTTCTCCATAATCTCCATTTCATGCCTCCCACTCTGAATATTACCTCCTGTTTCTCCAGCTCATCTCCTAATGCCAATTGTTCAATTCCATAAAGGACTAATAATCCACTGAAACTGCCACCTTTTCACTGATCCCTGCCTTCCCTCTACCCAGGTTAAATTCCACAGTCCTGTTATAATCGTTCTCCTGCTTCACCCTCCTTTACATCTCTTACTTCATTGTAGTCCTTTGTCTGAACCACAGTCCTAGTTAAGTAGAACTCTATTTACTCAGTACTTGTACTTCATAGAGAAAAATCGCACAGTCACAATGACTAACCTTGCTTTAAATTTGTGTACACAAACCTTACATAGATCATTGATACTTCTTGTTAATCATACTGTTTTTCCCTTGGTCATTCTCTCCTTTTCTCTTGATTTGTACCTATTCCCTCCAGAGCCTCTAACACCTCTTTATCTGTTTACTCTCAGATGGTAACTTTGCTTTTTATTTCACTGAAAAAAATCAAGCAACTAGGAAATAATTTACTTAGATAGCTCCTATTACTTCTAACTTCCTCTTTCTTTACACTTGTTACTATGAATTATATACCCATCTATCTAAAACCAGTCTCTCCACTTGCAGAGATCTCATACCCTCTCATCTATTCAAGGACATTTTTGTAGCAACTCTTCTCATTCTCCTCAAAATCATTTTTCTAACTATTGGGTCATTATCTCTCAGTGTAGAACAACATGATTATTTTTCTTTATTTCTAGACTCTGCTTCCAGTGCCAACTACTGCCCCTTTCTGCAAAACTCAGACAGTTGTCCATATTTGCGATCTCTTAATTTTTTCTGGCCCAATCTCTTATACCCATTTTGATCAGGTCTAAAGCCCCACCACCCCACTAAAATGGCTCTGTTAAGATAATCAGTGATTTCTGTATTGTTTAAGCACATGTCAATTTTCATTTCTTATATTCCTTGATATGGTATTTCCTTGACATATGTTCTTTGACTTTCTGAACAGCACACTTTGGATTGTCTCCCAATCTCATTGGCTACTGCTCACATTTTACCAGTTCCTCCTTTTCTTCCTGACCTCTTAACACTGGAATGCCTCAACAGTAGATTCTTGGTCTTCTCTTAGTGATCTCATCTAGTTTAGTGTCATTGAGTGCTACCTATATGCTAGCAACTCCCAAATTTCTCCCTCAAGTTCAGACTTCTCTTGCAAACTCCAAATTGTTACTTGACATCTCATTTGGAGTTCTAAAAGACATCTCAAACATAACTTTTCCAAAATTGAACTTAGGTTGTTATCTCCAAACCTGGTTCCCTGCAGTTTTCTCAACCATGACAATTCTGTCCCTTCAGTTGCTAGGCCAAAAACCTTGGCTTCAGCTTTGTTTCCTCACTGTGGCCAACAGCTCACACTCAGCCCATCAGGGTTTTGCTTTTAAAATAGCCATTATTTAATCAAGTCTTACTAACTGTACTGTGACCACCATGGTCTAAACCACCACTACATCTTAGCAGGATTGTTTCAGTAGCCCCTAATTGGTCTCTCTGCTTCCTCTCCTGGCCCCCACCTCAGTCTTTTTTTTTTTTTTGGTATCAGGGATCGAACTCCGGTCCTTGTGCTTGCACAGCAGACAGCAAAACCACCGAACAAAATCCCCAGCTCCACCTCAGTCTTTTTGCAACATAGTAGTTAGGGTGAAATATAGGTTGGATCACATTACTGCTCTGCTCAGAGATCTCTAATGGCTCCCTATTCCACTCAGAATAAAAGCCCAAAGCCACATATATGTTCTAGTCTATTGTTAAGTTCTTTGACCTGACCTTCATTTCCTATTGCTTTCTCTTCCTGCCGTACTTCAGCCACACTGGCCTGCTTGATGGTCCCTGACTATGCCAAACATGCTCTTGTCTTTGCATTGACTGGTTCTTTTGCCCAGAATACCTTCTCTCAGAAACCTGTAAAGCTAACCCTCTCACCTTCATGTTTTTTGTTATGACTAGTATCTATATGTCCCCTTAAAGTCTCATGCTCATAGCTAGGGCTTTTTGGACTGCCTGGATCTAGGGTGTGTTATACTGGGATTAAAGGTGTGTGATACTAAATTAGTCTACTGATTGGAATTAGTATAGTTCTGGGTATCCTGAATGGATTTTCTGAAAACAGAAGCTGCAGCCTGGGCGTGGGTGGGTGTATCCTGAATGGAATAAAAGGGAAAAGCAGGCTTGCTACTTGCTGCTTGTTGCTTTGCTGCCTTCTGCCTGTTCACACCATGAACTGTTTCTCCTCTGTGAAGCCCCTCTCCACGCCATCTTGCCTTGGAGCCAGCTGACTGTGGACTAAAAACCTCTACAAACTGTGACCTGAAATAAAACTTTCCTACTTTAATTTATGGTTGTCAGATATTGTGCCCCAGCAATGAGAAAAGTAACTAAGACAGCTTGTTCAAGTGTAATCCCCCCCCCCCATTTCCAGGAATTGAACTCAGGACCTTTTGCTTGTGAGGCAGGCATGGCACCACTGAGCTAAATCCCTGGCCCTCAAGTGCACTTTAAAAATGAGATCTTCCCTGTCTGCCATGCTTACATTGCAACCCATCCCCATTTGTCACTCCTTGTCACCTTCCCTCTGTTACCTAATTTTTCCCATTGCACCCCTGACATATGATACAATTTTCTAATTACATTTATTGGTTATTGTGTGTTTCCCTCCATTAGAATGCAAGTTCTACAATGGCAGGGATGTTTGCCTGTTTGGCTCACTGATGTATGCAAGTGCCTGTGATGGTGCCTGGCATATGTTAGCTGTTTAGTATGTATTTGCTGAATAAATGGATATGTGATGGGTTCACGTTCATATGGAGCAGGAATGGAATCAGAGGAGTAACTTACAGGGGGAAAAAACTGAGTAGTGTCAGGACTGTCTTGGTCCTTGTCACTTCTTGACAGGTGTTGCTTCAACAGGTCATTTTAGAGATTATAAAAATGGCTACTATTTTAAAAAAACACAGACATGGGCCTGGGATTTAGCTCAGTGGTTTTGCCTCCTGCTGCACAAATGCAAGGACCCAAGTTCGATCCCCGGTACCAAAAACAAAAAAACCAAAAAAACTAGACATTATACTAGGTATCTTATCTCAGATAGTACATTATCTCATTTAATCTTTTGCAAAACATTTACTGTCTCCATTGTAAGGATGGAAAAACCTGGCTTTGCAGTCTAGCTTTTCATAGGTTGTCTGATTAGTCTCTGCACAAATGTGCCTCTTTTCAACTCTAGAGAGATCTCCACAAAGATAGTGTCTTCTACTAAAGCTGAGAGCTAGGTTATCTTATTTCTGACCAAGCCCCCAGCCAAACCTGTCAATTACATTGAGCTGCTTTGCCCCAATTATAGACTCCTTCCATTCACCTTGTCTTCAGGGACAGCAGCCCAGGAGTTCAGAGCCACTCGTAGCCTTGTCAGAGTCTCCATCCCGTGACCCTCACTTTCCTCCTTTAGTTGTTTGATGAGAGCCTGGATCACATGCATATTCAGGCAGCCTGGACAGGGAGGGTCATCAGGTCACACGACAGAGCCACAAAAACCCATTGAACTCCACTGTATTCTCAAGACAGAAGTTCCAAGCACTACATTCTGGGGTGTTGCCCATTCTCTCAGGACACCAGAGCTGCTGGCTGAACATGAACACACTTTCTGGAGTTTCTCTCTCTCTCTTTGTTTTGCTGTTTGTCTTTCTCTGCATCTCTCTGTGTCTGTCTGTCTCTATCTCTGTCTCCCTTTTTGCCCCATCTTCCTCCTCTACCCAACAGTACCTAGGATAGTTCTCAGTCTCTGCCAAATGCTAGGTTGGAGCGGGCCTGCACTCATTCCATTTCCTCCCATCCTTTCACAAAGAAGTGGCTGTGCCTCCCTCAGCTCACCACCCAGAGAGGCGACATACCCAGGATGGCCAGGGTTCGATAAGCCTCATACTTCACTTTCTTTGGACCAGTTTGGGCCTGATTTAGAAGATAGGGGGTGTAACATAACATAAAGTGATAGAATGTCAGAGCTTTAGGGACTTTCTCAGCTTTTCATTTTGTGAAAGAGGAGACTAGGTCTAGAAAGTGACCTATCTATACTTAAGCACACTACAGACAGGATAGTGCAATGGAAGGAACACTGAACCTGGAAGTTAGACTTTTGTATTTCTCTGTCTGGGATTTAGTAGCCACTTAGGCTTGGATTCTCAGAGCTTCTATTTTCTTACTAGAAAAATACAGATACTAATAACTATTCCCAGTGTTGTAAGATTTAAGTGAGATTTTCAATAAGAATACATATGCCCAATTGTAAATTGACCTATAAGCCTAGAGTGTTGTTTCAGTTAAGGAAGAAAATTAACTCAGGCCCAGTTCTGTCCTAGCTTTTCAGTCCAATGTCTTTTGTTAGACCAAGGGGATCTTCAGATTCCCCCTTTCTTTCAGCTGCTCTTTAAAGAGGCCAAAGGGATGAGATGGGGATATGTCACATACTGGTGGCTCTTTCCTCATCAGATCTGACCTATCAGTCTGGTACCCTGGAGAGTCTTGTCTTATGCCTATGTGCCCACCCTCTACACACCTCAGACTCTGATTCCACCTTTCCTAAACTCCATGCAGCCCCTAGACTCACCACCTGCCATAGTGCCTTCATAATAAACTTGTCATTGATGCCATGGTACCCCAGAGCCTGCAGGAAGAAGGGTAAAGGAAAGGGAAGAGACCGGGCCATGACCCCCAGGAGTTACCATCTTTGGGACACAGGTGGAGTTTATATTTAGGACACCGCCCCTGTTCCCACCACCTGCTTCTAGCTTCTTGTTTCTTTTCCAGCTGAGCTAACTCCTACCTGTAACCGCTCTGCTCTGCCTTTGCTGGTTCTCACCTGTGTTGCATAGAACTGATCATCTTCTCTAGGCAATTTCAAGGTTTTTGTGAGCTCCTACCCATCCAAGCCAGCCAGTGGAAAAAAGGAAAAATAAAACTTCAAACTGAAAGGAGCTCAGCTGACCTGATCCCCAACCCCCGGCCCAGGTTTTGCAGGGAGGGACTAAGGCTGAAAGGTGGTGTGAACTTAAGATAAAGGCACCCACAGCCAGGGAGTCTCCTCCCCGCCCCCGCCCCCATGGTCCTGACCTTTAATCTTTGCCACTTCAGAGGATCCCTGTTAGGATCTAACGGCCCAGATCCCACCTGAGATTTTACAGTCAACTTGCTCATGGGGAGGTGGAATTTTTGGTTACTGTCTTCGAGGTTCCTGTGTGAGAAATTGTACAAGAAGCCTCTGTCCCCTTGTTGCTTCCCTCAGTCACTGCTCCACCTCTGCCACAGGGCCTCAGCCCAGCTCAGAGGTGGGACTAGAGAAAGACACATGAGGGCTCAGTGATATCTACCCCAGCCAAGCTGCCCTTCTACCTCAGGGTCCTCCCTTGGACCTGTGGACTGACATGCTGCTCC
Organism: Heterocephalus glaber; assembly: GCF_000247695.1. Next base: position 3,328,262 of record NW_004624875.1, read on the forward strand.
CCCTGGCCCACCCCTCCCAGACCTTCCTGTTTTTCCTAGAAGATGTGGAGAATATGGAGGTGGACAGAGCATACTCAGGATGGCCTCTCATTTTCAGTAACATTTTCTGGGTCTCCTGTTCTTTTCTCTGGTCATATAAGGTGTGCCAATGTGTGTAGATCTCAGGTTTCTTGGAGTAGCAGTAGGGGACTGCGTTTGGCTTGTTCAGATGCTGCCTCCAGTGCTCCGGACTTGGGGGAAGCTCTTCCTTTGGCGTCTGGAATACAAGTGGCAAAGCTGTCAGAAGGATTCCCTAGGCCCTTCCCTGAGTGTTGGGAGCCAGGGGAGGTGGAGTGGAGGATTGAGAGGGTGGGTTGAGACAACCTTCAGCCTCTTATTCTGGTTGAAGTCACAGATAACCTGTACTGTAACTTGGGCAAGAAGTTATTTCACTCTGCCAATTTTCTCATCTGTTAAATGGAGCTATAATAATCCTTGTTCTGTTCCCCTCCCAAGAGTGTGAATGTCAAAAGAGATCTAGATTTTGTTTCTTGTTGGTTTTTTTTTGGTACCAGAGATCGAACTTGGGACCTTGTGCTTGCAAGGCAGGTGGCGGCACCACTGAGCTAAATCCCCACCCCAAGATCTAGATTTTGAAGTGATCTATACATTGATCTTAGTCCACAGTGTGGTCAGTTGAGGGTTGCAGTGCACTTTCAAAATAACATTTGAGCAGGGAACTAAAAGAGAAGGGCTGGGGAAGGTATAGACTAAAGGCAGGGAAAGGACAGGCTATTGCTCATTCAGATATTTACTGATTACCTACTATATGCCAAGCTCTATTTACTAGGGATGTAGTTATCTCCTTTGCCTTTGCGAACTTAACAGGTTTGTTGGAAAAACAGACTTTCTCCAAATCTATCTCTTAACTATAACTTTTATGTGTGTGTGTGCCGGGGATCTAACCCAGTGCCTTACACAGGCAAGGCATGCGCTCTACCTCTAAGCTACATCCCCAGCTTTTAGCTGTGTAGCTACAGCTCTGACATACATAGTGGAGGGTTTGGGACGTGTCAGGAGCCTTTTCTGAAGATTTGGCTGAGAACCATCCCTTTCTCTTTTCAAGCCTTCCTATCTTTATAACTGATCTCTCTGGGCAATAGACGAAGGGGATTCAGCCAGTGGTTCCCAGCTTAGTGACTGAAAAAATCGTAGTAAGAGTTTTCAAGTGACTCCATGACTTCAGAAAATGGAGCACTGACTCATGGTAAGTAGGGTTTCCAAATACAGCAAAGAACAAGCAAAAGAATCAAATGGGATATTAAGTTAAATTTGGATCTTACATAACAAATGAAATATTTGGGACATGTGTATACTAGAATTCCACTCATTGTTTATCTGAAATTCAAAATTTATTGAGCACTCTGTATTTTATCTGCCAAGCCTGAGGATCTACATGTTAATTAATAAAACTGAATCCTATTAGTAAGCACTCCCTGCCTGTATAGGTCTGGCCTTGCAGACTTTCTCATACAAGGGGTGTAGGCAGGGGCTGGCCTGTGACAGAGGAAGCTCCTGAGGCTTAGAGAAAGTGACTTGTCCAAGCTCACACAAAGTTAATGGCAGCTCCAGGGGCGAAAGTCAGGATTCTGGGAGTTGGCCCTCCTATTTTGACACAGTTCTCAGGGTAGCAAAAATTAGAGGTTTTACCTTGTAGCAGGACAAGGGCAGGTGAACAGGAGCCATGGCTTTTCTAAATTCTGGTAAGAGGGGTAAGAGTATGTGTGTGATACAACTAAGATGGCAGATACAAAGGTCAGTTAAAAAATCATTCATTGAGGTATTCATCTACTCAGCACTGAGTACTAACCTCAAGTATTTTACCAGGTACCAGGGAGATACGTAAGGCCCTTCAGGATCTCTAGTCTTCTAAAGCCTCGCTGGTGTGGTCTGTAGAACCACAGGGAATGTCTCAGAAATGCTGAGTCTCAGGCTCCACCTCAGACCTACCAAGCCAGGATCTTTACTGGAACAAGATCCCCAGGTCGCTCCTATGTAGTTGAAGTTTAAGCAACTCAGGCCTAGCAGGGTATTCTCAACTTTTTTTTTTGTACCAGGGATCCATCTCAGGACCTTGCACTTTCAAGGCAGACATGGGCGCCACTGAGCCAAATCCCTGGCTGTAGGGTATTCTCAACCTTGCCTGCATATTACAGTTATTTGGGGGAACCTTGTTTGCAAAGACCTGCGTCAGATTAATTGAATCAGATTCTGTGGGGACAGGGCCTAGGCATGTTAGAAAGATCCCCAGAAGATTCACATATTCAGCTAAGGTTAAAAATCATTGGTCTTGTTCAGTTTCTCAAACTTGAATGTGCAATAGCATCACCCAGAGAGCTCATTAAAACATAGATTTCTGGGACTCATCTCCTTAGTGTCTAATTTACTGCCTTTGGGGTAGGCTCTGATAATTTGCCTTTCTAACAAAGATGGTAGTCCTGCTGCTTCTGGGACCACGTTTTGAGAACCACTGGTTTTGTTGATCAGACAGGAATGTTTCTTAGCGACTAACCGAGGGAAATGTGGAGATAGATACAGATGGCATTCCAGAGAGGCACCTAACCTGGCTAGGAGGATGGGGGAAGGTTTCCCAGAGAAATAATACACAAGTGAAGTCTCAGTACAAGGAGGAGTTAGCCAGATATATACGGAGAAAGAGCATAAGGCACGGGAACATCTTATGCAAAGACTTGGAGGTGTGAGAGTTGGGGTGCATGCAGGTCAGGGTACACAGGTGTGGGAGCAGAAGCAGGGAGATAGATGTCCTAACTTAAGAGGACCCTGTAAGCCCTACTGAGGAGCTGGACACTTACCTTGAGGGCTGTGGAGTACCATCAATGTGTCCAAGACCTGTCCTATGGATTTGGTAAACTCACTCAGCCCCTTGCCTGGCATTGGGAACCAGGTAGCCTTGCTTTTACAGACCCCTGTGCGTGACTCCATTCCTGCCCATTCCATCCTCACCTTTGGTCCTGTCTGGATATTCCAGCCATGGATACATGAACATTCTGGAGATTTCAAAGATGTCAACTAATTTTTCATCAGCCATCTTCTCGTGATGGGGCTAGAGGGAACCTGGGAACCTGGGAAATGCGTAGTTTAGGGCTGTGGGGGAGAGGGCACACAACTGGAGAAGACCTGTTCTCTGGTGCAAGAGGGTCCAATGAGGTGAACAGACTTCTGAAGGCAGAAGCTTCCAAGTGCTGAACAACCCGATCACCTTGATAAATTGAATCCCCAAGTTCCATTCTTGAGCCCTACCCCTGGCCTCTACTGGCCCGTGGACTGAACTGGTCACTTTATATCTCTGAGCTTCGCTTTCTTCATCTGAAAAAGCAGGAGAGTTGTGCCTGGCTGGCTAACTACAGGGTTGTGGTGAGGCATTAAAAAAGAAGTCAGAGGGCCCGGGATTTAGCTCAGTGGTTCTGCTGCCTCCTCGCAAGCAGAAGGTCCCGAGTTCAAGCTGTGGTACCAAAGAAAGAAAGAAAGAAAGAAAGAAGTCAGAGGGCCTGGGATTTAGCTCAGTGGTTCTGCCGCCTGCCTCGCAAGCAGAAGGTCCCGAGTTCGATCTCTGGTACCAAAAAATAAAAAATAAAAAAGAAGTCAGAGCATTTAGGGTTTTTCTTAGGATCAGTCAAATCAAGAAAATGGCGGGGAAAGCTCCTTTTATACACATACCCCCCTGGCAGCAAGAGACTGTATGAATGGTAAGGAGCTGCCTTTTATACCTCCTACTTTGCATATGCTGTTCCCTCTGCCTGCCAGTGCTTTCCCTTCTTTTTCTGCCTGTTAAACTGTTAACTAAAATCTTTCAAACTCCATATAAATGAATTTCATCTCTGAAGTTTCCTTTCTTCCCCATGCTCCCTGCCCCACCCACTCAGTGATGTAACCCTGTCATGGCTTGTGTCTAGATGTCCCCCCAAAGCTTCATGCAGTGGTAACGTGGGCCTGAATCTAGAGTGATGGTGGGATTAAGGGCATGTGATTACTAAACCACATGAGTGATTGGTTTGGCACTACCCTAGTCCCGGTAGTCTGCATGGGATAAAAGGGACAGAAAGACATTGTTAAGCTCTCTTCCTGCCTTTGCTGCTTCCGCCGCCATGAACTGTTCCCCCTCTGCCACCCTCCCTTGGAGAACTGAAATCTCTACAAACTGTAAGCAAAATAAACCTTTTCCCCTTCAACTTTGAGTGTCGGGTATTTTGTCTCAGCAATGAGAGAAAAGTAACACACCCCCTTTCCCCACAATGTGACCATATTCTTTTGTACAGTTGATTCCCTTTAAGTGCTTGTCCCGTGTTTAATATGTTCATGGGGCCATCATCCTCACTGGACTGTGAGTTTCCTAAAGGTGAAGACTGTGACGTGTGGTTATTCACCTCTCACCTGTGGTCTCCCCCCTCCCCCCTCAGTGCCTAGCATAGTGCCTGGCAGGCAGCTTACTGTGATAAGAACACAGGGGCCACTAATTCAGCGCCCTTCACATCCCCAGTGAGCTGACGTGATGCACTCTGGGGGATGCACTGAGAAAGACAACACCCCCCAAATGGTTTCCTACCAGAGTGTTTCACCTGAATATAATTATGAGGAAATAACTAGGCAAATCCAAATTAAGAACCATTTGACAAAAATCTGATCTGAATTCCTAAAAAAATCGATGCCTTCAAAGACAAAAAATATGTTAAAGAACCCTAAAAAGCCCCAACAGCTAAATTCAATATGTATACTTAATTGAATCCTGAATTAAAAAAAAAAAACAGCTATAAAGGACATTATTGGGGCAAGTGGGGGAATTTGATGATGGATTGTGTATAGAAAGTAATATTGTGTCTTTGCTGAGTTTCCAGAGTATGTTACCCATTTTGTAATTATGCAGCATGTTATTAGGAGATACATACTGAAACTTTTAGGGCTGAAATGAAATCACATCTGCAACTTTCAAAAATTCAGAAAAAAATGTATATACCCCCCCCACACACTCACACATAGAGATAAATAATGGTAAAATGTTACTATTTGAATCTGGATAAAGGGTCTATAGGTGTATTCTTATAAATATATGTAAGTTTGAAAATCTGCAAATTAAACATGGGAAATAAAGTATGGGCTTTGGCATTAGACCTAGTGGCTTTGAGTCTTAATTTAAACACTTCTTTCCTGCTCTTTTTTGGCTATAGGGTTTTGGGCAAATAATATGTCACTTGTCAAGTAAACAGGAAAATAGGGTGAATAGTACGTACCCCATCAGCTTATGGCTCAGCCACTGGTTTTTCACATAGCAAGTGGAGTACTTAGTTAATGATACACCCAGTTATGACCATATCTGTGGTCAGTATCTGTTCACACAAAGGCACACATAGATGGGAAAGTTGGAATACTTCCACTTAAAAGGTGCTAATGCAGTTGTGAAAACCACAGAATGCCTCTTTCTCCCTATGTGAAAGACCCAAGACCTGTAGAATTGCCATTGAATCTGTTCCGGGGCAAAGATGGGGTTAAAAAAAACCCATTTGGGATTAGGTGTAAGGTAGGCTAAGGTGGAAGGGCCAAACAAAATCTGAGGAAACGGAGGTGCTGTGGCAGGGAGACAGATGAACTCTTGGGGGTTTGGGGAGGTTCATAGTAACTATTCCCCCACCCCACCCCTGCCACCAGTGGATGACTAGTTACTTTATCTACTCTGCCTTCCAACCCCACTCATTTGGTAGGGCCACAAATCCTGAATCTAGGGTGGGCACCAGATGTGTGCAAGCCTGAACCTCCACGTTTAATGTTCATGGGAAAAGAGGGTCCCCAGGGAAGAAACCAAACCGGGAGCCAGCTTTGTAATTACCCTGAGAATTTTAATGAAAAGTTGATTTCTAATGTTGGCCAGTCAGCCATTGTGAGGGCTAAAGATGGGCTAAAGAGCAGATTTCCCACTGGAAATTCTAATGGGAGGCCAGTCTTCTTTGCCTTGAGCGGCATGCTGATTTCTTCCCCTGTCACTGAGTCATGGGCAGGGTGAGAGGCCTGAAGCTGGGAACCCAGAGACTTCCCATTGCCGAGGCAGGGCCACAGTAGCTCTTTTAGGCTTTTAAGTGGGAGAAGCCGTTATTATTGCTGCTTTGTAGTAAAATCCAGGCCCTCCCAAGGATGAATGGGAGTAGCGATTGAGAAGCTTCCTAAGCTGGTTAAGACTAGAGCAAGGCACAGCAGCTGAGTTTACACAAGGTCAGGTTCAGGATGCTCCCTCTCCTAGTTCATCTCTAAAGCGTTGATGTACTCTCGAACCCACTTCTTCTCTGGGTTGGCACACACCTGGCGGTTCTTTCGGGTAACAAATCTGTAGGTGAGAAGAGGTTGACACCTGTTAGCACTGGGACAGCCAGTTTTGGGGATGAGGTGGATTGAGGCATAAGGGGAAATGGTGGTACTGGGGAAGGACATTTTTAGTGCTCCATAAGGTTTTATTTCTTTTTTAGGGAAAGATATTTCTTCTATTGAATCTAAAGGGTTCAAGCGAGAAGCAAAATTGTGTGCATTTTAACCCCACATAAGGGGAGATCCTTCAGGTCCTCTTCCCCTGCTCCAGGCCCTGTGTCAGGTGCTCAAGATGCAGAGAGAAGGAGCCAGGTGTCTGTAATCCCAATACTCGGGCGACTAGGCAGGAGGATGCTGAGTTTAAGGCCAGTCTAGGTTATACAGAGAGTTTTTTTGGAGTCTGTTTCCAAAAAAAAAAGCACACAGAAAAAAGACATCCCCTAGGAACTACACTGGCTAAGTGGGTGACAAGAAGTTAAAGGAACATATGGCTTGGCTTTAGACAATACAGTGCCTAGCATAGAATAGACACTTGACATATGGACACACGAATACATGGGTAGATGAATGAAAGGAGATGAACTTGAGTCTTGGTTTCACCTCTTGTTAATTGGATCACTGAGGGCCTTTCACTTCTCAGCCTATTTGCTGCCTGGTAAGCTGTGACTAGAAAGAACTCCTACTTCGTACAACTGTTGTGAAGCTCAAATCAGATATGTGTGAAGGAGTTTGGAATAATACTCCATATGTATTGTCCTTATTAGAATGCTGTGCAATTTCTGCATTAGGGTGAGCTGCAGCAACATGAAACCAAAGGTCCCGGTACTAGACTGTGGCTCACAGAGGTCAAAGGCCCTGAAATGTTGGCAATTTACCAGCTAGAAAGTGGAGGCTTGTGAGAGTTAGAGGCCTTATCTCTGCAGGCATTGATGGTGAAAGAGCTTCACAGCCTAGGAAACATTAAAAATTGGGAGTCAGGGCCCGGGGATTTATCTCAGTGGTTCCGGCACCTGCCTCACAAGTGCAAGGTCCCGAGTTTGATCCCCAGCACCAAAAAAAAACAACACACACACACACACACACACACACACAAAAATTGGGAGTCATGAGCGTCAGTGCAGCTGCTTCCTCCCGTTTATGGGGACACGGGAGATCATGGGGCTGAATAGCAGCGCTGCCAATTAACACAGTACTTCAGGGTTAGCCCTGCCTATTTGGCCCTTTCTCAGTTTGGCTTCTTTAGGATGTGTTCCATACACATTATTATTTTTTTAAAATTGAACATTCATTTTACGTAAGTTAGAATATCATTAAATATTTTAGAGGTTCTCATGGACGAAAGCTATTTATTGTGCAGCTGTCTAGAAATTTATTTTTAAAATTCTATTGTGCCTCAAAGTATACCCACATTATTATTTGGTCTGACAAAAGAGTTATATGTTTTCTTGTTTTTTGTTTTTTGTTTTGGTACCGGGGATTGAACTCGGGTCCTTGCGCTTGTGAGGCAGGCAGCAGAACCACTGAGCTAAATCCCCGGCCCCAAAAGAGTTATATGTCCCTAACAACACAGGGAATTTACAGTTCAGTATTTGTTTTAAAATTATGATCATAGAGGAGCCAGGAGCCTTTGATAGCTCAGTTGGTAGAGCAGAGAACTGTAGCAGATTAAATTATGATCATATCTTTAAAAATATAAGCTGGGTGTGGTAGTGCGCACCTATAATCCTAGCACTTGGGAGGCTGAGGCAGGAGGATTGCTGTGAGTTCAGGGTCAGTCTGGGTTACATAATGAGTTCAAGGCCAGCCTGAACTACATAGTGAGAGCCTGTTTCAAAAAAAATCAAAATGTATTCTCTACATTGGAGTACTATGCTCAAATATGTTCTGAGATGCAATGTACTCACCTCACTTAAATATTTAAAATAAGGCATTTTGGTATTTTCATTCTTTATGCATGTATCAGTGTATCTGTCAGAGACACTAAACTTGGATAGCTCTGATTCTATAACAGCATATAAAGAAACTTTTTTAAAAAGTTGTGGTAAAATTAACATAAAATATATCCTCTTAACCATTCTTAAGTCTATCCTGCATGTTTTTCTTCTTTTTTTTTAATAGCAAAACATTTATTAGTACATTTTAGGCATACCTAATATCCTGCATATTCTTGAGCTCAGATCTTTTCAGGCAAAGTGAAGGCATAGGTTGCCTGGTGAGAATGAAGATTTCTCGATTGCTTTTTGGGCCCTCACATGGACAGTGTTTCCTCTTAGCCAGTTCCTCTCACTATCTGTGAGAGCTGTTTGACTGTCTCCCGCCTGGATGTGCAGAGATGAAAAAGTGATCAGTAGGGCTCTGGTGCCTCCTAGTGTTCTGTTTTTTGTTTTTTTCTTACTTGGAAGGGTGTGGGAGCTTCTGACCTAGACCTTGTCCTCCTCGTTCAGCCAGGAAGACTGGGCACCTCTCTCCTCGGCACCCTTGGTCTGTAGCCAGGACGTCAAAGCCCAGGAAACCAACACCTGAGATGAGGATTGCTCAGGCCTCCATTTCCTCCTCCCTGCAGCACAGGGTTCCAAAGAACAGACTGTCTTTGTCAAGTCTTCCCTCCCACTTGCCTGAATTCCTTCTTTCCACTTGCTCCTTAGCGGTAGGGGTTCTCAAGTCTTTCTCTCTCAAGTCAGCGTCACTCTCTCCCCTCCCTTGGTTTTTCGAATCAGAGTCTCCACCAAGTTCTAAGATGACCTCGAACTTGTGATCTTCCTGCCTCAGCCTCCCAGAGTTCTGGGATTATAGATGTGAGCCACCAGACCAGCTTTCTTTTTCTCTTTGTTGTATTCTTTCCAAGGTCTCTGGACCCAGGCCTGGTAAGCATGCTTAATGGATGTTTATTCAATAAGTGGATGAATAAAAGAATGCATTTCATTTAAGTTTCACCCAGCACTTCTATGCATGTAATAAGACATTTAGAAAAAAAAAAAAAAGTAAGACACTTAGGCCTGGGGATTTAGCTCAGTGGTTCCACCGCCTGCCTCACAAGCAGAAGGACCTGAGTTTGATCCCGGTACCAAAAAAAAAAAAAAAAAGACATTTATATGATGATGATGATAAGTTAACATCTACTGTGTGCCAGGGAATAATATAAACATTTTATCATTCCCTCTGTGACCCCATGAGGGACGTGCTTCTTTATCTAATTTTGGATGAGGAAATTGAGGCTTAGAGAGGGTGAGTGAGGGGACCGAGTTTGCTAAGTTAGCTGGGGTTCTAACATGGCAGACTAACTCTAGAGCCAGTGCTTAGCAAGACAGTGCAACCTTGCCTCTTTAGTATCGGAAGGCCCTCCTCTTACAAGAAAATGTCATTTCCTCAGGGTTCTTTTGATGGTACCTTGGTGGCTTCCTCCTCCTCTTCCTCTTCCTTTCCCCCTTCTTTCCTCATCTTCTTCCTGTTCCTCTCTTCCTCCTCATCCTTCTTTTATGAGAAGGGTCTCACTAAGTAGCCCAGGCAGGCCTCTAACTCTCGATCTGGCTTCTTCCTCCTTAAACACGGTCCATCCTCAAGTTTGGGTGGTTTCCCACTCAGCAGCCATGTTGCCTGAAGCCTCAGCATAGTCCTGTCCCCCTGTCTCCCTTCCCCTGGCTGATCTCACCTCTCAAGATGCCTCACCCTTGTCTCTCCTTTCCTCCAGGCACCAAGGAGGCCCCAATACTATGCATGTGGGTAACTATAGCAGCTTCTTAATCAGACCCCTATTTTCTAGGCTTTCCTTGTTCCAGCTCATTTTACGCTTGGTAGCTCTGTGCTTTTGCTTCATTTTTTTGCAAGGCCCTCTGTGCTTCCTGCATAGAGGTTCTACACAAAGCAGATCCCCAGAGACATTCTCTGCTTGATAAACCCCACCCCTAGGCTTTTCTCTGCCAGTCCAGATCTCTCCTCACAAAGCACCTTTTGCAGAACCTCCTCTAAATCCCCTTTCCTCACTCTAGAAGTTGGATGTGCTATCTCTTTTCCTTTTGCGAGGTACTGTAGTCATTGCTGTGTCTGTCTGATTCCTCTTATTAGATTGTTAGTGGAATGGTGGTTTTATTCATCTCTGTCTGTCTGCCCATGATAGGTACTCATGGAATGAATAAATAAATAAAAATATTTATTTTTAGAAATGAAATTAGTAGGCTAGGTGTGGTGGCACACGCCAGTCATCTCAGTACTCTGAGGGGCTGAGGCAGGAGGCTTGCAAGTTCGAGCCCAGATTGGGCAATTTAGTGACTTATCAAGAACTTGTCTCAAAATAAAAGCCAAAAAAAAAAAAGTGAGAGGGAGCACTGGGGATGTAGCTTAATGAGAAGGTCAGGGGTTCAATTCCCAGTACTGAACAACAACTAAAAAAGTAATGCTAAATATTGTCACTATACTTTGAGTGATTCATCAGGACCCAAGTTCATCTTTTTTTTTTTTTTCTTGGTACCAGGGATCAAACTCAGGACCTTGCACTTGTGAGGCAGGCAGTGGAACCACTGAGCTAAATCTCTGGGCCCCAAGTTCATCTTTCCAATGTCATGAAAGTTTTTGGATTAAAAAAACTTCAGCCTTTTTTATAGGAAACTTCATAATTGCACCATTTTTGTTCTTTGACTCTCTATCATTTTAAATTTCTTAAGCAACTGTGATTAATGAACTTGCTCTATAATAGAAAGAGAAGGCTCCAGAAACAGACTCCATCCCTCACTTACTGAGCATCCTGATAGAACAACAAACCTCTCTGGGTCTCACTTTCAGCACCAGAGTCACAGAGAGGCTTGTGCATACCTGACAGGGCTATTCAGTGAAATGCACAGACGGTGCACATATGACATTTGACACTTTCTATGTAGTGAGGATTACTATATTTTCCCAAATATATTCTCTTGACTATTTAAAGGTGAATCTCATTTTCTACTCAAATGAATATGTGTTTTGTTTTGATTTGTTTTACTTGACTGCAATTAGGCCCTGCCCTCTGACTGCCTTACTAATTCCTCTGAGGTTTAGGTGGGTTTGATTGTGGAATATGAGGGCTCTAGGGTTCTTAACTAGAAAGGGTGTTCAAGTAAAGCCACACTGGCAAAGATTGAGACCTAGGGACCTGATCTACTGGAATGGGCAGGATCCTCCCAGGACTCCTGTCCAGTCCCTTTACATTATAGATGGGGACTCTGAGGCTAGAGATGGAGGAGCCGTGGTGATTTGAGTAGCTGGAGAATGGGTAGGAGTGGGTAGGGCACCTTCTCACAGGATTCCTGGGGAAGGACTGGCTCCGGGAGCCAGAGATGACCTCCCCTGCCCCACAGGAATCCATGGGGCCAAGACTCACACGACAGCTGAGTTGGAGCACTTGCCACTGGTGTAGAAATATTCCGTGATGTGGTGGCGGGGCAGTGGCCGGGGCATGTAGGCAAAGCAGCAAGGAGTGGTGTCTGAGGCATCTGGGAGAAGGAAAGAAGGAAGGAGATCTCAGCATTTATTGCCAGTGACAGTAGGCATTGTGCTGGGTACTTCTGTGATTTATCTTGAAAGGACTTTTATCCATATTGGCAGAAATGGAGGCACAGAGGGACACAGAGAGACACAGTCACTTGACCATGGACACACAGTGGCAGAGTGGGGATTCCAACAGAAGCCCGAGAGAATCTCCCCAACCTCCCATCTAGTCCTTGAGCTGAGCTTGTATCCTTCCCTCTACGCCATAAGCCCTGCCCTTGGCTCTCAGGATGTGCTGAGCCTCCTCCTTCCCGGTCCTGGGCCCTCTGGCCTCATTCCTGCTCTTTCAGGATACCCAGTGGGCAAAACCTGGCTTCTTTGTGACACGGGGGAGGCTGTGAGGAGGCTTCCAAAACCAAGGCTCCATGGCTTAGCCAGGATCCTAAGTGGGGCCTAAAGGTGCATATTGCTTCCTGGGAACTCTCGCTACACTGTAGTGAGAAGGAAACTGAACAGGAACACATTTGTTGGTCAGTTAATTCAAGAGGCTGCCGGAAGTATCAGTTGCCTCTTTCCAGCCAGAACTGGTTTGATTACCACCACCCCTGGCTGTGCGTCCTTAGGCAAATTACTAAACCTCTCTGGACCTCTGTTTCCCTCTCTGTAAGTAAAAAACAGCTACTCAAAGAATAGTTGTGTTGGGCCAGGGATTTAGCTCAGCGTTTCCGCCACCTGCCTTGTAAGCTCAGGGTCCCAAGTTCAATCCCCAGCACACACACACACACAAAAGAATAGTTGTGTTAAATAAGATGACATATGTAAAGCAGTCAGCACAAAGCCTGCTCCACTGTAGGCATTTAATTAGCTTCTATGTTCCTAACCCCCACCCCACCCCCCATCTATGAATTGAGAGAATATGACTGTTTTAGGAGGGTTTCATTAAATGTTTGGAAGTTTCTTAGAAACCCTGCTGGTGACAGGCAGGCATCAGTTGCTTTTCAGCTTTACTAATATTCCCACATTGGTCCACACTCAGTGAGCACCTGCAGGGCTCAGGAGTATGGGCCTTGGAGACACAGAAAAGATGATGGGGCGGGGGGGCGTCCCCTGACATGAAGCAGCTTAGAGATCTATCGCGGTCAACAGGACATTTGGGTGAAACAGCACATAAGAATGTAAAAATGGGGCTCAGACTGTATAAATGATACAGTGGAAAAGGAAGCAAGGTGTGACACAGCAGGATGGGGGGTGGGCATTCTAGGCAGAAGGTCAGCCAACTCCATGGGCTGTGGTGGCCAGACCTGGACTTACGTGGGGAGGCAGATGCAGTAGCACAGAGGGCGGCAGCAGTTAGGACGACAGAGAGGGCAGCTGCGGAGACCTTCATGGTACTTGCAGGCAGGGCTGTGGCAGACACAGATGCTATCTCGGGATCTTCGGCAGGCATCTTCTGCAGCTTGGCCTGGCCCTTTATAGGGAGCCAGGGCCAATAGGGGGAGCGCCCCCTCCAGGGGAGTTTCCGAAAAAGCAGCCAAGCACTGTGAATTGCTCAAAACGGAAAAGAAAACTGAAATTGCCTCCGGAAATTCAGGTCTCCTTACTGCTCTCCCAACTAGAGTGAGCTCATCCCCTCTCCCCAAGTACTAGGGTTTAAAAAAAACCTCTTCTCTGTTGGTACCCTCAGCTTTACCTCCTAGGGTAGGGTCCTCCCCAGAGACCAGGAAGTTGGGGCTTTGGAGTGCCGTGGGGCAGTTAGGACAGGATCAGAGCCATTGGGTCTTTATTATTCCCCCCCCCCTCCCCCGCAAAGTTCCTGCTCGTGCCTGATTTTATCTCCCTTCTCTCACCCCTGGAAGGGTGTTTTTCACAAAGTGTTTTATTGAGGAGGATCCTCTGGACATAGAATCCTGTTGAAAGCCATTCTACATAACCTTTTTATTCAGAAGAATAAAGGTGCAGGCTGGCTGAGATTATCTACTACTCCACCAAGAAACTGCAGCTGACTTGCTGGGATCAATCAGTTGGACTCTGGACTCTATTTGCCAGCATAGTTTACCAGCAACAAAAGAGACACACCTTGAATTGGCTGGGGTTTTTTCTTTCTTTTTCCTTTTCTTTTTTCTTTCTTTTTTCCCCCTCATTTTTGGTTATTGTTTTGTTTTTTCTTGATTCTTTGAACACGGTTTCTAGTTTTTTGTTGTTGTTCTGTTATGTTCTTGTTTTTATTTCTTCCTTTTCTCTTTCCCACCTGTCTTCTCCACCCATTTCCTAAAGTTTGTCCTCCAAACTTGCTCCTGATCTCTTCCTCTTCTGTTTCTGTTTTCTCCCTCCCAACCCCTTTTAAATCTTCTCCCCTAAGGGTAAAATTGCCATATTAGGGGTTATTGATTCCATACAATTTTCGGATTCATTCTAGATTTCATTATATAACCACAAATCTAGTTCATATGGTTGGTTTTTTGGGTTTTTTTGGTACCAGGGATCGAACTCAGGACCTTGCACTTTCGAGGCAGGCGCCAGAACCACTGAGCTAAATCCCCAGCCCTGAAATCCTAGCTTCTTTTTTTTTTTCTTTTTTGGTACTGGGGATCGAACTCTGGTCCTTATGCTTGCGCAGCAGGCAGTGAAACCACTGAGCTAAATCCCCAGCCCTCTAGTTCATATGGTTAAAGGTAGTAAATTAATAGTTACCACAGTTTGTCATTTTCTAGGTTGTATTTGATGCTATTGTTATTGTTGATTGTGCTACTTTAGCCAAGGTGACTAATTGTGCTAATCAGTTGTTTCTCCTGGTATACCAAGACTGAGATTGCCTAAAGGTCTTAAACAAACAAAAAAAGCCCCCTGTTGGCAGCTGGGCCAAGTAAGCAGAAACCTCACTCCTGATAAACTGAAGAGGAAGAATTGTGTAACAGACTCAAAACCTAAAAGCCAGCTACACCTGGAAGACACTTCTGAGTAGTAGTCATTTCCTAAGTGTTCTGAATACTGGCAATAAATTAACTACTTGCCATAAGCAATTTGCAAACATCAACCCAGGAATCAAACTTTAAAAATAACAGAAAATGAATAGACACTTCAGATACACACACACACACACACACACACACACACACACACACACACCCTGACTTTCAGCTCACCAAAGGCAAAACCTGGAGGCAATGAGGTGGAACAATCCAAAAGTCACCCATCTGGACTCTTAAAGTAACAGCAGAAGTAACAAAGCAGATGAACAAGGCTCTAGAAAAAAATCAAAGCAGAAATAATTTGTCAGATAACTACAGAGATGGTGACAAGAATGAAAGACATGCTTAGTGACTCTAGAGCAGATACAGATTAAAAAAAAAAAATAGAGGAGCTCAGGAACATGATGGAAACCATGAATGCCCAGCACAGGAAGGAAATAGAATCAATAAAGCAGATTCAGAGAGATATCTAGGAGATTAAGAACTCCATTGAAAGTATATGCAGCAGAATGAACCAATGTGAGGACATAATATCAGATATAGAAGACAGGATTGCAGTTAGTGATCATGAAAAGAGAGATTTCTTAAAAATAGCAAGGGAGCACAGGAAATAATTAAAATATGACTATAGCTGTCTAAGGCCCCAAATTCCCCTTGCCCATGAGCTGACTCTGGCATGCAGAAACATAACTATTTTGCCTCACATCACAAGTTGAGCCCTCAATGGTCCATGATACTGTGCCACTCAAGGGTAAGAGTACATCAGCTGAAGACATCCTGGTTCTTTGAGAACTGAGTAGTAATTAAAAAAAGAGAAAGGTTTCACCTGGGGGAAGGACAAATTCTTTATTAGTCTGCTATCTTATCCCACCTACTATCGTAAGAATGTTCTCCTTACAGCCCTCATCAACATAAAATCCTCAGTGACCTAAGATCCTCATCAACATAGGATTACTGACACCCCCCTAAGTCACCTGATGCTCCCTCCAATTGTTGTGTGTACCCAATAAATAACGGCTGGCTCGGAGTATCTTTGTCTTTGCTCATTCTGAGGCACTGACCCCATGTATTATAGCCCCCCACGTATTATGAAATCATATTTCTATTGTCTTTCTTTCTTTAGCTCTCACCACACCTTTCTAGGCAGTTGGAGGGGAGGATTAATTGCCCTCTGATAGAGTCCCTCAGGGAGGTAAAAGGTGAGAGTACCCACCTCATGACTGGGGAAGTGGAGCTGAGCTGGGCATTAGGAGCCTTTACACTGGACGTGAGTTGGAGTAGTTCCTCTGAGTGTAGTTGGGATCAGAATCCAGCTGCTCTGGCTTCCACTTCAGTGCTCTGTCCAGTAAGTTCAGCTTGACATTAAAGGTTTTATGGTTGAGAACAGTCTCAAAACTGAACTCATGTGAATACCTGGGCTAAATGTGGCATCCTTACCCCATTCCAAAGAATTGGATGCAGTAAATATTTCTCAATTCCCTGTTTGAGTAATTCAGAGATAGTGGTAATTTAGCCTGAGTGGGGCTGCAACTGGTTTCTGAACAAAAGTGTGTATCAACAAATACAAGAGGAACTTGAAAAAATATAATCCTATATTAAGAGCATTTTCTTGCTAGCTCCCATCACATATGTAACTTAGTGGCTGAGGGTGATTAAGTTACCCAGAATGAGAAGACCTTGTCACATTTCTCCCTCACAGTGACTCTGAGGCAGAGTGGTTGTTACCCTCACTTGACAGATGAGGAAATGGAACCTCAAAGAGGGTTGTTAACATCTTCGCAGTCCCACAGCTGATAAATGGGCACCGAGCCCAGACGTTTCCGATGTCCATGCCCCATCTTTCTATCAGTAAGGCACTGAACGTTATCCAGGTCCTTCTAGATGCCAGGTGCCATCCTAAACCCTTCATAACAGCCCTCTCATTCCCTTCTCACAACTCATTCATTAACAGTAGAAACATAACTTTGGAAAGTCTGGCCATCTCACTTCATGAGACAAATCACAAACATTTTAGAAACAGTCATCCATCCATGTAAAATTGTTTTGTCTATCTTAGCTGTTTCCTTTGGTCTACCTGAAATTAACCAAACATGTGAGAGGCTGTGGCTGAAGTGATAATTAACAGTAGGGACTCAGCAGCTTTTCCTGTTTATTAGTCATGTGACCTTGAACAGCTCAATATCTCAAGTTTTAGTTCTCTCATCTATAAATCAGAGAGAATAATGCTCCTGACACAATTAAGTTCTTGTAAATGTATGCAGCTTTTAATAGTCTTAGTACAATTTAAAAATACTATAACATTAGCTATTATTATCAACTTATTAAGAGCAAGGAGATGGCAGAACCTTTAAGGATATTCCATATTTTAAGCAATACTTTGCCCTACTTTTTGGCAATATAAATCAGACTCGAGTTAATATGAATTAGTGAACCTCATAAAAATGTTTATTAAGAAATATCTTTTTTGGGCTAGGGATTTAGCTCAGTGGTGCCATGCCTGCTTCAAAAGCACAAGGTCCTGAGTTCAATCCCCAGTACTGAAAAAAAGAGAAGAAGTGCCTTTTCTTACTCACAGTTTTTTTTTGTTTTGTTTTGCTTTGTTTTTTCAGTGCCAGGGATGGAACTCAGGACCTTGCACTTGCAAGGCCAGTGCTGTGCCACCTAACTAAATCCCCGGGCCCCTACAAATGTCTTTTTTTTTTGGTACTGGGGATAGAACTCAGGACCTTGTACTTGTAAGGCAGGTGCCGGAACCACTGAGCTAAATCCCCAGCCCGAGAAATGTCTTTTTAAATTTAATTTAATTTTTTTCTGGTACCGGGGATCAAATTCAGGACCTTGCACTTGGATGTCAGGTGGTGGAACCACTGAGCTAAATCCCCAGCCCTTAAAATTTTATTTTGAGACAAGACTTTACTAAGTTGCCCAGGCTGGCATTGAGTTTGCAATCCTCCTGCCTCTGCTTCCCAAGCAGCTGGGAGTACAGGTGTGCGTTACTGCATCCAACCATATGTTTAACTTTTATTAAGAGTCTACATAGGGCTGGGGATTTAGCTCAGTGGTTTCACCGCCTGCTGTACAAGCACAAGGACCCGAGTTCGATCCCCGGTACCAAAAAAGAGTCTACATATACATGAGGTCATGCAGTATTATTCTTCCTATGTCTGCTTACTGCTTATTACTGATGACTTTGAGGAAGCTGCTAACTTTCTTTGGGCCTAAGTTTCCTCATCTGTAAAGCAAGAGACTACATTCAATCTGCTCTGGGTAATGGAGACATTTAAAATCTGATAAGGGAGGGCAGGGGAATGGGGAAAAAAAATAAGAACCAAGATACATCATGTAAAGGTACAAGATCCCAATGATGAATGTAACTGCAGTGTATACCTAAAATATATCAATAGACTTAATGAAAAAAAATCTGATGATGACTGTAAACATTTTCTGCCCATAAGTAGAAAGCTACACAGATATGCTTGTCATTTTGCATATACAGTGTTCACAGACCTGGCAAGCTCACTGATGAGCCTCAAGAATCTACAGGCTCCTCAATCAGCCGTCCATACCTCGGGTACCCCTTTTCTGTAAGAGTCACAAAAGCCAGGCACACATCCCCTCCAGCTAAGTACGGCCTCTCTTCCCCTTGCCCTGGCCTGTCTTTGTTTTTCCTCTGTCAGCTATATTTTTCCTAAGCTAAGCTGGCTTCTAGCCAAGTCATAATGTGACATTAGGAAACTAAATGCAGGCAGGGAAAGTGAAACCTTATTCCATCTGGATTCTGGGGTTTTGATCAGACATGGAGTTTCCCCATCACTGTGTGTGGGTGGAAGTGGGTGCAGCTCTGGCTTTTCTGGCTGCTCTTAATAAAATGCCTAAAGTAGGGAAAGTCCCCAGTCTCTAGGAATCTGGGCCCCCAAGGGAAACCAGAGGCAAAACCATTTCCCCTCATGGACTTCAATTTTCCACATCTGCAAATTGGAGAGTTGTTCCCAATTCTCTGGTTGTTCCCCTGTTTCTCTGCCCTCCCCCCGACACAGCAAGAAGTTGTCTGCTCTTTTTTGCTTCTGTAAGGCACTGCCTGGGGCAGGTGCTCTGCAAGCTGGTTGGAGAATCTGCAGGAGGCAGCAGTGCAGGTACAAGCCGAGGCCTCCCAGCAGGCTTGGGACTGCCCAGGTGGAGACAGGATCAAATCCCCTCTGTGACTCCTTCTTTTGCACCCTGCCTTTGCCTTTTGGTGCCCTTCTTGTTTGTTCTTTCTGTGTTACTCTATTCTGCCTCTTTCCTTGCTTCCTTTCCCTTTGTTCCCCTCCCTGTCACTAGGGAGGTCTTTTACTAGGTCAGGGGGACTGACTCTAACAACTGCTCTCATAGCTCCCACCACATTCGGGCTCGGGCTTGCAGCTTGGCCTCCCCCGTTTCTTCTCGCCTTCACCACACAGGACAGTGGCTCTGCACACCCACTTGTTTTGTGCAACTGGAGACCGCATGTGGTGTGTTTATTGATGGGAACCAGGCTCATTCGCCTTGGGTTACTGCAGGAGCCCACCACAAGGTACCTTAGCGGATGAGGTGGCCATGAGAGTGAGGTCTGGGGGGAAGCATTTGTTCTTCCAAAATTGCTGGGTGACACGACTTCATGACCTACTTCTCATGCATGGGGGTCCTTTTACTTGTTTTATTCTGCATGTTTATTGGAAGCTTCCCCTTTTGGCACACTGCTTCATGACATTCTCGATCCTTTACTCTTTAAGGACCTCTTACTGCCAGAGCCCAGTCCCCACTTCTGCTATCTCTGGCCCCCAGCCGAAAGCCTGGTGAAGCAGGATAAACGAGACTGAAATCAGACTCTTTGTGTGTCTTTGGACAAATTATGAATTCTTCTATACTTGGTCTCCTTTTGGAAATGGGGCTAAGAATACCTAGCTCCTAGGATATCTCAGAGGATTAAATGAGACAATCAGAAACTGCTCACACCATTTCTGGTACAAAGTAGTTGCTTAGAAAACAGCCCTTTCCTTTTCTTTCCACAAATTTCCAGGTGCTAGCATTTTTTCCCTTAGTGTCCTCTCTATCCCAATAAACATGCTCATCTCAGCTACGAATCAGGAGCCATGAGGGTGAGGGAGAGGAGTGGACAGCAATTTTCCACCAGCTGTCATATACCATTTTAGACTTTTTTCTGATACCGGGGATCAAACTCAGGACCTTGTGCTTGCAAGGCAGGTGTGGCGCCACTGAGCTAAATCCCGGCCTGCGTTTTAGATTTTTGAAGCATTATTTCATTTATTAGAAAGAAACCCACAGAAAATGGTGATGACTCAGATCTTCCCTGAGCTCTCTTTCCCTCTGTGCAATAGACTTCTGACAGTCCCATCTCTGTTCCACACTGGATTTCCCTCTCTCTCAGAGCCTGGCCATAGAGTTGGACATGGTCCCTCTTTCTTCCTTCCCAGCAGTCCCCACAAGCCAATACACTGTCTCTTTTTCAATGATTTTCACAGACAAGTATATAAGGAAGTGATAAATTTTCAGAATCTTAGAGGACTCTATAGTTGTGGTCTGAATTCCGTCCCCTTTTGTTTTGTGATCCTGGGAAGTCCCTTGGCTTCTTGTCCATTGCTTTCAGTCTCAGAGTTGGGGTCCCAGTCTGTTGCTTCTTCTCTGTGCTACTTCTCCTGCCCCCTCTACCCATCCCCCAATCAGTGCTTAGGCCTGCAGAGCACTCTGCCTCCAATATTGGGGATCTTCGAATTTCTCTAGGTAATTGCATTTTTGAGGACCTCCAACTTGGGTGAGGAAGTCCCCTTGGGGAATTTGTCCAACTGGGGTTTGGAAATTCTGCACCTTAGTCATTCCTTCTAGATTCAGCTTTGAGTCATGAAAAGATCAAGGGACCAGGAAGTAGGAGACCTGAGTCCTATTCCCAGTCCAGCTCCAAACCTAGTTGTGAGATATTTGCACACCACTTGCCCTCCGTGGGTTCAGTTTCCACATTTGGGAAATGGAGCTCTGACACTGCTATTTCTGAGGGGCCCTTTCCTTCTCAGTTAAAAGATTAAAAAAGTAGATGATTTTTACTGTACTAGAGAAAGATTTGAGGGGAGGTGTCTTGTTGCTCTTAAAATTAGTTCACATGACTCCTAAAAAGAAGGCTGAGGGGTTATCATCTCTTCTTTCCCTCCCATCTTCCAAAGCCTGGGACTCGCCACTTAGCTCATGAGCTACCTTCCCTGAGTGATATGGCACCCACTCCTCTTCCTCCACTCACATCTTTTCTCTTCTCAGTGCTCCACCCATCCACTGTGTCAAGTACTCATTCATATCTACAGCTCCTGTCAGTTAAATTTCTTTCTTCATAAGTGGAGAAAATATTTGCTAACTTAGTCAAGAAGGTAATGTATTGGGGATAATGTTGAATAGCTCATAGAATAGATATTGCATTGCAGAACTCGGCTTGGAAAAAGGATGAGTGAGAAACTAGAAATATTCTGTTTGGGTAGCAGATACCACTGTTTAAATAGATGTACCCCAGCTAATTTAATCCTTATTCCACTCTACCAAAGATTCACAAACCTAGGAGGAGAGAGTGTGACCAGCTAAGCCTGTGTGATTTGCTTGCTTCTTGGCTGGGAGAAGATAGGGCACCTGATTTTCAGGATCATTGATACTATATACCCTGAAGAGGGGGTGTGTGGGTAATGTCACAGAAAGATGTCACGGTAATACTGGAAGTGGAGACTGGATAACATGCAGAAAAATAAAAACAAAAGTAACCAACCAACCAACCAATACTCCACCTACCCAGTAACTCTCCCATGACATCTATTCATTCATCCATCCATCTATTCACCCATTCTCTTAGCCAACCAAATGGCACACCTTTGTCGAGTACCCATCATGTTCCAGAAGCCATGCAAAGCACTTAGATACAGTGCAAAGCTGTCAGTCGGAAACATCTCAAGAATCTCCTCACACAGGACTCATCTATGGAGCTGAAACAAAGACAAGGTACAGGGAAAGGAATTCATATGTAGGTACTGGAGGGTCTAGACAAACACTGCTAGGCCCATGCCATATCGTTCTAGATGTGGATAGATAAGAGATAGTTTCTGTGAACATCTTATACCACCAGGAGATTGCTTATCATAGTACAGAACAAAATGTGGTCAATTAGGCACCAGAAAATCTGGGTCTGGCTCTGGTCTTAGCTTTTCTCAACAGTGGGCAAGTCATATTCTTTATCTTCCTTTTTAAAATGGGAAGAATGAGTGTATTAGTTACTTTTCTGGTGCTGAGACAAAATACCTGACATACACAACTTACAAAGGAGGAGAGAAAGCCAGGTACAGTGTTGCATACCTGTAATCCCAGCACTTACGGAGGCTGAGACAGGAGAATCACAAGTTCAAGTCCTGCCTGGGCAACTTAATGAGACCTGTAATAAAATAAAAAATAAAAAGGACTAGGGATATAGCTCAAGAGTAAAGTGCCCTGGTTCAATCTCCAGTATTGGGGGGAGAGGTTTATTTTGGCTTACTGTTTTATAGGTCATTAAGATCAAAGGCAGAAACATCATGGCAGACGGGAATGCAGAGGAAAGCTGCTCACCTCATGGCAGCCAGGAAGCACAGAGGCGGCCAGAGAGGAAGGGGCTAAGCACCAGATATTTTCCCTGTGGCCATGCCTCCAAAACCCAGCCAGACACACCCAAATGTGTGCTTTGCTAATCTCCTAGGTGCTTCTCAAGCCAATGAGATTGACAGTCAAGATTAACTCTCATAATGAATATTAGAATCCCTGACGTGAAAGTTCTTTCCAAGCACAAAGTAAAAGAACTGTTTCACCATGGCTGCTTCCATTTCCAGAGTGGCTCATGATAACACTCATGGTTCATGTGCTGCTCTGACTTCGTTCACACCCTCACTGCCCACCGCCCAGTGGTGACCATGGAGAGGATTTGTTGAGAGTTTCAGTTTCTCAGGCTGGAAAATGAATGTCCAGCCAATCTCTGCTCTGAACCTCAGAGAAGTGCTTCATGTGCCTCAGGTGGGCTGTAAACATTGGTGGAGTGAGGCTGGTCCTGTAAATGGGAAGGAACTGACCAGGGGAGGCTCTGAACCATGAGGGAGGCCTAACAGTTTCAGCTTGCAATGGGAGAGTGCTGGGCTTTCCAAGCTGTAGCCAAGTCAACACAGGAGATGGACCACAGCTTGAAGTCAGAGGGGAAAGATGCACTGTTGGGAGGAATTAGCTCTCAACTTGTAGTATTGCAGGTCATGCCCCCAAATGAGTCATGGCACCTCTCCGAGCTTCTGTTTTCTCCTCTGAAATGGGTGGTTTACCTTCAAGGGAGCAGGCCGATGGTGGTGCTGACGTCACTTGTCCTAAGCTGAATTTCTGGGCCAGACATAGACCTGCCTGGTAGCCCCTCAGCTGATGTCTTCTTGCTAAGGATCTTTTCTTCATATCAAAAACACTCCCTGGGCTACCTTTATTGTTGGTGGGCTACATGTCAGTACAAACTCTATGGAGCTTGGCACAATTATTAAAGTTTTAAAAGCACATATTACATTTAACAAGCATTAGCAGTTCTACTTCCAGGGATTTATCTTATAGGTGTGTTGACAGATGTACAACTTAATGTACATAAGATATTCATGGTGTGTAGTGATTAGGATCGGAGGCAACCTAACTGCTCATCAGTAAGGGACCAATGAAATGATTCTGGCACTCCGATACAAAGGAAAGTCCAGAGGCACTAAAAAGGAGGAGGAAGCTCCCTATAGGCAGATTTAGACCAATCTTCTTTTTTTTTTGGTACTGGGGATTGAACTTGGGACCTTGCACTTGTGAGGCAGGCTTTCGAGGCAGGCAGCAGAACCACTGAGCTAAATCCTTGGCCCCTAGACCAATTTTTAAGACCCAGTAAGTGAATGAAGCAAGAGAGCAGATTGGCTCATATAGAATGTTACAATGTGTGCATATAAAAATCAAAACAAAACAATACTATGGACTCATCTTTCCTCTTACATGCATATTTTCTCTCTCTCTCTCTCTCTCTCGATCTCAATATGTAGTTCAAGCTGGCCTTGAACTCACTATGTAGCCCAGGCCCCAGCTCACAGTGATACTCCTGCTAGGATTACTGGTTACTACTAGGATTATTGGGACTATGCCTGGTTTAGGCTCTTTTGGAGGTGGCATAAAACACTGGTATCGTTTACCTTTCTGTTAGGCAGGGTAAAGAGGGAGGCTTCCTCCTTTTATGCCACTTAGTACTTCTAGAATTTTGCACCATGTGAATGTTTGATCCGTTTTTAAAAGTCATGCCCAGGTATTGCAGGCAGACTCCCCAAGGAGCTTCATCTCAAGCTCAACTTCTGTTGCCCCTGAGACCAGAATGACCTGAGGGCTCTACAGGGTCCCCTTCCTGTCCTTGTCCCCTCACGAGCCCTCACCACAGGGGAAGTGGGCTTTTAGTTTTGACACCAAAAATATGTGCCTTCCTCCCAAAGAAGAGCCTGGGGAGCAATGGTTATCTCCTCTGACAAGGACTGTAGCAAAGTGGAGACTGCACAGGTGTCAGAGTGAGATTTGCATCACACCTGGCTTGTGCCATTTAAACTGTCAAATCTCAGTTGCTGCTGTGCTCTTGCTGGACCAGCTCCTCACTGTAAAATGGGCTGGCTTTCCACGGAGCTCCGGTGCCTGGGAAGAGGAGGGTCATTATAAACAGTGCCTGGCTCATAGTAGGTGCTCAGTACCTGGGAGCCGTTGTGCTCTGGAGGCTCAAGTAGGCGTTGGGGGGACAGTTCCCATGGAGGTTTGTCCCAGCCTCGGACCTGCGAGAGGTCCAGGCTCCCCAGGTCCTCGGAGATGGTGTGACTCATGTAGTAACTCCTCGAAGTAGCCCCTGCCCATCGCAGCCCACTCACCCCACTCTACACCACATCAGGCAATACCTCACATGGTTTTTAAAAACCTCACCATGAGTGGTAGGTAGTAGTTTTATCCCCATGGAAACCATGGCTAAGCAAAGTGGGATAGCATGATTGCTAAGCAGATCAATAGCCCAGTGAGAACTCAGACCAGGGAGTATTGGTTTCCTTTTTCATTTCCAAGTGCCCGTCCTCTTGTTCCTGCGAACTGGGCTGTGTGGGTCAGAAATAGACACAGCAACTCATGCTTCTTTTTTTTTTTTATGATACTGGGGATTGAACTTGGGTCCTTGTGCTTGCGAGGCCAGCAGCGGTACCACTGAGCTATATCCCCGGCCCCAGAAACTGATGCTTCTTAGAAAGTGACAAGGAGAAGGCTGGCTGGAAAAGAGGAAATGCAGGCACTTCCAGGACTCATGATTTCCACTCTAGGGCTCCAGTGGGGACTGGCTGGACAGTCCCCACCACCATGTGAGATGTAAACAGACAAGACTCAGCAAACTCAGGACTTGTCACCCAGTGGGAGATTTCTGAAGCCTGGCCTGAGAAGAAAAGTTACCCCAAGAGGCGGGCAGGAACTCTGTCTGTGATAAGACAAGAAAGGAGGCAGGTGGGCACCCAGCCAGTCCTGAAACCGGCAACCACAGCTGAGAGGTGGAGGAACCCAGGAGGGAGGAAGGCAGCCATCCCACTGTGGTTCAGCCTCAGGCTTGGATCAAAGGAGTCTGTGGCCAGACCAGGGTCACAGGGAAGCCACAGTGGAAACACCCCAGCCGATGCCTGCCTGCCTCGTGTGTCTCTAGCCAGTGACCTGGGGTAACAAAATACTAATGACAATTATGCAAGGAAGACACAGACATATGCAAGATTCAAGTTAAAAACATTCCGATCACTACTAGATTCAAGCGATGCAGAAGTATATAGAGTTGTAACAGGAATCTACAGTCATGATTTACAGTTGCAACAAGTGTACAACTGCAGGACTACAGGAAATAAAACTACTCCTATAGCTTCATTTGGTATATATATTCCTGCTGTTTTGCTGGTCTGATGGGGAACTTTAACCTCAGCCTTTCTGGGTCATGTCCAGGTATTTCAGGGCCTATATGATTATTCACTTTCACAGGTTCTTGCTGAGCCATCTTCCCTGGACTTAGAATAGCCTGATGGTCTGGTGGTTTTCTGATAGCTTGGGGTCACATTTGAGGAAGGTCATGGAGACCTGATGGTCCCTGAAGCCCTTCCTCTGTGGGGTCTCCCTGCTTCCCTGCCCACTGGGACATGTATGCAGCACCTGCCTCCCTCCTGCCCAAACTAGGAGGCTCTTTGTGGCTTGAAAGACATCGATTGACTCCTGTTGATCACTCTGCTGAAGACACTGAATATGATATGTCCTTCCTGCTGCACACTTAGGTTTTTAGAGCACAAGCCAGAGGCTTATAAGTCTCTGCCTGTGTCATCTCTTCCCTGAGAAGGTGGAGGAGTGCATAGTGCAGACTGTGCCACTGAGGGAAGGGGAGTGAGGATAACAATAGGAAAAGATCTTACAATTTCCTACCAGAAAAAAAACATGAGCACTTTCCTTCTAATAGCACCCTGTTTCTCAAAGTTACTCTTAAGAACAACTTGTCCTGCATTTGCAAACGTAAGGATTTGGTAACTTATGTGTGTCCCTAAGAGGGTAATGCTAGGGCTGGAGTCATGGCTCAGTGATAGTTTGCCTAGCATGCATGAAGCTCTGGATTCAATACCTGGCACTTCCACCACCACTAAAAAAAGAAAAAAAAAGATAAGGCCTCTCTACACCTGGAGGGACTTCTCCACCTCCTCTCCAAGATCTACTTCACCACTAAAGAAGGGAGCAGCCATACTGTCATGCTAGGGAGCCGCAGGGTACAGCAGGGTGACCAGAGCTGGCCATGTCAGTCTCTTCCACATCCATAGCTCCCTGGTTCCTACCAGGCAAGCACACAGTTCCCAAGAGAGAAGCATGAAATTGCCTCTTCTCTCCGTCCTCCTCTTCTTACACCTTATTAAAAGACTCACTGAAGTATAACTTGCATAGACTGAAGTGCACAAAGATTTCAGCTCAAAGAGTTTTTATACACATCTGTACTTGTCTAACCACAGGCCCTTTCTAATCTTTTCAGCTCTCCAGAACCTTCTCCCCATTCTCTCACAGTGATTATCCATCCCCGAAAGGTAATCACTACTTGGCATCCATGGCAGTTTAGACTGTTCTTGAATGTCAAATAAATGGACAAGAGTGTATATACTCTTTTTTTTTTTTTGGTACCAGGGATTGAACTCGAGTCCTTGCGCTTGCACAGCCGGAGGCAAAACCACTGAGCTAAATCCCTGGCCCTGTATATGCTCTTATGGGTCTGGCTTGTCTCCCAAATTGTGTCTGTGAAGTTTATTCATATTGTGCTTTTGTATGGTTTATCCCTTTTCATTGCTGGATAGTGTTTGATTGCATGGATGCACACAATTATTGAAGCTAAACACAGGCTTCTCTCATTTCAGGTCCCTTGTGCCCCCTTGATCTAAATGGAAAACATCGGGATACCTTGCTTCCTGCCTGTTAGCCCTGAACTCTTGTTCTCTACACATCTAGAGGTAAAAGGAACAGTATTTTCTCTGTGCATAATGGTACACACCTGTAATTCCAGCACCATGGGAGTCTGAGGCAAGAGAATTGTAAGTTCAAGCCCAGCCTGAGCAACTTCGTGACTTAGCAAGACCCTGTCTCAAAAATGAAAAATAAAATTTAAAACAGGCTGGAGATGTAGCTCAGGGTCAAGGCACTGTGTTCAGTTCCCAGTACAGAAAAGAAAATAAAACAAACAAGAATAACAAACCAGGATTTCCAGTTTCTTTTCCTATCTCAAGTCATATTTGGCTCTCCTTTTCCCCCAGAATTACCTGACAAAGGACAGGAAGAAAACTGTTCTACTGAGGAGGATTTCTGCTGCATTTGGGGAGTGGAGTTTGTGTGGAATTCTTGGTCTGAGGAAGAGAGAGAAAGAGAGAGACAGAGAGAGAGAGGAGGAAGGAGGGAGAGAGGTACCCCGGGCATCTGTGGTTAATTAATTTTTGGTTGAAAGTGACAAAAATCTAATGGAAATAAGCTTAAAAAGGAAATTTAGGGCTGGGGATGCAGCTCAGTGGTAATGCACTTGCCTAGCACATGCAAGGCCCTGGCTTCAATCCAGTACTGTTAAAAAAAAAAAAAAAGGAATATAATGACTCATGTAATTGGAAAATGAAAAGAAGTTCCAAATTTCAAGAGGTCTGGCTAAATGCAGAGTTTAAGCAATGTCTTTAGGAGGTTCTCTCTTTTTAAAATTTGGGTTAATATATATTAATTGTACATATTAATGGAGTTCAGTTGCTATGTCAATATGCATATAATGTGCACTGATTAAATTCAGCCTTCCTTGGGCCGGGGATTTAGCTCAGCAGTTCTGCCGCGTGCCTCGAAAGTGCAAGGACCCAAGTTCGATCCCCGATACAAAAAAAAAAATTCAGCCTTCCTTTATCCATCCTCCCCATTCCCTCACAACCTGTAATAACCACTTTCTATATTCAAGCTGACTTTTAAAAAATTTAGAACATGCCATACTCATCTCTCTGTCTCTGACTTACTTCACTTAACATAATGTCTTCCAGTTCTATTCCATTTTGCTGCACATGACAGGATCTCATTCTCCTTTATGGAAGAATAGTATTCCACCATTTCCCCAAGGATTTATTACACTCTATTTTTCCTCTCTGCCCCTTCTGTGTATTGCCCAATTTTCTTTTCCTGAGGATGGACTTTCTTCATTTAGAGGTGGAAGAAAGGGACAAAGCCTCAAGTTAGGTTTCTCATCATTCTAGTTCAGCCAACTGCAGTAAAGAGTGTTTCTTTCTCCCACAGTTCTTTAGCAGTCTCAGGGAGGGACTTCTTCTGACCCTGTGTGGGTCCTGTGTCCACTTCTCAGACCAGTCTCTACGGTCAGGTTTGGGATAAGCCCAGGAGATAGATCCACCCATTAGGATCATGTGGTGGGAGGACACAAAAATGATCCATATTCACTGGGAGGGCTGCAAGTGGGGCAGGGTGCGCTTCCCCCTACTGCCTTGATTCTTTATTTCTCATAATACTACCAGCAGGGGTTTAGGGATATATCAGACTTCCCTGAAAATTCAGGGGGCGATGTTGGGTGCTTTATATTGCAGCAATACAACAACCCAGAATCCCTGGTCTTAGATGTGTTTGGGCCTCCCTGCCACTTGGGATTTCTTTCTGTTGATCAGTCTCTTGTCATATTGTCTGATCTTTTCTCTTGTTCCCTAGCCATCTCTCTTCCTTTCTCTGCTTTTCTGTCTAGTGTGCAGAGTAGTTTCACTTTCCCTTTTTATTCCATTCCCCCTACCCATGCTCTAAGATTCATATTACTTTTTTTAAAAATTAGCTTTCAAGATATTTTCCTAAACCCAAGCAATTTTGTAAGAGCAACCCCTGTGCCAGCTGTTGGGATGACTGGAGTTTTTATCTTACTCTGCAGGCCAGGAGCTGGATCCGTTGAAGTTCTGTGGGCATGCTTCTTGTGACTTAATGAAAGTCTCCAGGAAGAAGGAGCTGGCTGCATTTTCACTTATAAATTATATGACAGCTGGAACACGGCAGCTCCAGATAGGGAAACTGCCTGAATTTTGACACTGGTTGTGTCCATGTTGAAGATAACAGGCAAAAAACTATTGATGCAACTGGAGTTGAAATTATACCCATCCTGATGCTGGAGGTTATTGCATTTCTCAACATCTGAATGATTTGTAATTATAATTTAAAAAGGACCCCAGAAAAGATTTTTGCCGTTATGCTTTCTTACAGACACAGTCGAGGGAAGAGTAACTCTCTAAGAGGTGTCTTAAATACTAGCTGGTGAAACACAGTCAAAAGCATGTGGGGCTGGGCTGGGGATTTAGCTCAGTGGTTCCACTGCCTGTCTCGCAAGCTCAAGGACTTGAGTTCGATTCCCAGTACCAAAAAAGAAAAAAAAAAAAAAAAAGCATGTGGGGAAGGGCCTTTTATGATAGTTAGGAGAAGCTCAGTAAGTCAGTCAAGGCTGTTTTATTATGCAGATATAAGCTGATAACTTCTCCATTGACTGAGTTTCTAGTGATTTAGTTATCCTTCTCTTCCTAGCACAGAGATAGACACCACTCCAAACAGAATTTCCTGTGTAGATGGAAATTTCTCTTACAAATGGGTGCTTTCCCTTTTTTCAGAACAACTTCTGTGTTCACTGTTTCCTAAAATAATCAGCTCAAAATAATCCTTTTTCTCAAGAGACATACTTGAGGGCCAGAGATTTAGCTCAGTGGTGCTGCCGCCTGCCTCGAAAGCACAAGGTCCTGAGTTCGATCCCCGGTACCAAAAAAAAAAAAAAGAGAGAGAGAGACATACTTGAGGTGGCATGTTCTGGTCTCCTAGTCATATTTTTGGGGTGGTGTATCCTGTATCCCATCAATATGTATGTTAACCTGCTCAATCTGCTCTCAACAACTCTGTAATACGGCAACTGTTTTACTGATGGAGGAAAAGGAAACTAAGAATGTAATAGATTTTCTTACTTTGTGGTAAGATGGATTGTTGTTTCAGTTCTTCACTCCCTTTCAGCAATTGGCGAATACATCTACATCTTTTGCCATGTGACATTGTGGTGTATGTTGTCACCTTGTGACTTAAGGCTCAAGCATAAAACTTGATTTGGTTGATGATCAAGCAAAGGCTTGAAATGCACAGGCACAGTTGGGATTCTTTTCTCATGCTCTGCTGTCACCATGAAAATGACCTGGGCTGGTCCCAGGAAGAAGAAGAGCCACCAAATATCAGCTCAGAAAGGAGAAAGTAAAAATCATCCCTGTTAATTATAAGACTGTGCTAGACTCAGATATGGTGAGCTGCAAAGTCAGTAGAAAATGTTTCCCTGTGGTCACATAGCGCTATACTACAGACCTTCAAAACACTGTAAAATTTAGTCACATTTTATGATGCTGGTGTTCTGGTGTTTGGATAAGTACTTCTTGGGTTGAGAGTAGAGAAACCAATCATGGCTACATAATAATAATTTTGGACTTTCAGACTCCCAGCCAAGAAAGTCCAGGAATCCTCATCCTCTTCCCTGTCAAGGTTTGTGCTGATGTGGTTTTCTTGCACTAGTGCCATTCTGCACTTTGACTCTTAGTGGCTGCTGTCATGGCTAAGGCTGAGCTCACTGTGTTCCTGATCTCTATAGGATACCCTCGGGGAAACAGAAAAAGGGTCTCTTCCATTGCTGTTTCATCTTTTTTCTAGACTTACCAAAGTCTTCGATCTTCTCTCTGGGGAATGGTTATCCTGGGGTCTACTTATTTAATAACTAAAGTAGATAAACTGTAGTTATATTTTTAAAAATCCCCCAACTCACTAATGAGCATTCTTAGACTAAGGCTGTATGTGAATTTATTCCGCAGAGTGAGATTTCTATCTTCCCTGGAGACTGGGGCCAATGTTTGCTTTACCACTTTTTTTTTGAGAATCATTTTCCCCCCTTTGATACTGGGGATTGAATCCAGGGCTTCATACATGTTAGATGAGCCCTCTCCCACTGAGCTATACCCCCAGCTTTGGTTTGAGAATCTTTTTTTTTTTTTAGTACTGGGGATCGAACTCGGGTCCTTGAGCTTGCACAGCAGGCGGCGAAACCACTGAGCTAAATCCCCGGCTGTTTGAGAATCTTAATTCCAGTGTATGGAGACCTCTTGATTCTCTGAAGGCCTAAATGTTCCTCTGCAGAATGATGTCTTCAGGCCAACTCTGAGAATTTAGAGCCTATTTAGGTTCTCCTTGGCCGTCTGGAATGGCTAAGTTGAAGTAAGTACTACTGATAGTGGTTATATAAAAAGGAGTTCATTTTTGCTTTTCCCTGGGCGCATGGCCCAGAAGATAAGAGCTGGAAAGGCACTTCCTATGGAATTCTGTTCTTGTATATCAGGTTCCAGCATGGAAGACTGATCAGGCATACTTTGTCTCATTTATGGTGATAGGTTTTCTGTCAGCACTTTGAAGATGTTCTTTTATGTTCTGCTCTTCTTTCTCTCCTCTCCTCTCCTTCTTTCCTTTCCTTTTTTCTTTAAACCCAGGAAGCACTGAGCTACTCCCCCAACCCTTTTTATTATTTTAGTTTGAGACAGAATTTTGCTCAGTTGCCCAGGGTAGGCTTGATCCTGTCATCCTCCTGCCTCAGCCTCTGGAGAGGCTGTCATTCCAGGTGTGCACTACCATGTCCAGCTGGCCTTCATGGTTTCTGATAAGAAGTCTTCAGTCATTCATATAGTTGTTTTCCTAAATATTTTTTTCCTCTTCTGCTTTCAAGATTTTCTCATCTTTTATTTCCAGCAATCTGTCTTTGGTATATTTAAGCATAGATTTCTTTGAATGTTTCCTATATGGGCTTTTCTGACTTTGACTTTGTAGGTTTGTGCTTTTCACTAAATTTGGGTAGTTTTATTTCTTTATATGGTTTGGCACTTCATTCTATGTCCTCTCTTCCTTGGCTCCGAGTATCTGTATGTTTTAATTTGTGAAATTATTCCACTAGTCTCTGAAATTTTGTTTTTTGGGGTTTTTTTTTTTTGGTTTTTTTTTTTGGTACTGGGGATTGAACTCAGGTCCTTGCACTTGCACAGCAGGCAGCAGAACCACTGAGCTAAATCCCCAGCCCTAGTCTCTGAGATTTTGATAATTATTTTCTAATTTTTTCCTTTTTCTTAAATTATGTAAGTTCAATTGATATATCTTCAATTTCATTCCATCTTTCCTTTGACAACACCACTCTGCAATTAAGTTCATCTAGTGAATATTTGTAATTTCATATATATTTAATTTATTATTATTGTTGGTGGTGTTGTTGTTTTGAGACAAGGTCTTGTTATGTAGTTCAGACTGGCCTTGAACTCACTATGTAGCCCAGGCTGGCCTCAAACTCACAGTGACCCTCCTGCCTCAGCTTCCCAAGTGCTCAGATTACAGGTATGCACCACCACTCCCGGCTATCAGATATGTTTTAACATTATTTAAAGAAAGTTTGTAGATCTAAAATTATGTTTCTCTGTTGAGAGCTCCTGTCTTTGTACTCACTATGAACATATTTTGCTTTGCCTCTCTAAATATATTGGGTGCTTTAAAATTCTTGACAGATGATGCAGTTATCTGGTTTATTCTAGAGTTATCGTCTATTGATTGTCTCTTCTCTTGAGACTGGATCATATTTTTTGGTTGAATAATTTTGGATAGTATCTTGGGCTTTGTGAATATTATGGAGACTCTATACTCCATCATACTGGCCTGAAGAGTTTTTCTATTTTTGTTTTAGTGGACTATTAATTTAGATTTTTTTTGGTTTTAGACAGGGTCTCACTGTGTAGTCTAAGCTGGCCTTGACTTCCATATGTAGCCCAGGCTGACTTTGAACTTGTAATCTTCCTGAGTACTGAGATTATCAATTTAGATTTAAACTGCAGTTGCCTATAATAGATGGCAACTGGATCTTAGTTTAATTCTTTAAGTTTTAGCTGCAAATTGCTTTCAGTTTTACCCAAGTATGTGTGGGTCAGGAGTCAGCCATAAACTTGGATTAAGTTTATATAAGAAATTGGGATTTCCCTTTTGAAGATTTTCTTCTTTCTGGGATTCCCCTTTATTGGCCAGTGGTCACTGTTGCCTCAGGCTCATTCCCCTGGTTCATCCATCTAGAAACACCACACATTTCCTATTAGTTTTAGACAACACTGTGACATTCTCCATGGACAATTGCAGTTGCCCTCAGGCCAAAGCCACAACAACAAAGGAACTCATTTGCACCTGTGGCTCACTACAATTTTCAATGCCCTCCTAAATCTACTTGCTTTGTAAGTCTTTCAAGTTCTCAGTTGTATTTTTAAAAGTTTCTGGAGTTTATAGCTTTTATTTACGGAGTGATCAGTTTGTTCTGTGTGTTAGGTGATCATTTTTCCATTCTGGAAGCAGAAATCTAGGGTGACCAGTGTAAAAAGCACTTAAATAAGACTCTTAGAAACAGTTGCTTTTCTTGGCAGGTCTTACCAACAGTACAAGGTGATCTTTTGCATTTCTCACCATCACCCTTACCCTGCTTCATTCTTCTCTACAGAACCTAACATGTACATGTGTTTTTGGGTACCGGGGATCGAACTCGGGTCCTTCCGCCTGTGCAGCAGGTGGCGAAACCACTGAGCTAAATTCCCGGCCTGTACGTGTGTTTTGGTATGGTCTCTTGTTCTCCTCCATTACAAGGTAAGGTCTAGGAGAGCAGGAGCCTTATGTCCTCAGCGTGGATCTCCAAAAAGGGAGAAATCAGGGAAAGGTGGGAAGATGTGGGCACCAGGAGGGCCCATTTTAGCAGCTGGAGTTTCGCATAGCTGGTCTGCCTTACCAACACCATAGTTTGCTGGCCCTTTAAGGAAAAACAGAGATTAGACGTTGTGGCTTTTAACCACTGGGTGGTGCTGTTTATCAATTTTCCTAAAATCAAGCCTGTCTAGAACTGCTTTTCATCAACTCCAAATCTTTACTCTCTTCCAGGACCCCGCTTAAAATGCCATTTCTATGGTAGCATCTCCCTGCCCTCACTCCAAACCTGCAGGCAGAAGGACTCAGGACAATGACTTCCACCTCCCACCCCCTCAGCCCTTTGCGTGAATGGTCATTAATGGGCCCTTCCAGGTGCAAAGGGCCCTGAATGGGAGCAGTGTAAATTAGAAGTGGTTTCTGCCCTGAAAGAAACTTTGTTCAGCTAGGGGCAACCAGCTTAAGCCATGTATTGGATTTAATAGATTAATTTCTCTCTGGTGCTTCTAGAATGGTGCTGGTTCTGTTCCAATTGAGTGAAAATATTCATTCGTCTGTGTTCTGTGGTTCAGATGGGAAATGTATGGAGTCCATGTATGGAGTCTGGAGAGGAAGACTTCTGTTTTTTTCAGAATACAGGGGAAGAGGGAAGAAGAGATCTTAGTGTGTGCTCAGGGTGCAGATAAGTGTGCTCCCAAATGATCTATTGATTCTGCTGTTTGTGTCATGATTCATTTTCTACCAGCTTGTTCTCTGTTGCAATCAACAATGTGGGAGTTGTGTGCTGTCGCCTGACTCTGTCCTGCCTTTACCAGCAAGAACCTAGGGCTCAAGGATCCTTTCTTTGGGAAGGGAGCCAAGAAGTACTAACTCTCTGCAGGTTAGCCACGATACTAGGGACTTACCATATATTAACTGATGTAATTCTCCTAATGACCTGCAATCATGAGTGTCTCAGTCTCCATTTTATAGCAAAGAAAACTAAAGTTAAGGGAGGTCAAATACCTTGCACGCTGACATGCAGACATGCTCTACATTCATGTGTCTTTTAAAATCCTCTCTTGAAAGGAGCCTTAGTTACTTTCTTCTTCCTGAGACACAATGCCCGAGCCCCACAACTTAAAGGAGGAGAGGTTTATTTTGGCTCACAATTCCAGAAATTTCAGTCCATGTTTGGTAGGCTTAAACACAGAAACAGCAAGGTAGAAGGGCCTGGATGAAGGAAAGCTGCTTATGTCACGGCAGCCACGGAGCAGGGAAAGAAGGGAGGAGACAGGGAAGGAGATGTACCTTTCCAGGTCATGTCCATAGCGACCTGGCTTCTACCTCCTAAAAGCCAGTCAGCTATAGCACTTCATGGTCCAATCCTCTTCCAAAATCCTGCCTCAGAGTGTATGAGACTCTCAGGGGACAATTAGATATAAAGCATTACCACACCTTTTCTGGTTCTTGCTTTAAATTTTTCACCTCTTCACACAAAGCATCTTAAGAGTTGCCTACAGTTTTGGTCCAGTTTCCACAATCCCTAATCTCTCACCTACCCCATTTGGTTGGGCTTTTATTAATATTTGCCACCGAGACTTCTCTCATCAAGGTCACTGATGACCTTCATGGGTCAAGTCCAATGACCATGTCTCTATTCTTCCTTTATCTCTTGGAAGCACTCGGCACATCTAGCCATTCCCTATTTCTTTCTTGCATCATTGCTTCTTTTGGTGCCCAGGTTACCACACCCTTCTGACTTTGTCATCTCACGGGCCACTCGTCCATTCTGTTTTTGTGCTGTTGCTGCTCTGCCACTAAATGTTTGAATAGTCCTGGACTTATTACCCATTACACACTCTCCCTTGTTGGCCCCAACATGGTCTTGTGGCTTTATATCTCCAGCTTGACTTTTTCTGGCCCTGGAGACTCACGTAGCCAATTCCTTACTCAACATGGCCACATGGACACCTAAGAAAAATCTTCAAGTTAACAGGGTCCAAACAGAACTTCTTGTCGGGAGCAATGCTACATAATTTTAGGGTAAAATCATTTGGTTAGCCTAGTTCTCCTGCCTGCAGGCCAGCTATGGAATTCCGAGACATAATTCCATTTTGGCCTCCGGTCACAACTGAGACCTCAATGATCAGGTGATGCTGTGATTCTCCAGGACGAGATTACACCAGCTGAAGACATCCTGGGAGGAACAAACATCTACTCAGTTCCTCACTGTTCTTGGATTCTTACATCTTGTTTACGCAGATGTACTGAACTCTCTGCAGGTCGTTTGTTACATTTGTTTCTCCCGATGTACTGCGGTAAACTGGGGGCTTTCTTCTTTGCTGCCCAGAGCAGCACTGATCAGACCCAAAGCTCAGCTTCTTCTCGGTCTCATTTTTCTACCTTTCCTGTAATTCGCCGTGTGCTGCCGTGGCTCGCAGGAGACTAGGATTTACCGCAGAGGTTCTAGTAACGTCCCCTTCCCCTGTTCCCTACAACTTCTGATTCCATTTCCTAAATGACTTTCTCCCACACTTTCCCATTTCTATAAATTGGACTCACATCCACCTGGTTGCCCCAGCCCAAGTCTTTCTCAGTATATCTTTCTAATTGTATCCCTCCAAACATTTCCTTAATCTTCTCACTTTCCCCTATCTCTACCACTAACTCCCTGGTCCAAGCCACCACCACCACCTGTAGTTTGGACTGCTGCAGGGGTCTCCCTTGCCCTCACTAACCCATCGCTGCACAGCATCTAGCATTTCTTTAAACATCTAAATCAGAAGATCTTAATTGCTTAAAAAAATGCCCACTAACTTTCTTTTCATAAAATAAACTGGACACTACCAACTCCAGCTTACAAAGCTCTGCTTGATTTGCTTTTGCCTCCACTGATACTATTGTTGCTTTCCTCCTCCCCCTCCTCCCCCTCCTCCCCCTCCTCCCCCTCCTCCCCCTTCTCCCCGCTCCAGCCATCCTGCCCCCAGGTGCCAAGCTATTTCCTGCCTCAGGACCTTGGCACTTGTGGTGGATTGACTAATGGTCAATGTGTAAACTCCCAGTTGAACTGAATCAGCATGGTCTGGATGTGGAGTATCCACCTTAAATTGTTACCAATAGCCATAAAAAGAGAACTGGAGGGGAAGATCGTGGGCTGTTGATTTTCCTGGAGAAGCTTGCTGCGGATGGTTTTCTTGATGCGAACTTGGCTGTTCTTGTTGGAGGAGGAGCTTGGGGCCTCACTGTTGCTGGGAATGGCTGCTCTTGTCTTCAGGGGAGCTCTGATCTTCACCGTGAGCATCACTTCCTGGCTCCAATGTGGATCCCTCAGCTTGGAGGCACAAATCTTTCATCTTACCAGTGTAGGTTTTCTGGCTTCCACCACTGGCCTTTGGCCCTTCCAGGTGCACATTTTTAATACAGACAAGCATGAGACATTGCCTTGGACTCTAGGTCTTTAGCTGGACTTGTATGGGAAGCTGCTGGGATCCAGGCCCTCAGCTGGATCATTTGAGCCTCTAGAGTGTGGTTAATCTCTTGCACTCCTTTGCATTTGACTGTTTGGGTAATTATCATAAAATAATCCTATAAATTATGTTTCCTATATTTAATGCATTCCCCTGCCTAAGCCCTGGCTACAACACCTGGAGAAATCTTTAGTTATCCGATTCTCTTATGGCTGATATACTCTTAGACACATAGCTCTCGGATTACATGTCCTCGCCTCAGGGAGACCTTTGTCACTACTGGATCTGACCAAGCCATCCATTCATGTAGCATTTCTAAGGCTAACCTCAGGAAGGTTCTTTCTTTCTTTCTTTCTTTCTTTCTTTTTTTCTTTCTCTCTCTCTTTCTTTTTTTTGGTACCAGGGATCGAACTTGGGTCCTTGTGCTTGCACCCCAGTAGCATTTCTAAGGCTAACCTCAGGAGGTCTGGTCATCTCATCCAGAGGGGACATGTCACCAGAGAGTGCTCTTTGTGTTACCTGGGCTTGCTTTCTTATTTTTTTCTCTTCTTGTCCCAGCTGGTTCCCCCACATTTCTTTGCATGGCTCTCATTCACCTGAAACCACCCCTTTCTCTACTCATTAATATAGCTCTTAAATTCCACTCACTTTCAACTGGCCACCTGTGTTCCACAAGGCTGACAGTCATGTAAGCTACTTGGGAGTAGGAATATATGAGTGGAGTCTTTAGGATGACCAGGGCTAGAAAACCCCTATGTATCAGAATTAGGAAGGTGTGTGTGTGTGTGTGTGTGTGTGTGTGTATGTGTGTGTTTAAAGTTGGGCATTCAGCTGGACATGTTAGTTGTAATCCCAGCGCCCAGGAGGCTGAGATAGGAAGATTTCAAATTTGAGAACAGTTTAGGGTACACAGGGAGGTCAAAGCCAGCCTGGACTATATAGTTAGGACCTTGTCTAAAAACAAAACAAAACAAAATAAAGCTAACAAAAAAGACCAGGCCTACTTACCTTGAAGAGACTTCAAGAACAATTAAATGCACCCATTAAAAGACTGGCTTCGAACTGCTAGGAGTTTCTGGCAAGCTTTATATTATATCCTGGGTGGGGATTTGACTTTGTATATATGGACTTTCAGCTAGGTATGGGGGCACATGCCTATAATCCCAGCACTTGGGAGGCCGAGGCAGGAGGGTTGCCATGAGTTCGAGGCCAGCCTGGGCTCCATGGTGAGTTCAAAGCCAGTCTGAACTATGTTATGTAAAATTTAATGCACACACACACACACACACACACCTCAAAACTGGCCAAAACCAACAAAAATCATTCTAGAGGTGCTTCTGTGGTCCTACAAGAACTTTCTTTCAGGGGCCAGGGATTTAGCTCAGCGGTTTCACCGCCTGCTGCGCAAGCGCAAGGACCTGAGTTCGATCCCCAGTACCAAAAAAAAAACAACTTTCTTTCTTTTTTTTTGTTTTTTTTGTTTTTGGTTTTTTGGTATCGAACTCAGGACCTTGCGCTTACAAGGCAGGTGCCAGATCCACTGAGCTAAATCCCTAGCCCAAGGACTTTCTTTGTAAAAAGGAGAGTGAATGGTTAGGATGCTGGGGGACCTCATGGAGCTGGGGACAGACATGGGGGACATTTAGCCTTTGAGCTGCGGTTGGGGAGGAGGGTGAGAAGGTAGAGCTATGAGTGAGAGGACTTAGAGCAGAGTGGAAGCTCAGGGTGGAAGAAAGAGATTGAAAGTCTGGCATCCTCCCCACACATGGAACCCAAGGAAGACTAAATATGGTGAGAAGGAGCGATGCCTCTACAGCAAAGTCAAAAAGGACTAACATAATCGCTTCTCGGCCTTTTGGCTAAGGTCAAGTGTAAAAAGGACTAACATGAAT
Organism: Heterocephalus glaber; assembly: GCF_000247695.1. The sequence goes on from NW_004624875.1 coordinate 3,367,712, forward strand.
ATTCCCTCCGTGATGGACTAAAAAACGTTGTGTTTTGTTTTGTTTTGGTACTAGGATCGAACTACATCCTAGCCCTTTTCAAAAACTTTTTGTTTGTTTTTTTGAGACAAAGTCTCACTGTGTAGCTCAGGCTGGCCTCAGACTCAAAATGATCCTCCTACCTCAACATTTCAAGAGCTGGGATTATAGGCATGCATCACCATGCCTGGTGCCCTTTTAAAATTTTTGAGACAAGATCTTGCTAAATTGCCTCCACTGGGATCAAACTTGTGACCCACCTGCATCAGTCTCCCATAGTTGTGGGATTACAGGTGTATTCCACCGCACCTAGCTACAAATTATATTTTTAAAAATAAGATAGTGAGAAAAAATAGATCTAGGAAAAGGATAAGATGGACAGGAAAAACCAAGAGTTCTATGGGGCTTTTAATGGATCAAGATCTAGTCGGGCTGTTGGAAAGTGGAATACTGACTGTATTTAGAACAGCTGGTGTATTGAAGTGGGGTAAGGAATTGAAAACAGAGCAAAAAGAAAGATGTTTGTATTGAGCAAGCGTTTCTTCCCACATTCCTTCATTTTGACATTTTCTTCCAAGATTGAGACAACATTCAAAATATTTCTCCTTTATTTTGATCACTGGCCTATTTCTCTGACCATGACTGCTCATGTTCTCATAGGCTTGTTCCTTCCTTTCTCAAACCTGATTATCACGGGGAGTTGGGCAGCTGGACCCGGCCCTTCTTTGTTCTGGTCATTGAAGCTAAGTTCTTGTCAGGCAACAAAGGTACGGTGGGATCGTTGATATAATCTTGGACCCATTTGTCACTGGGGTTGGCACAGACTTCTCGGTGCTTTTTGGTGACAAAGCTGTAGAGGCACAGTTAGATTGTCATGGGCTGTGGGTAGGAAGGGGGCCCAGTTCACAGCCTCCTCCAGCTCACATGGCTCTTGTTCTTTGTATTATCCTTTGGGCCCCCTGTATGTGTCCCCTCATACCTCTCTGGGCTTTAGACCTCACCATCTCTTCCCTATGGCCCTCTCCAGGCGTCAAAGCCCAAGCCCCTAGCCACGACTCCACTGCTTCTACCATGGTGACCTCTTGATCCTGTTCATCCCATTCCTGCCTCCAGATTCCTCTTCCGTTCACACAGAAATACCTGCAGGGAGTGCTTACATGATTGCTGGAAGGGTACAGTAGAGGGCCTTTCTGTATCCCACCAGCAGTTTCTTTGGCAATGGTTTCTCTTGATGCTTCAGGCAGCAGGTGGGTGGAGAGTTCACCGACTCAGGGATTTCTGAAAGAATCATATTGCAAGTTGAGCTGGGGAGGCAGAGGGAGAGACCATGGGTGCCCACCTCCATCTCCTACCTCTGAAAGCAAAGCTCCTGTTAGCAGGGACTGATGAGAGCTTGATGGGTAATAGGGAAAGTGACGAAGATGAACTCCTCTTGGGGATAGACATGGGGGACATTCAGCCTCTGAACTGAGGTTGGGGAGGAGGGTGAGAAGATAAAGGTATGAGTGAGAGGAGTTAGAGCAGGAGGAAAAAGTGGATGATTTAGGCTTTGGAGTCAGCTTGGGTAAGATTCTTGACCTAGTTTCCCCATTCATTAAATGAGAATAACAAGGTACTCATATCCTACAGTGGGAGCATGGTGAGAAGAGTTGAGAAGATTCTTAACTCAGAGCCTGGCACACAGAAAGGCTCAACCAGAGCTTATTATAATTGGGAGCAAATGGGGTAATGACCACTCTTCTTGCCTTGGAAGTGGCTCTTTTCCTTCTTTGTGACACTTGCAGAATGCCAGGCTAGATTGTCACTCTGGAGCTCCCCTGACTCCTCATCAGTTGGGGCTAATACGCAGGAGGTCAGGCCTCACCATCTCCTAACCTGCAGAATGCAGATCCCTTTGTATCTGGACCCTGGGCCTCCAGCTGGGGACAAAGTCTGGGACATCTCCAGAGCCCCAGCTGGCTGTTTCATGCTTTGGGTGGTCCATTTCCTCTTCCCTGCAGTCTGAACCCACTACACTGGCCTGACTGACCTTCCCAAAGGGCATTTCTGTCCTTTCCTCTCACCAGACACGTATAGTTCCTGTGTAAGTGACTGGGTACCGTCCCTCTAGAACTGATGTTCATATCCCTGGCTCGCAAGCAGAGTTTACAAAGACCAAGGTCATCCTGAGAATGTGCAGATAGATTGCATGGTGGATTTGACCCTTGCTCCCCTATGTGTTTATACAGTGGAGCCAGGCCAGGCTGCATGCTAAGGGTAGCCTTAAGAGAGACAAAAAGGGCAGGGGCAGCCTAGGGCAGGCACATAGGAGGGCTGAGTATCCTGGTGTCTTCTCTGTCACCAAGTCTTCATAGATGATGGTAGAGATAAGGGGTCAGGGGTGGGCAAAACAAACCGTATTCTCCATAGCTTCCAATTTCTGCTCTCCATAGCTTCAAAATCCCTTTCTTCTTTTCTGCAGACTTTATTTGGCCTTAGATGAGGTATGGAGAAGGGAGCCATAGATCCCCCCAAAATACACTTAGCCTTCCCACTGGGACTCGTTTTTGGTTGTAGATAGTCCCACAATCCATGCCAGCTACTGTGAAGAAGGGATGTCTAGACTCAGACTCCCCATTCCTCAGTTCAGTTCCAAGCAATCGCTTCCACTCTGCTCACCCTCCTCTTCCTTACAGACACTCATTGCTGAATTCTCTGCTACTTTTGCTGCTCCTCGTACCTACTAAATGATCACTCCCTTAGGACCCCTAGGGTATACCTTGCTTGCTTCAGCTTCCTGGAACTGCCCACCCCCAGGAGGTTCTAGCCCAGCTCCAGCTCTACCTGCAAAGGGGAGCAGTAGAAGACAGCAGCTGGGTCTGACAGTGGGTAGAGGCTCTGGAGCTCATGCAGCCAGAGACCTGACAGCACCCTTGGCATTGCCTCTCTGGCAGCTGCCCATCGCCCTTTCTCATCCCTGTCTTCCAGGAACAAGTGGACTCACTTGGCTCGCTATAAAAAGCAGAAGTCATGGTGAGGACGAGGAGGAAGAGAAAGAGGGCAGCCACAGAGACCTTCATCCTCTCAGTGGGGTAGAACTGCTTCAGTGGAGAGCTGAGCAGAGGTGTCTACCTTGCTGCTGGTCATCCACTCTCCGATGGCTCAGCTCTCTGGACTCTGACCGCTTCAGAGTACAGGGAGGAGGAGAAAGATTGGGGCTCTGTATTGGCTGAAAGGGAGGGTGAGTTTGGCAGGATTTGAATTCATGTGAAAGGATGGCCAGAGGACTGGCAGCAAGGGTGTGTCTGCCCTACCTTACTAATGCTTGCCATAGTGAAGTGGTGATTGTTACTCCACCTGGCCACTGACCCTTAGAGAGAGTAACTAATCTGCCCAAGGTCCCATGGGCAAGAGGTGGATGAGGCGCAGTATTGCGAAGCAAAGTCATGTGCTTTCACCATTTTACCTCCCACTATCTTGGTGCTGGGGAAGGAGGGAAGGATTGAATGCCTCAGTTTCCTTCTGGTGGTTGGTCTTGGGGCAGATGCACATAAAACAGGATTAGAGAGGGGCTAGGGATTTAGCTCAGTGGCACCGCGCCTGCCTCAAAAGCGCAAGGTCCTGAGTTCAATCCCCGGTACAAAAAATAAAATAAAATAAAGTAAAAAGCAGGATTAGAGAGAGCACAGACTGAGGCACAGGCAGGGTCTGGTGGCCTCTGAAAAGAATGTCCCCCATCCCCAGTGCAGGGACAAATGATTGAACCCATTTTTTTATATCACAGATCATGCTATTAATATTTCAATAAAACAGTACGCCTGATCTCTGGGTCCCTGTTTGTTACTGAGGCGCTTGGTTTGTCAGTATTCTTATTTATCTCTTTGGACCTTTGGACTCTGGGCTGATTTTTAGGTGCAGCTGGCTGATCCCTCCTGGGGCTGCGTCATCTACCCCTGGGGCTGTGACCAATATTGACCAGCAGAGGGCGCTCCAACGATATACCTGATAACCAGTGTATGTGGTCCAGAGTTCACCTTCTGTCTGTCCGGCCTGGTCTCTGGCTGGGTCTGTCCCACAGAACCTTCTCTCTTTGGATTTCCTCAGGACCTGCTTCTAGGTTGGAGGCAGCAGTAAGAGAAGTGAGAGAAAATATAGGGGCGTTTTCTGTGAAGAGACTGTGAGCTTTAGAGGCATAGGGGAAGTGTTGCAGAGTTGAGAAAAGAGGAAGGCAGGGGCAGAACAGGGAATATGTGGAAACTTAGGAAACTTGCTGCTCGGAGTGACAGCTCATATACAGCTAAAAGGTGATGCGGTTATTCCTGGAGGGTTCAAGGCAGTTAGTGGTAGTGAAGCTGTGGTTTTCTGTTAGGGCAGGGAGGGTGTGTATGTGGGGTACCCCTTTGACCTCCGTTTATTGGAAGTGAGGAGATCTGAGGATGCCTTGTTGTGCCTTTGGGATGCAGAGCCCCTTCTAAGCCTTGCCATGGCCCCAAACCCTTGCCTGTGACAGGCTGGAGGCCAGGGAAGAGTGGTCATGGTTCCTGCAATGGACATTACTCTCATGCCAAGAAAACCAGATTGTCCTTGAGCTCTGGAGATAAGTTTGAGAACCTGTTCCTGGAGCACAGGCCGCTTCTCGATTCCTACCTGTCCCCTTTTTCCTTCTCTTCCTCCTTTTGCACCTGGTACCTGTCAGGCTTCTGCTAGGCCTTGTGGGTGATACAAATAAAGCAATATAGTACAGATTGGTGTAAGTAAGTTAGGGGAAGAGACAAGATAAATGTGTGCATGAAACATTCCTAGCCTATATAGCAGCGAAGAAAGGCCTCAGGAGCAATGCACACGCACACACACACACACACACGCATGCATGTGTGAGTACACAGAAGAATCTGAAATCTGACTGCTGAGGAGAGGCCTTCACGAAGATTCATCTTTAAAATCAGTTGGTGAATTCTAGCTTTATACTTGTGGTAAAGCTTCAATAAGGTGGTGCAAACAGACTGCTTAGCAGAGTGCTTGGCATGTGGAGACCACTAACACAACCATATGTGTTGTTAGTGTTGGTGGGGAGGTGGCTTTTACCTTAAATGTCTTTCTCACACTCTGCTTAGCTTCCCACACTCCCCATCACAGGCCTGACCCTTTGTTTTTCACCAGGATCTGGTAAAACTTCTGCACAGTGAGGCTTGTTGCTGAGGATGCCATGTCCAGGCAGGGCTCGTGTCCCTGTCTACTGCTAGTTGATAAATTCAGGAGAAATGAAGGCAGGGAAGGGCGTGAACTGTCTTTAATTCAAGATAGCGCAGCTTGGGGTGGGGGGTGGCACTGGGCAGAGGGGCAGGTGGAAGAGGCTTTGGCCTCTTCTCTTTAGGTCACTGAGCTGTGTCTTCTCCAGTGCTTCTGGATCACTCAGTTCTCCTCCAGGTCCTTCAGGTAATCCTGGACCCACTCATTTTTGGGGTTGGCACAGATGGAATGGCCCTTTTTGGTGATGAAGCTGCAGAACAAGAGGGCAAAAAAATCACATATTGAGGGGTCCAGCATCCCGGAAGAAAGCCTGACCTCCCTCCTGCCCTCCCACAATGTCCACTGACCTAGACCTTCAGTGCCTTTGTCAGAGGCAGCTCAAAGCCAGGTTCTTCTCAGAGACATGCTCGTCTCCCCACAGGTCCCGAGTCTGTGTCTCCCACCAGGAAGGTTCCTCATGTCTCTTCCTCCCTTCCCCTGATGCCTCCCTAACCCATGGGGCCAGCTTCTAGGTGACTCTCTGCAGGCCTCAGCCAGAAAGGCCCTAGACTGCCCCTCCACTGCCTCTCCATCAGACACATCCACATCCTCCTTGCCTCCTCTCCCCAGGTCCAGCTAGTCCCTGTCCCCCAGGGTGGTGTATGGTGCCACCTACACAACTCCAGGCTTGGGACACTCGCTGCTGGTCTCATAGTAATCCACAATTCGATGATGTGGGACGCTGTGGGTAATGTAGGAGAAGCAGCACTCCGCCGGGTGGAAAGGGCCTCCTGAGGAGAAAGTGTGGAGGACACTGAGGTGGGGGCCCTCATTAAAGGCCATGTTGCCAGCTTCTTCTGCAATCCAGGAGTACTGTGGAGAGGGAAGGAAGCAGGAGACAGCCTCACAGAAGTTAGGGAGATGGCTATGGAGGAACTCAGTCTTTTTCTCCCTCTCCACAGCATTCTTCTGGCTCCTCTTTCCCTCCTTCATCAACTGCCCTATTCGTTTCCCCCAACTCCTTCTGGAAAAACAGGGTGATGACTTTCTACTCCAAGCTTGAAAAGTAACAAACCTCTGGCTGCTCAGTGAGCACAACTTTCCCTGGGGGACAGACTCACAGAGAGGCCTCGTGACTTGACTAAGGTCACACAACCCACACGGCTTACTCAGGAAAAATGCTCCTCTTTGGAGTACAGTGGACCCTCGAGTTATGATCAGCCTGCATATGAACAACTTGGGTTATGACCTGAAATTTAGTTTTAACTCATGACCAAAGTCTTGAGTTACAACCCGAATGCCGGCCACTTGTGCTTCCAGATGGTCTCAGATACAGATTTAACCCCTAAAGAGTTCTGGGAGGAACATTATAACATCCTTTCCCGTGTGAGGTTAATTGAGAAATCCCGGGCCAATGTCTCTCCAAGGACACTGAGACCTTCCTGGAATAAAGTGTGGCCTAAAATTATACAGGAGAGAGACTCTGAAGGCAACTGACCAAATTTAGTTACAACCAGCCCTCAGGAACAAATTGAATTTGTAAGTCTAGAGTGCACGGTATTTGGAAGAAATGTGGACAGTGAGAGGTGTATCATTTAGGAACCAGACCCAGATTCTCTCAGTCTCTCATCCTGTTTCCACTGAACCCATCCCCTGCAGAAAGGGAAAATGTTGACACCAAGCCTCGAGCGCAATGATCATGGAGTCAGACACCCAAATTCTAACCCAATCTCATCTTTGCTTTCTTTTTACTGGAACGGTTTCACTTCCCCTGTCAATTTCTTCCATGATAAGTGAGCCTTGGGGCAGTGTCTGTGTCTGCCCCCCCTTCTTTTCTTTGCTGCATGGTGGCCTTGCTGGGAACCGCACAGATGCACAGTGCCCTGGGCCCTGCACACACCCTAAGCCAGCCCAGCCAGCCCACTGTGGCCAGTAGTTGCGCCTACAAGTGAAGGCCAAGATGGCAGCATCCAGGCACCACAGCCGCCACATGCGCCACACCACCCAGGCGCTCCAAACGGGAGTTCACACTCGGCCCACACCTGCTGCCCCACTGGGGAGCCACCTGGACTGCATCCCCCAGGCCGGCTTGATGCTGCCCGGCTTCCTGTAGGGGATAGGGAACGGCAACCCGTGAAGGCCTTGAGGGAGAGGCCCAGGCAGGTGTTGTGGCCTTAACCTTGACAGAAAGGGCCAGAGTACTAGAGAGCAAGGCGGCCTGGATATGTCTGACGCGCTCTGGCCTGTGGTTCTCATACTGAGCTTCCTGAGCTCTTGGGGGTTTGGGCACTGTTTGGAAGCACCCTTGGTTTTGAGAGTAGTGTCGTGAAGATTGTAGCCTCTTCAGCCCTTTTCCCTGTTTTACATACTGGCTGTGTGGGAGATTTTTCTTGAAGAAAAAATTTCATGGATTATGTGATTTTTCAGCTATTTTCCGACTGTGAAATGTCATAGCTCTTACAGGGGATACCAGGGAGTGACAGTGATGTCACCCGAATCTAGTATTATGGATGTAATGGGATGGGTGTGGTAGGCCAGCGACTCTTTACAAACAAGCAAGTGCTGTGCTTATACAGGGGAAAATCAGATCTGTGCATGTCATGTGACTAAACTGGGCGGAAATGTGAGTGTGCACTGTGGGGGACCTCAGAGGTCACTGAGGGTGAGCAGATGCTTGGGTGGAAGGGAAAAGACCTGATCCTGATATCCAGCACCATTCCAGGTAGTATCCTCACTAGCCAACAAATGGACTATGGGATCCCCTGGTCCCAAGCCCACTCAGGGATCTGACTCTCACCTCAGCCCTCTCAGCTGACAAGTGACTTTTCAGAGAGGCAAATCAGACTGTCCAGATTGCCACTAATTTTAGACTAACTTTATTTCAACAACAATTTACATTTCCTTGAGTTTCTGAAAATGAAATGAGATAAAATGGAAGGGTGGTTGTCTATAAAGGCAGCTTATCCTAAAAAAAAAAGGACCAAAAAGTCATCCAGGCACTGGATCATCCCACACTGCTGTATCTCTCCCATCCACACCCAACCTATTTTCTGACTTTTCAGCTATTTTCTGACTGTGAAATGTCATAACTCTTACAGGGGACACCAGGGGGTGACAATGATGATGCCCGAATCTGGTATTATGGATGTAATGGGATGCTGGAGGGCCAGCACAGGGCTAACTGATAATGGAAGCAGCTGGGCTCAAACCTCAGGAGGCCAGTAGACAAAAATGGCTTTGAGGGGCTCCTCATATCCCTGGGGATAATACCCCTAATGATTGGGTTACTGTTATGCTTGATTGCAGAGAAAGGATTTGAGGGACTGGAGAGGCAGGCTGGCCTTGCCACATGGCCTTGGGGGGACAGATGAGGATGAAGCCAGTCTGAGAAGATCCAGACCTCCTTCTAGAGCGCCCGTCATCTCCCCAGCCACCGTACTCCTGCTTCTTTCCCCTATAGGGACTAGGAGGAAAGGAAGACAAGGTGTTTCACTCACGTGAGGAGGACTCAGTCTTGGCCCCTAGGGTGACAGTGATGATGAAGAAGAGGAAGGAGATGGTGGCCACGGAGATCTTCATCCTCTGGAGGTGCTGCAGAAGGAGAACTGGCCTGCTGGGAGCTTCTGAGGCTCTTGGGGCGAGGAGGCATTGAGAAATGATCATTGAGGCAAGATAATAAGGGAACTAAGACTTTGAAAGGAAGTAGAAGAGCAGCAGATACCTCAGCAGTTTCATATCCTGCACACTTACAGAGGGTGGTGGGAAGGAAGCAAGGAGAGCCAAGACTGAAGGGAGGAAACTGCCTCCCATCCCCAGTGGGAAGGACTCTTTGGATAAGAGCCTTTCAGTAGGCAGAGGCCTCATTCACAGGGGCTGGCCCGCTGTCTTGGGCTTAGGAAAGGATCTCAAGGTTGGGAAGTGTTCCGTGCCTGATTCGAGCTCCAGGCCTCAGGACAAGGCTATGTGGGTCCTGATGATTCAGGATCTGCTCATCTGGAGACCAGAGGCCATTTGGGGTAATGAGATGAGGTCTGGACCCCTCAAATCAGGTCTTACTGATTAGGGTGAGGAAATCCTCACTTAACCTCTGAAGCAGAACCCGTAGCTCCACCCTAATCTCTCTCTCATTCACCACACTCTGGGGTGAAGAGTAATATCATGTCCAGTAGAGAACACATTTATGTAATGGTTGCTGTACACACTAGTTGTTATCCCCAAAGGCTTTGTGAATATTAGCCCACATAATCTCTATGAAGAGTTAATCTTTCTAAAATTCCTGTTGAGCAAAGAGGCTGAGAAGCAGATCCCGAGATTTGACAGTTGATAAGTGGAACTGGGGTGCAAACGCAGGCATTCTGGCCCCCAAGTCTGTGTGCTCTTAACAGACATGGGAGCCCAACTATGCACTCCAAAAATCCCCTGGCTGGCATGGATTCTCTATCAGGTCTTCAGTTTTACCCCTTTCTGAGCTTAGGAAGTGGATTCCTTTGGGACCTTCTTCTGCTTTCTGATTTTTGTTGTAGAGGAATTTGGAGGGAAGTTTAGAGAAAGCCTAGTGCAGGATCGCTATAGATTTCATCAATTAGTGAGGGGCTGGAGTTCTGTTCTGGGCACCGTTCTGAAGCCATCCAGGCACATTAGCCAAAAGTGCTGTGACTGGTGTATGATTTCTATTACAGTCCAGCTTGCATTCTTCGAGGACTCCTGAGGTTACCCTAAACAGGCCATGCACTGAGTGGAAGCCAGGGCTCACACAGACCCAGTGACTTGCTCACGTCCACTCAGTCATCTGGCTGCAGGACAGATTCCCCCCTCTACAGATTTCCAGCATAGCAGCCTTCACCATGCTCTTCCTGGAGGCACTTCCTCTATCTTCCTTGCTGTTGTGGTCCGATAGCTGTTTAATCTCTCCTTACTGGAAATCATAAAGACAAGAAACATCTATTATTTATTTTTGTTATTTCACACAGAGCCAAGCACATAGTAGGTGATTTATAAATACATCTTTTAAAAGAAGAATGAATAAACTGACCTATGTGTATACATATGTATATGACAAGAAATGGCTGAATTCTCACAGTTAGGTGTGGAAACAGTCATTAGTTAGACATTTCCTATGTTTGTTCTCATCCATAACAACATTATTTAAGCTCCTGAAATAAATGATAACAGTTGTCATTAGGGACAATCTCAGGAAACAAGTTATTCCTGGGAAGAATATGCATTCAGAAGAGATAATGTTTACTTTATTGCCATGGATTTTTAGCTGACCTGCTAAATTGCTGCCAAGAGGCTCACAGAATTATCCCTTTCTCAGCAGTTACTGAATTTCTACCCACATCCGTGTGAATATGCTAACAACTATACTAAACAATTCAGGGAATTAATGAGAACGAAGGTTTATTTCTGGCACGTCACAGTCCACTGTGGCTCAGCAGTGGGATGGTGGTATGTCAAGAAGAGCTGGCTGTTTTGTGCCCTCACTCAGGAATCAGGGCTGCTTCTGTCTTGTATTACCACCCTTTCTAGCACAAGGCCTCCCAGCTTGCTCGAGGAAAGGCATAGGAGGATTGGGGGATTTTCATGGACCAGGTCTGGAAACCCTATAAATTACCATCACTCACATTCCATGTCTAACATCAAGACATCTAGCATTAATCTAATGACAAAGGGATGGAAAACATACATCATCTGTATAGCTAGGAGGAAACGGGAATAGCATTAGTGACCACATCCCTTCTTTGCCACAATATCATATGGATACTTTGGCCATTTCCTCGTCCTACTGATTCAGATTTCTGGGATGGCACCTAGCAATCTGTGTTTTAAAAAGCTCTCCCAATAATTCTTAGGCATGCTAAGGTTTCAGAAACATTTATCTATAATACAGTTTTGTAACTGGTGTACTTCAATTATATTGGTCTATTCAGTTCTTGGGCAGCTCAACTAGGGTATGGAGAGACTGAGTGCCAGACTGCTTGCTTCCAAATATAAAGTTTCATCTTTTCTCTCCAGAGTTCCATAATATTTTGGAGATTTAGTGATGAATTAGATGTGGTTCTAGTATTCAATTGTTATTCTTATTTTCGGTCTTTTCTGTGTATTGAAATACACTTGATGGGCAGCAATCTAATGTGCTCTCCTCTCATGGTTTTCCTAATGCCTAGCACAGTGTGTAACATAAAGGAGACAGTAATTGTTTGACTGTAAATATCCATTTTAGGATACTAAAGAGAGGAAGATAGGTGCATGTGGCTGGGATGTTGTGGGAAAGGTTTATGGTAGCACTGAATTTCATCCCTCAAGATTGGATGCAGTGTTGCTGGACAGAATTTGGAGGAGAGCATTTCTGGCAGAGCGCATCCTGCAAAGTGGGAAAGCAAAACAGAACATGCTGTTTTTGAGGAACCGTGAAAAGAGTGTTAGGCGATTACCCTAGAAATGACATGTCCCCTCCTCCCCTGTGCTTCAAAGATCTTCTGTGAGTGACCAGGTGCTTGGTTTGAAAGGAAAGTCTTGGTTTTCACCTCTCCTTTCTGTTGAGCTGCCATTGCTGGGACCCCACACCTTGACAAAGGGATACTTGGTCCTCTGGCAGCCATATTGCTCAGGTGCTCGATGTCCCTCATTTCATTCTTCTGAGCCAAGAACGTTGCTTGTCAGTGAGCCAGTGAACTAACACATTTCTCTTAGGTCTAGCACAGTTTTAATCCAACAACCCTTTGACATTTCCTCCGAGTCTGTGCAACAAAGTCTCGATGGAGAATCCAGAAGTTTCTGAGTTGCCATTTCCCAGTTATATATTTAAGCCTCAGTGGACTGGTTTTAACTCAAACTTCTGAATTCATCAGCATTCAGGGAAGTAATAAGAATAATGAGAAAGATCATAGATGAACCTATGAATCTAGAATCCTGAGTGTTTGTCTTTGTTTCTTTCATCTCCAATCCAATTAGATGATGGAAGAGATATAAAAATAAAATTTTATTCATAGTAGCAATAGGGAGTCAAAAATGATACAAAGTCACCATAAGGTGAAATATTTCTGTTCTGTATTAAAGGACATGGATCAATTTGATGGCTATTATAGTTTAGATCTAGAATAGTTTAGATCTAGAATAGTCCCCCAAAGCCTCATGTGTTCGGAGGTGGGCTTTTGGAAGATGGTTTTATCATGGGGGAAGTATACTTATCAGTAGATGAATCCACTGATGAGTTCATAGCTGACTCACTGTTAGGAGGTGGGGCCTGGTTGGAGGTGGGTCACTGGAGGCTTTACCTGGAAGGTTACATCTCCCTCCAGGCCTCCTCCCTTCTCTCTTCTTCCTGACTGCCAAGATGTGAGCAACTTTTTTTCTGCTATGCCTCTCTGCCATGTTGTTTCCGTCTTGGAGCTGGCTGACCATAGAATGAACCCACTGAAACTTTGAGCCAAAATAAACCTCTCCTTTAAGTTGTGGGTGTTGAATATTATGTCTCAGCAGTGAGAGAAGTGATTAAGACAATGGTAAATCATAAAAAGCCCCCCAAAACATGTACCTTATTATATAAGTGAGGAAGAAGGCTATTGAAAAAGAGGGTTTTCTCAGCAGGAGCCTGGTTACCCTGAAAATCAGTTAGTGCTGGCAGAAAAAATTTGGCTTGAGTGACCTTGCCAAGCTCCCACTTTGAGACAGCCACACGCATGGTTTGCCCTATGGTAAAGCTACAAACAGTTCTATGAGTAGGAAAGGATAGATTTCAACTGAGGGAGCCTTCAAAGGGTAACACAGATCACAGTGAGAATTGGGTAGTTGCTTGGATCACTTCTGATCAACGACAAGAAGCCTCATCTCACTGCCTCGCTGTGTCCCTGAGAAAGTAAGCCAGTTTTCACTCTCTCCTTCCCCCTCACCCACCAGAGCTCCTGTAATCAAAATCTGCATTTGCATCCAGGGACTAGCATAGATACAAGCCTAGGGACTTGTATCTGTGCTGGGAAGTGTCATGGGAGAAGAGAAAGGCATCTCTGGAGGAGTGAAACATATTAAGGCAGTCTTCCTGGGTATAAGTGTCCCAGCTAGCCTGCCTGTTTACTCACACCTCTTAAAATAGCATCTCTAAGCAAGATAGGAAACCCTGCATGAGAATTACCTGGAATGCTAGCTTATACACCTGTGCTTGACCTCTTATTCCTCAATCCTCTCCTGTCCATGCCTCCACTCCTGCATCTGGATTCAGGCTTCCGTTCAGGGAAGAAGATGGTGAGGACAGACCTATAAAGCCATAGAGAAAATCCATACTTTTTTTCTTTCTTTTTTTTTTTTTTGGGTACCGGAGATCAAACTCGGATCCTTACGCTTGTGCAGCAGGTGACGAATCCATACTTTCTTATTAAAATCTTCATTTATATATATAAGCAGATGATCAATAATAACTAGACATTAAGAATTACTAGTAGCATGGGAGAGAAAAAAGGACCAAGATGAACAGAAATATTCCACAAGAAAGAGAAGAAAGCAGAAAAGAAAAAACTCTTACAATTTTATTTTTAGAAAGATTTAAGAAGATATTGCATCTACAAAATAATAATGAGTTACTGTGAAGAAGGAGTAATCTGAGCTCAGCAAAGAATTCTTTTTGTGTGTGTGTGTTGGGGATCAAACTCAGGACCTTGCGCTTGCAAGGCACGTGGCTGCACCACTGAGCTAAATCCCCAGCCCAAGAATTCTTGATAATTGAAAAAGGGACATTGACTAAATACAAAAGAAACTTTCTATAAAGCAGGATGAAAAATATAAAATACGAGAGACAATATATTCTCTTTATGAGTCTCTCTTTATGAGAGTCATAGTTTTTATAGTAGATTCATAAAGATAGATGCACAAATCCCAATATTTGCCAGTTGTTCCAGAAATCAACGACAATATGAATGGATGGAAGAAAATGAGGAAATGAAAGGAAAAAAATTGAGTTAAAATAAGACTGTATCTTTGAGGCAAAGCAGGGATAATAAAAAAAGGACACAAGATGCATTTTGATAAAATGTTAGAAATTCAAGGGTGAAAAGAATATTCAAAAAGTTCCCAGAAGATCTAAAAGTATATTTTTAAAGGAATAAGAAACCAACTGATTTTAGAATTTTGGCACTGGGCGAGGTGGTAGAAGGCAACTGAGAACTATCTACAGGGTTCTGAAAGAACATATTTATTTTTTAAATTTTATTTTACTGTTTGTGGTACTAGGGATTGAACCCAAGGCCTTTGCACTGAGCTACATCACCAACTTTTTCTTAGTTTTCATTTTGAAAGGAGATTCCACTAAGTTGCTAAATTCTGCAGGCTGGTCTCAAATTTGCAATCTTCTTGACTCAGCCTTCCAGAGTGCTGGGGTTACAGGTATGTGTCACCATTGTCAGCCAAGAAGATGATTTTAAATTTGGACTTTCATGTACGGGTAAACTGTTATTCAAATCTAAAAACAAATGATTTTGGGCATCCAAATTGCAGAGAGTTTATTATTCATAGCAATTGGAGTTCTTTGTGGCAAACCTGTGGAAATTGACCTTGATTGATTCAAGGAAAAAGAAACTTACTGCAAAAATTTGGGGTAATGCACAGATTTGTCAGGAAGGCTTGGAAAATAGGTAGACACCTACACAGACTAGCTCCAACGCCATAGCCAAATCATCCCTAGAAGCCATCTTATGTGGGTGCTGGCCCCTGTGCTGCGCACTGCACTAGCAGGGCTGGCTAAACTCTTACATTGCCCATGTCTGGTGTGTGAAGGCACCATTGTCTCTGGAATCAGGAGACACCTGCGTGGAATCCC
>NW_004624875.1:3382845-3415185 GCF_000247695.1 Heterocephalus glaber
CCCCGCCGCCGCCGCCACAACACTCGCAGCAAGCCCACAGCTTGCTCTGGAAGGGAGCAGCAGAATGGCCAATGTGAGTCAAATGTGCCTGCCCTGGGTACCACAGGGGAAGAGAGTGTTTGCCTTTGCCATCTTTATAGTTTATAGTAGGAGACAGATCTAGGATATTTGAGCCAAATGAAAAATGAACCCAAGGAAGGGGGAATGAACTGAGGTAAGCCATGAGAAGAAATCCCAGTATGACTGTTCTTTTGCAGGTCCAGAATCATTTCCCCAAGTTGGAATGGACATTTAGAAGGTCCTTGAAGAATGTTCCCTAGAATGAAGTAATTACGTAGCATGAAACAAATGGTGTGAATGTGTAAGTGCAAATACAGTGATAACAAAAATCAGGACTTCTTTCTCATCTAATGGAAATAAATATGGGAAAAACAGGAATCTACAAGAAATTATAATGGTTCAATCATTAAACAAACTAAAACATAGTGTGATTTGAACAAATAATGGGGGTAAAAAAATCTTTTCTGAAGTTGTAACTAAGCCTTCAAGGACTGACTCTCTAAAAAGAGATGAAATTTGTGTTTAATCTCTTTGGGATTTGGCAATTCTTTCAGTTTTATTATGGCTTATTTCTTTTCAAAATCCAAGAAAAGTTAAATTGAATACTCTTTATTAGATGCCTTACTTTTATAACCAAAGTGGCATAAAAAACTTGAAAAAAACGTTCAAGCCAGGAAGCTCATAGGAGGTGCAGAGGCAAGAGAGTTAAAGGGTAAAGTGGCTCGGTTTTCCTCAAGCAAGTTTCCTATTCTTGGAATTTGCCTTCAGTATTGTTATGCATTTCTGAACTGATGAATTTTCAGGGTCAGCACAGACCTGTTGCTTCTTCTTGGTAATAAAGCTGGAAGACAAAGAGAAGAATGATTACAAACTGAAGTGTCTTCTGCAGATGGTGGTGAGGAGCCCCACCCCTCTGCCCCCCAACTTCCCCACTCAACACAGTCTGCTCTTTCCATTCTCTGCAGAAGGCAGCTCGGGGCCAGCCTCCTCTCTGAGACCCTCTCTCAGTCTATGGGACTCCCTAGTGACCCTTGGGCATGTCCGTGGGCAGCTTTCTGCCTGCTCTCTCCTTCCTTCCTCCCCTCCCTTCTTCACTATGGGCCGGGGATGTAGCTCAGTGGTTGTGGCGCCTGCCTCCCAAGCACAAGGTCCCAAGTTCAATCCCCAGTACCAAAAAAAAAAAAAAAAAAGTAGTGCTCCTCTTCTTCACTAGAAATGTGTCATCTCGGATACCCTGCAGGCTTCTAGTAAGGACACAAGCTGCCCCCTACCCCGGCAAGACCCAAGGGTGGGACTTTTGGGGACATTTGCACATCAGTTTCTCCCACCAAGACCCTGCAGTCTCCCTGCAAACCCACAGTGGCTGAGTTTGATACTTACATGACACCTGGCTTGGGGCACCCACCGCTTGTCTCAAAATAATCTTCCATGAGTGTACACCGGATCCTTTGTGAAGTGTAGGAGAAGCAGCAGTCTTCAGCATGGAGTTGGGGCGCTGGTAGGGAAAGGAACACTGAAAGGGAAAGGACCATTGAAAGGTCAAGGTTTTTCCCTCAAGAAGGAGGTGGAGAAGGCCCAGGACTCAGAAAGGATGCTTCCTCCTCCTCAGCCAGCATCATCTCCTTGCTTCACACCTTCACCAGGGCTGAGCTGTGTGTCTGAGGGCACCCAGGATGGGCCCCAACAGGGCCTGAAGCATTTCCTCAGAAGGGGAAGACACCTGCAGACACCTGCAGGCATCAGAGAGCACCCTCTGCTCCCAGTGGGCAGACTCTCAGGTCAGCCAGGTGGGAACAGAGAAGGTATCTTTGGAGGAGGTATTAGAGACCTCCCCTGATCTTCCCTGGAGAACTGTACCCCCATCAGGGTGCTTTTTTTCTCCCCATCCTGTAAACAGGTAGATGAAGGCATAAGCTGAACTGCCCCCGTACTGCATTTAAATATATGCTGTAATGGAATATCTACCACTCTGAAATATTGGAAGTTCACTGTCTTCCATACTTCTTTTATCTCTGTATCTGGAAGAAATGGCGGGGAGAGAAATTTCTAGGAGGCATCTCTACTCACTCTATTCCTCACCTCATCATAAGGAATAGACTCTGATGCTGGACCATGTCACATGTCTGGGTCTAAGACCTCCTCCATTAGTGCCCTAAGATTTTTCAGGGACTGTTACGATTTAAATATGAACTGTCCCCCAAAGATTCATGCATTGAGGGCTTGACTCCAATGCAGAAATATTCAGATATTGGGTCTAAAGAGGTGCTTGGATCATAATGGCATTAACCTCATCAATTAGTTGATGAGTTCAGAGCTGAATGGGCTATTAGGAGGTGGGCCCAGTTGGAGGAAGTAGGCCTCTGGGAGCCTGCCTTTGAAGGGTACATCCTATCTCCAGCCCCTTTCTCTTTTTCTGGTTCCTTCTCTTTGTTTTCTGACTGCCATGAAGTGGGCTTTCCTCTACCATGTCCTTCTACCCTTCTGCCACAATGTTTCTATCTTGGAGCCAGCTGACCAAGGAGTAAAACCATGAGCCAAAATAAACCTTTTCTTCTTTAAATTGTGTATAGCAGTTATTTTGTTTCAGCAACAGAAAACTGACCTATACAGCGTCATTTTGAAAATATTTAATACATGAAAGCATTAGACTGACTCTCAAATACTAAAAGCTACAAATCTAACATGGATAAGTTAAACAAATATCTACATAATATGATACAGACTACAATTCTTTCCACACATTTCTGGAATTTACAGGACTCTGGAAACAGCAAGATTTTCATCAACTTATTTGATGGCAACATGTCCCTTGACGTGATGTAAGGCTATTTACAGTCTTTATTTATCTAACTTAGTATAAATATCTATATGTTTTTAGTTAAAGTATGTTCCCCAGATTCTACCAGGAATGTTAAAGTAATATCCAGGTATGTATTATTTTTCAAAACCAGAAAAATGCTTCATTCCAATTTACATTTAACCCCAAATTTTGTAGATGAAAGATTGTGGACCTGTATTATGTTAATTAGACAAACACAACTAAACATTTTAGGTTTATTATTTATTTATTTATTTTTGACAAGGTCTTTCTTTGTAGATCAGGCTGGCCTTGAACTCACTTAAGGTAGCCCAGGCTTGCCCTGAACTCTCAGCAGTCCTCTTGCCTCAGCCTCCAAGTGCTGGGATTACAGGGAGGAGCCACAACACCCAGTTTAGCTTCTTAAATAATTCCAGATGAGTTGTATTTAGTAAGGCATATGAGTACTTCTTAACATGTTTGATATGTTGTGGATAGGCTTTCCAAAAGAGAAAGAAAAAAAAAAAAGAAAAAATATCTGAAACAACTTTGTCTTTTCATAAGTACTTCTTAACTAATTCATATCCCAATTTCTCCACTTACTAGCTGTGTGATATTAAGCAAGTTATTATTTCTATGCCTCACTTTTCTCATTTGTAAAATGAGAATAATAACATGTAAAAACTGCATAAAATTGCTGATGTCCTCCTGTTTTATTTTCCTTCAAGAATGGTAGATTTACATTTGTTCAACCCAGTATTTACCTTGAAGGGTTGTTGGGGGAATCAATATGTTAATGTCTAGAGAACAGTTAGAATAGTGGCTGCCTGGCACACAAAAAAAGTATTAGATAATTATTTAAGTAAAAAACAAAAATGGGGGCCGGGGATTTTTCTCAGTGTTTTTGCCGCCTGCTTTGCAAGCACAAGGACCTGAGTTTGATTCCCCAGTACCAAAAAAAAAAAAAAAAAAAAATGGTTATGTGACCATCAATCATTAGATAATGTATTTCTCTCTTTTTTTAGCAAAGCCTTTATTGGTACATTTTAGATATGCATAATGATAATACTTAACATAGACACTTTGCACCTGTACATGATAATGTGTGTGTGTGTGTGTGTGTGTGTGTGTGTGTATATATATATATTTTTTTGGTACTGGGGATTGAACTCGGGTCCTTGTGCTTGCGCAGCAGGTGGCGAAACCACTGAGCTAAATCCCCGCCCCTGTATTTCTTAAGTAAAAACATTAGAATGGTTAGATGACTCAGTTATGTTTAAAAAATTTTTCTGTATCTTATGATGTTTTGACATCTTATAAGTCTTGACAGCTGGGGAGACACTGCCTCTCCCAGGATTAGTCAGTTCTTAGAGATAGCAAAGGGTTCAAACCAACTTGTGCTGAGCACTTACACCTAACCACCCCCTTTATCTAACCCTCAAGCACCGTCCCAATGCTTCCCCTGCTCCAAGTCATCTTAAAGCCAGGTATCAGACAGCTTGAGACAATCCCTACCCGCAAAGCCTGCTGGACATATTCACACTAATGCCTCCTAACCTGGATATCACGCTTTGCCCTGACTGTCAGGAACCCAAAGAAAGGCTCTTACATAAGTTTTCCCTCTTGTTTATGCCCATTGACCCAAACCTAGTACTTCCTGTGGCCTTGTAAGTTTTTTTTCCCAAATAGCATTGGTTTCTCTGTATTGAGACTTAGTCACCTGCATAAATGAAAACTCTAAGTGTTCAAATGAGACTGTGACCTGGGGTGAGTTACTTGCCTGGCCAGTCTCACTTTCTCTCAAAATGACAGTTTTATACTAGATGATACACAGCAGTTCTAACATCATAGAACTCTATACTTCTTTCTGTAAACTACACTAATTTTTGATTTTGGTAGCGGGAATTGAAGCCAGTTCCTTTGCACTGAACTATAGGCTCACCACCCTCTTTTAAAAAAATCTTTTATTTGGAGACAGAGCTTGCCAGGTTGCTAAGTTGCCTAGGCTAGGTTCTAATTTGCAGTCTTTCTGCCTCAGCCTCCTACAGTGTTAAGATTACAGGCATGCCCCACCACACACGGTGTTTTTGAACAAGCTAAACTGTCAGCTAGGAGAAGGTATCAAATAATTCTGGTTATGAAAAAGGAGACAATTGTTTCCCCAAATGAGGCCAGTCATCAGTGTACAGTTTTTCTCAGGGAACAAAGCCTGCCAACTGAGGTGGGGTATGTACCTTGCTGCTGCTCTCAGGTGAGCTCTACACCCATGTCTGGGATGAAGAGTAGTTGTGGGGTGCAGTGTGTATCTCCTCCCCTGACTGAGTTTCTGCAACCCTGGCTAACAGTGAGAAGGCTCAGCTGACTCACCAAATTTGATCTGGGCCTGGGTTCCAAGGGCAGCAGCAAGGATGAGGAGGGAGAGGGCAGCTATGAAGACCTTCATCCTCGTGGTGGGCAGGCAGAGCTGGCCTGAGACTCCTGGGTTCACGGCTCCCGGACTCCTTGACCCACTCTGGCATTTATATGAGCTGGATCAGGAAGTACCAGATGCTATTTGTTCTTTGTCTATATAATAATCAACATGCCATTTCTAAAAGAGGGAACACGGCTGAGAATACATCAGGAAGTAGAGAGCAAGAGTGATTTGGGGGCTTTCCCAATTCTTTCAGTAGATTCAGGGAAAGAGAATACATATTTCTAGGATTCTTCCTCTAGGAGATTCATGTGATCCTCTAAATCTGATTGCAGGGTGGGGCTGGGGGACTCTCAGACATCCCACCTCGAGGTTGGGCTTTGGTGGGCGCTGTCTTGGGCCCTTCTCCATTTCTAGTCCTGGAGTCAAACCACAAAGGAATGGAAAGGTAAGAGAGCCTACCAAGTTGGCCACTATAATGGACAGTGGGGGTGTCTCAAGGTTAGGAGCCCAAGATCTTCTAGTTGTAATGATCTCAAGGCCTAACCATTCCATCCTGGGCTTTCAAATGCCCAGAAATCTTACAATCCAGGGTGACCACCAGAGGAAATGCTCTAACACATGAACTTGATTCTCATGAATCTGCCAGTGACTTCTCAAGGACTCCAAAGTTCTCATCTATGTGCAGAAGGCTGTAGGGAACAGGGAAAGGGGACATTACTAGAGCCTCTGCAGTAAGTCCTAGTCTCCTGCAAGCCATGGCAGTACACGGTGAATTAACTTATTATACAGGAAAGGTAGAAAAATGAGACTTTGAGAAAAAGCTGAGCTTTAGGCCTGATCGGTGCTGCTCTGGGTGGCAAAGACGAAAGCCCCCAGTTTACCCCACCTTTTATTCAGTACATCAGGAGAAACAGATGTAACAAATGACCTGCAGAGAGTTCAGTACATCGGGAGAAACAAAGTGTAACAATCCAAGAACAATGAGGAACTGAATAGATGTTTGTTCCTCCCAGGATGTCTTCAGCTGGTGTGATCTCATCCTGGAGCATCACAGCATCACCGGATCACTGTGGTCTCAGTTGTGACCAGAGGCCAAAATGGAATTATGTCTCGGAATTCCATAGCTGGGCTGTAGGCAGGAGAACTAGGCTAACCAAATGATTTTACCCTAAAATTATGTAGCATTGCTCCCGACAGAAGCCCCTTCAGAATCAGGTTCTCCTGGCATGCACAGTTCCTCTACTTTCCAATGTAATGGCATTTTAATGCATATTAAGTATAACAGTTAAATTTGCATTTATGAATTTAGAGTTTCTTTTTTTTCTTTTGGATTGAGTATATATATTTCAGGATGTCAATATTTATGCATAATGGATAAATTTTCCTGGTGTTTATACTAATTCCTACTGTCTCATTAACTCTGTTCGGCAGTCACCTCTGCCAGGGAGACTTCTTGGCTCTTGCTACCCCTAGGCTGAGCCAGGTGTCTCTTGTAAGTGCTTCCACAGCATCTGGTGCTCAGATTTATTGTAGCCCCAGTTATATTCTATTTTAAATGCATATTAATGTCCTCTCCCTATATAACAAGGTTTTTGTATGTATGCATGTATGTATGTATTAACAGAACACATCGCATAGATCTGTCCTCTTAACAAATGTCTAATTGTGCACATACAAGGTCCTTGAAGAGTATCTTTAAGGACAGAGTAGTGACCATAAACCAGTGGTGTTGAGTTTTCAAGAACAAGTGCAGAATGATGATAATGAAATGGTGATAAGTAATTCTCTTTTGGTTAATAGGAAAAAAGTCAATTAAAATTTTTTGGAAATAAGAATCTGTGTGAGGTTATCATGGGTCAGATATTAGGCAAATGCTGCCTGTGATCCCAGCACTCTGGGAAGCTGAGGCAGGAAGACTGCAAGTTCAAGCCCAGCCTGGGCAACTTAGTGATTTAGCAAGACTGTCCAAAAATAAAAAATAAAGAGGGCTAGGGATGTAGCTCAGTGCAAAGGCCCTGAGTTCAATCCCCAGTACTGAAAAAAAAAATTAAGCAAATAAAAATGTGTCATTTGAGCAAATGCGGTAAAAGACACTTTTTTTTCTAAATTGTCATCAAATCTTCAAAGACTAGCTGTTATAATAGAGAGAAGATAAAGAAGATAAAATAATGTGAAGTTGTGTTTAATCTCTTTGGGGTTACAATAAATCTGAGCTTTTGGGATTATCTCAGAACTTTTCCCCCCCCAATAGTGACTTATTGTTACAAAGGTTATTTGGTTATAAATTTTTCTCCCATTGATTTCTTAGGCAAATCACACTGAAAATAGGCATAGATTTTAAACTTTTTTTTCAAGTAAAGTAATTTTGTTATTTAGAATTTGGTGCTATCTTTTGGATTTTATGGGATAGTTAATCAAGATGTACTACTTATAAATATAAACTTATTTGTTTTAATAGAGGTGTATATAAAGTTAATATCTACTCCATCTCTAAATGTTTTCTTTAACATCCTCTAACTTTAGATGAAAAATCTCTTTGGACCATGCATCTATTAAGAAAAACATTTAAGGGCTGGGGATTTAGCTCAGTGGTTCCAGCACCTCCCTTGCAAGTGCAAGGTCCTCAGTTCGATCCCCAGTACCAAAAAAAAAAAAGAAAGAAAAACATTTAAAACTGAGAAATAGACAGAGGAATAACTGCTTGCCTTTCTAGTCCCACGCCACATTTCCTTAAACCTATAGGAGAATGTGCTTTTGACTGATGTTCTATTTACTACTGATCAGGCCCTAGACTTTTTGAAATTATATATTAACTTGAAAAACTTTGTCTAGCATAAATACAAATGATTTCCATTCATTAGACGATGATCCTAAAAGTTACAGTTTTATTATTGCTCTGTAGGCAGCATATTGATCTATGCTTTCATTTAGCAAACTTGTTTCAGAATATCATCTGAAATTAACTATATAAATCTCTGTTCCTCCAATGATCTTTGAAAAAGTTTAATGGTTCCCTCACTAATGGGTTAAATATATCTTTGACATATTTTCAATATATATTTGAATGAGTCATATTTTAGCTATTTAAAAATTTTGCAGCTAAGCATGGTGGTGCACACCTGTAATACTAGCACCTGGAAGGCAGAGGTAGGAGGATTGCAAGTTTGAGTATAGCTTGAGCAATTTACTGACTTAGAGAGACATTGACTCAAAATGCAAAATAAAAAAGGCCTGGGATATACTTCAGTGCAGAGACCTGGGTTCAACAGTAGTACAATACACACACACACACACACACACACACACACACAAATGCTCTTGTTTTAAAGACAATAGTTATCCAAATTTGAGTAATACCCTCATTTCTTTCTCCTCTTTTTTTTTTTTTTTTGGTACCAGGGATCGAACTTGGATCCTTGAACTTGCGTAGCAGGCGGCAAAACCACTGAGCTAAATCTCTGACCCTCTTTCTCCTATTAAACCTCAAGTAAAGTAAATTAGATACTGCTCCAAAGCAACCCAGACCTAATGTATGAGGACTTGCCCCAAGGTGCTGTGAGATGAGAGAAACTGAGGCAGACAGATCTAGGATTGCAGAGAGTGCAGTTTATTGCGGGACTGGAAGTTTAATTCCATGTGGTAGAAAGGCCAGTTGGATCCCTGCAATTTGAATCAGAAAGTGGGTGCATATATATATAGGTTAGGACAGAAGTAAATTCATTCTAGCTGTACTATCTCTGGTTTATCTTAAGCTAACATCAAAGAATCAGGGAAATTTCTGGAGGCAGGGTCTGGTTATAAAGCACCACATACCATTGTAATGGTTTTATCCATTAATTTATAACTGACTGCACCACTGGAGCTCCCTTTATCCATTTACAGTTTGCTGAAAAACTGTGCAGAAAAAACCAATTAGAGTTTTTCTGGGGGAAACCATGCAATTACACATCCAGTTGGCTATAGTAATGTCCATACAGATATTGTTTATTAATGCATTGTTTAAAGAAGAGTAAGGTTTTTGGTTTTTTTTTTAAAAAAACAACTCAGGCCAAGAAACTCCCAGAAGGTAGTTGGGGCAAGAAAGCTGAAGGTCAGGTGGCTGGTAATTTATGTCCTATTTCCTAGCGAAGATTTAGCGTTCCCAGGTCCTTGGGCACCAAGGTCAGGGTTAGGTATATCATGCAATCCTGAACTCTCGAATCGCTGGGGTTGGCACAGACACGTTGTCCTTTTTTGGTGGTGAAGCTGGAAAGAAAAGAGGAGAATGATTACAAACTGAAGTGTCTTCTGCAGAGGGTGGTGAGGAACCCCCACACACACAACTTCCCCACTCAACACAATCTGCTCTTTCCGTTCTCTCCAGAAGGCAGCTCGGGGCTAGTCTCCTCTCTGAGACCCTCTCTCAGCCTATGGGACTCCCTTGTGACCCATGGGTGTGTCCTTGGGCAGCTTTCTGCCTGCTCTCTCCTTCCTTCCTCCCCTCCCCTCTTCCTCACTAGAAATGTGTCATCTCGGGTACCCTGCAGGCTTCTAATAAGGACACAAGCTGCCCCCTACCCCGGCAAGACCCAAGGGTGGGACTTTTGGGGACACTTGCACATCAGTTTCTCCCACCAAGACCCTGGAGTCTCCCTGCAAACCCACAGTGGCTGAGTTTGATACTTACATGACACCTGGCTTGGGGCACCCACTGCTTGTCTCAAAATAATCTTCCATGAGTGTACACCGGATCCTTCGTGAAGTGTAGGAGAAGCAGCAGTCACTAGGATGGTGAAAGCCTGCAGGTAGAGAAAGGGCTATTTGAAAGGCCAAGCTTTTCCCTGGTGTGAACTATGGGTACTATGAAGGGTATGGTGGAGAAGGCCCAGGACTCAGAAAGGATGCTTCTTCCTCCTCAGCCAGCACTTACTGTCATCTCCTTACTTCAGACCCAGGTCAGAGTTGAGCTGTGTGCCAGGATGGGCCCCAACAGGGCCAGATGCCTTTCCTCAGAAGGGGAAGACACCTGCAGACACCTGCAGGCATCAGAGAGCACCCTCTGCTCCCAGTGGGCAGACTCTCAGGTCAGCCAGGTGGGAACAGAGAAGGTATCTTTGGAGGAGGTATTAGAGACCTCTCCTGATCTTCCCTGGAGAACTGTACCCGCCCCAGGGTGCTTTTGTTCTCTCCCTGTCCTGTAAACAGGGTAGGTGAAGGCATCGTGCAGATCTGTACCACTTACTGTGTTTAATATATGTCATTTACCGTGAAGAACTGGTGGAGATCTAAATTGGCGCAAAGATTCTAGGTGTTTTCTTATCTCAGAATCTGGAAGAAACATATCATGGGCAGAGCAATGAGTAGGAGGCTGCATGGTCTCCATATCTCCACTCACCCTCATCCCAAGAAGAGACTGATGCTGAGCCATTGCTACCTCTCTGGTCCTAGGCTGCCTCTAGGCCCGTTTTCCCCATGAGTGTCCTGGGATTTCTTGGGGACCTTTTGAAAAGGTTTGAGATGTGAAAGCTTTGAACTGACTCTGAAATACTAAAAGCAAATACCAAACCTAACACAGGTAAGCTAAATATCTACATAATGTGATACAATCCACTGGACTCGACAGGACTCAGAAAACCATGAGTTTTTCATCACCTTGTTGGGTGATACAATGTCCATGGAGTGAAGTGAGGCTATTTACAGTTTTTATTTATTTCACTTAGTACAAATATTTGTATGTTTGTTGTAGGAATATTACTGTATTTCAGTAAACTCTGCTTCCCAGACTCCACTAAGAATAAGTAACATCCAGATATTATAGCCTTCCAAACATTGTAGCAACATACATAGAACATAGAGTTTGTCATTTAAACCATTTGTAAGCACCTAATTTAATAATATTTAAATATATTCAAGTTCTGTTCAACTATCACTCACCATCCAATCATACAAATTTTTTTCACTTTGTGAATTACAATTTTGTACCAGCTAAACTCTAATTCCCCATTTTGTCTTTTCTCAGTCTTTGGCAACTACCAGTCTATTTTCTATCTTCAGGAATTTGAGTTCTCCAAGTGACTCATATGAGTAGAATCATACAATATTTGTCTTTTTCATAACTGGCTTATTTCACTTAGCATTATATCTTTGATGTTCACATTGCAACATGTGTCAGAATTTCCTTCCTTTTCAAGGTTCAGTAGTATTTCACTGTATGGTTGCCTACTACATTTTAGTTACCTATTTTCTCACTGATGGACGTGTAGAGTGCTTCTGCTTTTTGCTTATTGTGAATAATCTACTATGGACATCAGTATATTAAAATCTTTTCATCTGGCTGCTTTTAATTCTGTCAGTTATACCCAGAATGGAATTGCTGAATATCATAATAACTTTTCAAAACTCTCAAAATTCTGCATTTAAAAATTCATGTGGTCTCAAAGATTTTGCATAAGATTGTAGAGCCACACTGTGATAATTAGGCAAATGCAACTAAACTTCCTCCCTTCCTTCCTCCCTTCTTCCCTCTCTTTTTTTCCCCAATTTTCTAACTTCAAGTTAATTTCCACAATTGACTATATTACAGACTAGAGGTAGCTTTCAAATTGTTATTTACATTTCATATAAGACATAAATTAATGATTTTGGCAGGGCCGGGGATGTAGCTCAGTGGCACCACACCTGCCTGGCAAGTGCAAGGTCCTGAGTTCCAGCCCAGGTACTGGGAAACAACACGAGAGACCTGATTTTGGCAATAAGGATTCAGCTACCAACTCTGTCCAACAATTGCTCTCCATTGTTCTTAAGCTCATTTTCTCTGTACAATGAACCTTCCAGATCTGCGGGTTCCACATCTGTGCAGTTAGCCAGCTATGAACACAAAACATTCTTTAAAAAAGTTGTACCAGTACAGAACATGCAAAGACTTCTTTTTCACTCTTTTCATTATTTTGTTTTTCATTACTAGGGATTGAAACCAGGACCTTCACACTGGGCTATATTCCCAGTCTGTTTTCTATATTTTATTTTGAGACAGTATTTTGCTAAGCTTCCTAACCTGGATTCAAACTTGTGATCCTCGTGCTTAAGCATCCCAAAGTGCTGGGATTACAGGCACACATCACCAAGCTCAGCTTCATTATCCTTTTAACAATATATCATAACAACTATTTACTAGAATTACATTGTTTTAGGTATTATAATCTAGAGATTATTTCAAGTACGGGGGAGGATATACATGTTTATAAAAAGACATGCGCTCCCACAGCTTTTGCTACCTACCGGGGGTCCCTGAAACCACTCTTCCAAGGACACCAGGGGATGGCTGTACTCACATATGAACTCTATTTACTGAAGCATGTGAATATGTTATAAGATGCTTGATATGATCTGGGTAGGCTTGCATAAAGGAAAAAGAAACCTTAAATAGCCTTGTCTGTCCATAACTACTTCCTAAGTAGCTCCTGTCTTAATTCCACTACTTACTAGTTCCTAATGCAACAGGAACTTATGAAATAAGTTATCTCATGTTCCTAGGCCTCAATTTTTTCATTTATAAAATGAGAATAGTGTTTGAAACTATAAAATTACTGATGTCCCACTGTGTTTCCCCTGTAAATATTGCTAATTCAAATTGCTTAACATAATATCTGCCCTACAGGGTTGTTAGGAGCAATAAATATGTTAACATCTATAGAACATCTGGAACAGTGCCTGCCCTCTATACAGGAAATATTAGATATGTATTTGTTAAATGAAAAATGGGATGGTTAGGTGACTTTGGGTAATTTATCTGAGTGGTCCTACTACTTCCTTTCCAAAATGACAGATTTATACTTGACTCTGTATAGCAGTTCTACATCATAGAATTCTATGCTCCTTTTCAAGAATTTAAAATTGTACTAAAGTAAAATTTGACCTAGCACTTAACAGTCTTTTTAGCAAAGGGAACATATCAAATAATTCTGATGATGAAAAGGAAAATAATTATTTCCCCAAATGAGATCCACATCTGTGTGCAGTTTTTCCCAGGTAACAAAGGCTGTAGACAGAGGCAAGTCTATACCCTGCTGCTGCTTTCAAGTAAGTTCCATAACCATATCTGGGGTGGATACGTGGACTACGGTAGTGCCCCTCTGCATCTCCTCCCCTGACTGAGTTACTGTGGTCCTGGCACCAGTGAGAAGGAAGACTCATTTGACTCACGAGGTATGATGCTGGCCTGGGATCCAAGGGCAGCGGCAAGGATGAGGAAGGAGAGGGCAGCCATGGAGATCTTCATCCTCACTGTGGGCAGGCAGAGCTGGCCTGAGGAATGTTGGGTTCACTGCTCCCTCCCTGCCTTCTTGGCCTGCCCTGGTATTTACAGGATGAAGATAAGGAAGTCACAGAGTAAAAGTCAAAGTGCTGTTCTTTGGCTACATAATGATGAACGCACTATTTCTAAAAGAGGGAACAAGGCTGAGAACGCAATAGGAAGTAGAGGGCTGCGAATGCAATAGGAAGTGAGTGCAAAGATGCCTTGGTCTGTCCTCATGGAGTTCCTTAACTGTCCTAATGGGTACTGGAAAAGACATTAAATATTTTAAGACAGATCCTTCCTTATAGGAGATACACTCATCCTCTAAATTGGAGGAGTCCTCCCAACCCCCAGGACTTAACCACTTTCCTGTTCTTAGTAGCCTATAAATGCAGGGTCCATCAGAGAGGAAGTAATTTAAAACCTTGGCCATGGGATTTCCCTAAGTATCCAGAGCTATGCTTGACTTCTCCCCTTCGTCTCATACCCCACATCTAATCCATTAATGAGTACTTTTGGCTCCACTTTCAAAAATATACACAGACTCTTATTTCTTGAAAGGAAAAAACCTCAGTTTCTTCTCTGTTCTGTCACTCTTAATATTCCCTTCCGACACCATCTACCTGGGGTTAGAAGCGACCCCACAGCCCTAGTCTACAAGACTTCCTCCATTTCAGATTTCAATCACAAGTAGTGGGTTCTCAGGTTTTCCACAACTTCTATCTAACTTGCCTACAAATCTCAAGATTCCATGACCCTCATTTCCAATGTGATGTTTTGCTAGAGCAGCTCATAGAATTCAGGAAAATAATTTACTAATTATATTACCAGTTTTTTATTTGTTTGTTTGTTTGTTTTGGGCCACAGTCTCACTGTGTAGACTAGGCTGGTCTTCACGTCACTATATGGCCCAGGCTGGCCTCGAACTCACAGTGATCCTCCTGCCTCAGCCTCCCACCTGCTGGGATTGTAGGTGTGCACCATCACGCTCAATCTACTACTTTATTATAAAGATTGCAACTCAGAAACAGCCAGATGGAGAGGTGTTTTTGATCAGTGCAAACGTACAAATTACAAAAGTTAAAAAGACTTTATTTGGGCTCTTAGCTCCTTTGGGAATTGTCTTTGAGTTACTTTTGCTTCCCCTTCCTTTGCCCTTCTGCAAAGTTGCTCCCCCCCCCCCCCCCCGTCATTCTTGTGCAAGAATTGTATTCCCTTTGTTTTGTCCAGCATTCTGAATTCTAAAGAGAAATCCTACCCCAAGGGTTAAGATGTTTATTGGTAAATAATCTTTCTTTAGATTTACAGAACATCTGGTGACCTTCAGATAACCTCAGAGTGTGTAACATCCCTCCTTGTTCTTTTAACCCTGCGTGTCAACCAACACAAAATGTGTAAATTGCTGTGAGGTTTAACATGCAGAAAAGTACTGTTGTCTGTCTAGAAGAACTACAGGAACTAGCTCCAGGAGATTGAATTCTATTTCAGTGTTCTAGTGCAGAAATTAAAAGAAGACACTGTTCTAGATGATGAAGATCACATTCAGTATCTAGACATCCTATCTTGTTCCTCTTTTTCCACTCTATAAAAGTCCTATTATGGTCTGGATCTTAAATATCTCCCAGAAGCTAATGCTTTGAAAGCTTCATTCCCAGTTAATGGTGAAATTACAAGGTGATGGAAACTTTAGGAGGTGGGACCTTGTTGGAGGATATAGATCAATAGGGGTGTGCCCTCAAAGGGTATATCAGGTCCCTCGTCTTTTCTCTCTTTCTGCTCTCTGGTTGCCCTGAGGTGAGCACTTGTGCTCTGCCATGCCCTTCTGTCATGATGTTCTGCCTTACCACAGGCCCAGAAACAATGAAGCAGCTGACCATGGACTGAAACCTCTGAAAACATGAACCAAAGTCTTTCCTCCTTTAAGTTGATTTTTCTCAGGTCTTTTGTCACACGGATGGAAAATTGACTAACACAAGTTTTTTGTGCTCTGAATTCCCCAGAGTGGAGTTTTGAGGATGAGAGCTTCTTTACATCATCCAGTAACATTAGGAATTGCGGTATGGAGGCACAGATTCAGATAGTTCTAACTTGGTGTTCTGAAAAAGGCAAGGAAAGTGAGAAGTTATATTGAGTAAGGAGTGTTGACTTATTACATGGCAGGAAAAATTCCTTTGTGGGGAAACTTCTGTTGGAATTGAGAACAGGTACTATGTGACCAATGGAAGATAAAGAAAATAATGTATATAATTGGTTTTTAAAAGTTCATAAAGCAAAAGCTTGACAACTTCTGGTGTGAAACATAGATCTCTGGGCATAATGTTATTATCAGTTGCAGCTGCCTGTAGTCAGAAGGTAACTCATGTTCACATTCTTAGGCAGCAGTTGCAGTTGTACATAGGACCTTCTCCCTTGATGACCTGCTTGTTCTTCAGTGCAGAAGTGCTCTGAACCCCATCCTTTCGGAATTTTATGGAGGCTTTATGACAAGCACGATTGATTAAATCATTGACTGTTGGTGATCAAATCAATCACCAGGCCCTCTCCTCTGCCTGAAATTTGAGGAGGTGAATCTGAAAATCCACCCAGATTTCAGAAGAAGGCCTTGGAAGCCAGGCAGTGCGCCCCTGAGAGGCCAGCGGGTGCAGCTGTGAGTGTGAGTCAAAGGTTCAGTGGAGACCCTAGAGGTTTGGAGAAGCCAGGAATTTGGATCATGTCAGGAAAACTGCAAGGAAGGAGCAGAGCTAGCCCAAGAGAGAAAACATGGGAACTACAACCACTGGCAGGCCCATAGGAGCGGAGCCACCCAAGCCCTTTGGAGTTCACATCTTGCCACAGATTACCTCGGATGCTGCACATGAAACTATAGGACTTAATGTTTGCCCTGCTGGATTTTGGACTTGCTTTGGTCCCATTCCTTTAAATTCCCCTATTTGTACCTTTAGGAATGGTAATGTTTATCTTGTGTCATTGTATGTTGCAAGTGTTTAACTTTCTTTTCATTTGTAAATGGGCTCACACCTAAAGTTTGCCTTAAATCTCAGAGGAGACTTGGGACTTGGAGATTTTAGGAATGCTGCAACTGTTAGGACTTTGGCATGTCTTGGAGATGGACTACATGCCTTTTGCATAAAAGAATGCACATGAGTCTTTGGGGGACCAGGGGCAGAATGTTATGTTTGTGCCTAGATGTCCCCTCAAAGCCTCATGCAGTTATAGGTGGGGCTTTTTCAGAGGTGGCTGAAGCTGGATTGTACGATGCTGGGATTAAGGGTGTGTGATTACTAAATCAGTCCACTGATTGGTTTGGTACTGCCCTAATCCCAATAGCCTAGATAAAGTACGAAAGGGGTAGAAAGAAGCTGCTAAGGTCTCTTGCTTGCTTTGCTACCTTCTGTGCACCATGAATTGTTTCTTCTCTGCAATGCTCGTCTGCCATGCCACCCTGCCTTGGAGCCAGCTGATGATGACTGAAATCTCTACAAACCATGAGCTAAATAAACCTTTTCCTTTCCTTTTGGGTGTCTGGTATTTTGTTTCAGCAACAAGAGAAAAGTAACTAAAACTTGGGGTATATTGGGTTAAATAAAATATATTATTAAATTAATTTCATTTGTTTTGTACTTTGTAGATATAGCTACTAGAAAATTTAAAATTATATATGTGAATTGCATTTTATTTCTATTGGCTCTCACCAGGCTAGATGATTTCAGCCTGCAGCCAACTTAGTCACCTCTTGCTACTTATGTTTTAGCAGAGGCCCCGTGGAACAGAGACCAGTCATCCCTACTATGCCTCGAATCAGCCTCTGACCCATCGACTGGGTGAGCCTAGTTGTAAAATAGTTGTTTGATAACACTACATTTTGGGTGGTTTGTTACACAGACATGGATCATGGATCATGGATCATGGATCACGGATTCTGGTCTTGCTCATGCAGGTGTATTAAGTATATTCTTATAGTTGCTTTACCTATCAACATCAGAGAAGCTTCAGGCCAGGAAGGGAGAGTTATAAACTACAGACTGAGGTAAAACAGATGCTTATCTCATTCTAAGCAAACTGAGTGACTGAAGCACTGGCGAAGGCAAAGGATAGGATCAAAAGGATGTGAAATGGAACATGATTACTGTCCACCCTTGTCTCCCTGATATAATTTATTATGTCTAATCCATCAAAAAGTCTCCTTTAAGTCAATTGCACTTGTTTTGTCAGCTTCAGTGGAACCTGGATTATATACTCCAATACATCTCCACTTCCCTTATCTTCCTCAGCTATCAAGACGTCAAATCACAGAGAGCCTCATGTTATGGGGAAGGACACCACAAATAGACCACTTT
This sequence comes from Heterocephalus glaber, assembly GCF_000247695.1. The sequence continues at coordinate 3,400,731 of NW_004624875.1, forward strand.
GAATCTTGGCTTCTGGGTACATAACTTCACATATATTACTCTATATTTCAGGACATACGTTCTGTCCTAGAGGATGGGTCCCAACTCTGAAATGTATTGGCTCCTTAGCCAAGTTATTAACATTCCAATGTTCTTTTGGTCTGGTTGTTTCTGAGTGATAAAGTTTATGGTGATACTGGTAGGTTCCATATGCCCACTAACACCATTTGCTGTAAAATGGATGCCTTTGTTTGAGGCAATGTTGTGCAAATGCCATTCTGTCTGATCAGGCAGCCTGATCTTTTGGATGAGTGGGCAGCCAGAGGAAATACTGGTAAGGAGAAAAAACAAAAACAAATCAAAACAAAAAACAAATCTGCAGTAAGTGTCTGCCATATTGGATTTTTTTCCTTGCAGGATTCAAAGGTCCAAGATAATCATGTCTCCATATAGCCAGGCTTTCTCCTGGGGGAAGATGGGTAGGTACCATACTGAGACTCAACACCCTTCTCTGCTGCTGGTAGGGGCTATTCCCGGGACATTAGGGGCAGTAACTAAAGTGGCCTTGGTGAAAGAGAAGCCCATGGTGAAAGAGAAGCCCTTGCATAGCATTCATCTTTGCCACCACAGCCTTTCAGCTCACAGTCCTGCTGTACTAACGCTGTTGTTGCTGAGGAGAGACGCAACTGACATCCACGGGACAAATCGTTGTATCCATGTGCTGCTTCTTTCCTGTGCTCTCCATTGGAGCCCAACCCTGTTTAGTCCTGAGAGCTTGTCTAGTACTTCCAGGCTGCCATGCTGAAATGTCGAGCAGGTTCCTGTAGGCTGCTTAGACCTTAGCATCAGAGACTCCCTGATGAGAGAAACAAGGACATGCAGGACAGATAAGGTAAGGAGCTGTCAGATTGTACCTCCATGAAGCTGGGCAAAGCCTATGCACAATTGCCCTCTATAGTGGTGGCTGGAGTAAAACAGAGGCTGTTAGAATGGAACTGATATGCTGAGAAGTCTGCCGTAAAATAAGAGTACATATTTGTTCAGTTAAAAAAACCCAAAAACCGAAAAAAACGAATGTCTGACCTTACAAGCTATTTGCCATTTCCTCAACACAGAAAACATTACGAGTGAGTTTTACGTGCTTCCTTAGTCTTTTATTACTTCTCCTTTCCTCTATCACTAGTCATCCTTAGTGACATTTAAGATTCAGATCAGCTGTAATTGTTACTTAGCTTTTTTGTGCTTGCTTCAGCAGCACATGGAATTGTTACTTAGCTTGGCACAACGAAGGGAATCCCCTATGCTACTCTGCAGGGATCTTCCAGCCTCAGAAGTTTTGCAAGGCTAATAGTGACAAATCCAGTGTTTATTGAGTGTTGAGTGTTGTCCATTTTCCAGAAACTGTATTATGGGCCTTACTGTAGACATTAGTTTACAACTCCTTTTTCTTTTTCGGTACCGGGGATCAAACTTGGGACCTTGGGCTTGCTAGGCAGACAGTGGAACCACTGAGCTAAATCTCCACCCCCTACAACTCTTATATGAGATATTCACTGTAATTGTTTTACAATATTGCCCGGCATACCCCATCACCTCTGCCTTTACAGAAATACCAAATATCTTGTCATCTTGGGCTGCAAACACAGCTCTTACCACATCCTGTGATGTATGATTGAATAGCGTGTTTGTCATATCAAGATGCTCTATAATATTACATAAAAGTGTAGGACAAAAGTTAACACATTTGAGTAGAATGTCCTCTCACTGACATAGCCCACCTTGTTTCTCAGCCTGGCACTTAGTCTACGGACATTTTCTGCTGTTACTTTCAGTTTCATCTCTCACTCCTTTCTTATTAATTTGTCCATATATTGGGTGTCTAACTGGTCACAAAGCCTCAGAATACACAGCTGTCCTCAGAGAAAAGCAGTCTGACACTATGGTCCTCTCTGCATCGGTTGCAGTATGTTGAATTTGCAAGTGAAACCATTCCAGATCTGGATGGACTAGGGATTATGCAGAGGCTGTAGTCACCTGGGAAGGGTGGAGCAGGATGACAATCAAGCCAGCTGCTTCTTTGGTGATTTAGCAGAAACTCTTCCCATGGGGCATTATGCAGATCAAACTGTGGCAAAGCAGCCCAATAAACTTCTTTTAGTTGTGAAGTAAAAGCACCTGGTGAGCGAAGACGTGCCCTTGAGCTAAGATTATTGTGCCAAACCAAGATGATGAGGGAATTTCTAGCTCTGTCAGACCAGCTGCACATCCTGTTGGGAAAGGCAGTCATGTGCATGCTTGGCAGCCTTCTTTACCTTCTTTATCCTGCATGGCCTGGTGGGCCTTAGCACCTTGTGTGGGTGTTCTTAATCATCTGTGTCATGTGGCTCTTGGCCAACTATACTGTGTCCTTTACTGCTGGAGAGAGGATAGATCATTGCCCTCTGTTGTCTGTGTGACAGGCCCTGCTAGCAATCAGGTACCACTGCTCACTGATCCTCCCCTGACTCTTCTCTGCATGAATGAAGTGCTATTCCATTTAGTGTCTGCTATAATTCATATCCTCTTGGCAATCCCAACAGCTGTAAACCAGGCAGTGGACTGACATCTTAAAAGTGCTCTTCCAACCACATGCAGGATCCTGTGCTTTAAAGAATTCATATCACCACACACACACACACACACACACACACACACACACATTTATAAGGGAGCACAAAGGCACCTCTGACTCTTGGGAAATGGCACTCCCGCATAAGGAGTGGGACATTGACGTAGGGTGGATACATCATGACTTCTACTTTAAACATTCACTCTTGGAATAAACACTTCACGCTTCAAAGAAAAATGCCTTTCCATCTCTCCTGCCTCATGACTTTCCAAACACACTTGAACCTGAAAGCTGAGAAGGTTTCTGGGTGGTGCCACTGCCACATGGGAGAAAGACACTCCATTGTGCTCCAGGGAGAATTTGAATATGAATGTCTGTGATTGGAATTTGAACCAGAAATGTTTAGCATCTTGGGAAGATAAACCAATTAACTTGGCCAAATCTTATCTCTTAGATAGCATGTATGCAGTATTCTTGCAAATGAAGCATTGTTCCCCGGATTACTCACTGCTCATTTTTCTTCCTTCTTTTCGAGTACCAATCTGTGTAGTGGAATTTACAAATTACAGCTATATATGCAATAGTTGCACATGGTTGCAATATTAAGAAATTAATTTTACTCTTAAATTTTTGTTTTAGGTTCATTTACAAGTTTAAAATTTAGTCACATCTGAATGGGAGGCTCCTTTAGAACCCTAAGCCATCCCACCTCTCTTATAGCTTAGTTTGGCATAACTAAGGGACTATACTAGGCTACTTCACAGGGCTGTGCCAGCCTCAGAAGTGTTACATGGGTAATAATAAATCCAGTGCTTATTGATGACTTTCATTTCCTAGAAACTATGTCATGGTCCTAATAGACATTATCTCACAGCTTACAGTATCTTATACTTCCTCCATATTCCTACCATAACTGTGTGATTGGAAATAATCATGTGTGCCTCTTCTTTGCACATGATCTTAAGTGGTCTGACTATTGCATGAAGAAATAGTTTTTATTAAGTAATAAGGGAAATAATGAAACTCATCAAACTATCTTCTTGCCTTTCCTGATGTCTGTATGGTTGGGCCCACAACTTCCTTGGAGAAACAAAACAAATCCAAACAAAATCTCCTTAAAGAGGCCCACGGCTAAGTTCTGTGCTGTGCTGCCCAACTGAAAGTGCTCTGGGGTTGCAAATAGATGGAGCCCCTCAAATATCTTCTGAACATTCCTCCATGCCAGCAATATGTTTGTTTTTGGTATTGCCACACCAAAGAAAAAAGTTTCCATTTCGTACCAAATGTTTCTTCCAATTTAAGTGACTCAAATGTTTCTCTTAACTCATACTGATTACTTGAAATAGGTCATTGTTCAGATATTTAACTTGTTCCTTGTTTTGATTGCTTGCAAAAGTGGCTGCAATAATTCCTCTCACCCATGTGTATGATCATGGGAAGTCTCTTGGACAGCTGGGTGTGGTTTTGGCAGGTGCATTGAAACTTGGCCTGTTTTACTTACTGCTGGAGACCTTAATACCACCATGTATTCCAGCCCACGCTAGTCTCCTGAAGGAAGAAAGAACACCAGAAAAGAAAAATCCCCAGATAACCCTGCTGAGAAAGGATCCTAGAGCCCATCAAACCCCAGATGAGCTACCTCAGGCTGGAACAACCACCTATGCAAACAGAGCTGTGAGGGTAACAGATGTTTACTGCTTTAAGCCATTACATTTTAGGGTGATATCTTTGGCAGGGAAAGCTAACTAATAATCCTTTCTTTGGACCACGAAGATGGATTTGTCTTCTTTACAGGTTTGTTTAAAACAAAAGTAATAGTTCCTCATTTAAAAAGAACCTGGTTGCTTTTAATTAAACTAGTACTTGTTGCTGAAGGAACATATAAATATTAGTAAAGATGCTTTATTCTAGTTAGGGTGGAGATAGGACAGAGGAAGTCCCTGACATCCAGAATTGTGTAGAATGGAAATTATAGGAGGATCCTTGGACTAGGGGGATGAGAAAACTTCATGAAACAGATAGCATTTGTTCTGGGTCTCAAAAATTGGACAGAGACTGTATTTCAGTTCAAAAACAGGGAAAAGAGGAACAACATTTTTGTCAGATGTAACTGCAAAGATTAGGAATAATAAATCATTGAAATGAGACATAGGCCATTTCCTGTTTTTTTGTTTTTGTTTTTAGAGGCAGGGTCTCACTAAGTAGTCCAGATTGGCTTTGAATTTGCTGTGTAGCTGAGGCTAGCCTCAGGCTCTCTGCAATTCTCCTCCCTTGGGCTCTCAAACCCTGGGATTACAGGTGTGTACCACCATGTCCAACTTGTGTGTTTTTAAAGTATTTTATAATTAAATCATAGCTACTGCTCTGTGAAGTACATACAGTTGCTTTCTCTTTTTTTCCAGGTGAGATTGTGGAGGCGTGAGCAGAGAAATAATTTGCTTATATGTCTGCCCACACTGCTACTGGTTATTAAGGGGCAAAGCTGCAATTTGAACCAAGGTTCATCTAATACTAGGGCTCACCCTTTAAGTCAAAGGCATGGAAATGGTAATAGTTGAGGCATGTTCTAGATGTGTCCACGTTATACAAATAAGGTACAAATAAGCATGATCATTAAAATTTTTAATTAAACTTATTCTTTTGAGATAATTATAGACACATATGCAGCTGTAAGAAATAATACAGAGAAATTCCATATAGGAGATCCTTTATCCAGTTTCTCCCAGTGGTAATATCTTGCAAAATACAGTATCACAATCAGGATATTGATATTGATATAACCAAGACAGAGTTGTTCCTGCATCCCAAGTATTCCTCATAAGACCCTTTACAGCCACACCCACCTCCCTCTACTCTTTCCTCAATCCCTGGCAACCTCTAAACTCTTCATTTCTCTATTTTATTATATAAGAGGAGTCATACCATATATCACCTTTAGGTATTGACTTTTTTCACTCAGCTTTATTCTGGTGATTCATTCAGAATCTCCAGATTCTGTGTGAGTCAATAGTTCATGTTTTTCTATTGATGAGTAGGGTGCCATGGTGTGGATATACTAGTTTGTTTAATCATTTATCCACTGGAGGACAACTGGGTATTTCCAGAGTTGAGATGTTATGAATAACTGCTATTAACATTCTTGGGTTGTTTTTTTTTGTGTGTGTATAAGTCTTCATGTCTCTGAGATAAATGGTCAGCATGCAATTAGTGTTTAACATGATTATCAATGCTTTAAGATAATTCCTGTGATTAAGAGTTTTGTTTTTATTTTTTAAGCAAAGTAGGGGGATGTCTTTGTTTTCTCAAGTACCCCTCTTTCTTCTGGGACATGCCCCCTTCCGGGAGGGCACTGCTCTGCCCCCCAGGAAGTTATCAGGGCTTCCTCAGGAAGTTCCTCAGGCCTCTTGCCAATTCCAATACCTGCTCCTTTTCTGTAGGGTTAGACCCACTTCTCTAGTCAGACAGTTGGGCTTCTTCCCAGGGATTTTACAGATTGTAATGAAAAGAAAAGCAGTAGTTCCCACGGGCAGTGAAGGTTTATCAGAGCAGTGTGTCCTGGTCAACATACAGATGGTCAAATAATGTTTCAGAATCCTGTAGAATTGTGTGTCCTCCAGTTGGGTTTCCTTGAAGGACACTCAACCCTCTCTACCCATTGGTTCCAGCTGCCCTCATCTCCCTGCAGGCCCAGGCTAGGATACCAGGTGCGCAGCCCCTTGTATATCAGTACACCTAAGAGATGCTCAGAAGTCCACAATTTCCCCAGAAAGTACCCAGATAATTCTTCCCTTTCCAGACCTTGCTGGCTTCTAATCACTCCCTGAGGTTAGTGGTGGAAACCAAGTTTATCTGATTCTGAATTCTGTAATTGTCCTATTATGTCTTGCTCTTGATACAGTAGTAATTTTTTTTAACAATAGTTAATATTTATTAAGTCCTTACTGTGGGAAGGTTAGGACTAGGGTGTGATGAATAACTCGTATTAGACATCAACAGGGCACCAAAAACTCAGGAATCAGTATAAATAATATTTTAGTTCAGTATTTAAAAATCAAAATCACTGCTCCCCCAGATCTATGATGAACAAAATATTTAAAAATTTTAAATAAAGGAGGATCAGTACTAGAGCCATACTGAGCCATATTGAACCTGAGGCAAAAGGGGAAAACCATGGGGGCTTCCCATTAGAACATCCATCCTTCTCTCTGTCCATCTTTCCATTCATCTGTCTAATTTACTAAATCCCTACGATGCACCAGCCATTCTGCTTAGCACCAAGAATACTTTTGGAGAACCAAAAAGATTTCCTGTCTCTCCTAGAAGTAAACATGAAATGACTCATACAATTAAATACACACACACACACACACTAATAAGCAGTATGATGGAAAAAAAATGCATTGGGGAAATCAGAGAATGCCACTGTATAATCTCAGTTGAGAATTATAAAGTAAGGATTGTTAGCTAAGTTGAAAATGAAGAAAAGGGAAATACATGTAAGGGAAATAGTTTGTACAAATGTCCTGAGGCAGGAAGTCCTGATATCTGTTAGGAATTGGTTGGTATTATTTGAGAGCAAGTAGAAAAATCTTGAGGTCTGCCTTGAGTTTTGTCTGGGAGCAGACAAAGAACCAGTCCTCAAAATTAGTTTAAAGGCTCAGTGGGAGACCCAAATTCAAGCTGCTGCATAATTTATCTTTAAAGTTCTTTCTGTTCAAAGTACTGGTGACAGATTTACATATGTGATCTCTGTACATCATGGGGCATCTGTCTCTAAATGCAGCATTTAGATGGATGCCGAAAGTGTAGCAATGATTTGCAGGATTTCCCCCTCTAAGGCTGCCCTTGGGTGTGCACTGGACAGGGAAGCCCCGTTCAAGCCTTCTGAGAGCCTGCTTTGGGCTCATTTCCTTTAAAGCATGGCCAGGTCAGCTGCCGGCCTTGGCATCTTCTAAAGTAGATGCAAGCAGATCTGTTACCTTCTCATCCACCTTTTCTTTCCCACCCTTCCCTTGCCTCAATAACTGCAACAAACTTCCTGTTTTTAAGTCTCAGGAAGTTTAATGAGGAACAGAGCAGAGTCCCTGACTCATCCAGACCATACTTGCCTGGGAATTTTGTTCTGACCTTTTGATAACTGTATCCTTTCAGTAAAAAGTAACAAACTTCTCCTGTTAAGAATACATGAAGCTGAATTATTGCTTCTGCTTTTCTCAAAGCCACACAGTAAAAGTCAAACCCTAGGATCTGAAGGGGAGAGACAAGGTTGAATTTTATGATCTGTACTTTTCCCTTATCAAACAGGCAGGATTTGGGGGAGGACGACTCTGCTAGCTAGAAGAAGCACACTCCCAGTGAGCTGGAAAGGATATGGGGACTGGAGGGACACATGGGGAAAAACAGTCTGCAGTCCTTGCTCCTGCCTTAACTTCAGCTAGGGTTGGAATTTACAGAATGTCCTTGAACCTCGACCATATCAGGTAATGAGGGACAGAAGACAAATGAGCAGCATCACTGCATTACCGGGCATTCCTGCATCCATCAATAAATTGGTTCTTTATAATAAATAAATCTGAATCTGTTGCTTCCTCTTCACTGCCAGCCTTTCAGTCTAGTCTTCTAATTGGTCTACTTTCATTCTTGCTTCCCGCAAATCCATGCTCCAACTTGAAGCCAGTGATCTTTTAAAAACCCAAATCAGTCAATGCCAGTCTGCTGACCTGCAAGGCTCTGACCTTCAAGCCACACTGGGCTTCTTTTCATTTGAAGAATACCCCAAGATGGTGCCAACCCTAGAATCTTTACCTTTACTGATTTCTCTGCCTGGGAGGCTTTCCTTCCTCTGGCTTGCTTTTTGGCCAGATCTCTTATCTTTTGGGACTCAGACAACCTGTGACCTTCTTGTACCCCAGCCTCTTTAAGCACTGGACACCATCTGCAAGTATAAGGTGTGATCAAAACATGTGGTGAATGTTTAACTTTTAAAACTTAATCTAGAAAGAGACACATTGCCATTGACTCCTCCCAAAATACTCTTCCTTGCTTGGAACACACTTATACAATTGTTCTTGCCACTTTCTGAAGCAGTACTGGAGGTGCTCTTTCTTGTGTTTTTAGTTGAGCTGTCATGGCTGCTTAGATGTCCTGAATCAATGAAAAACATTTACCTTTCATGGTTATTTTGACTTTGGGAAACAGCTAAAAGTCACACGGTACCAGATCTGGTGAATAAGGTGGATGAGAACAACAGTATAATGTTTTTATAAATCTGCCTTTTTATTGGATGGCACTGGGAAGCTGCATTCGTCTTTCTTTTTTTTTTTTTTTTTGGTGCTGGGGATCGAACTCGGGTCGTTGCGCTTGTGAGGCGGGCGGTGGAACCACTGAGCTAAATCCCTGGCCCTCATCATATTTTTTATCACGTCTTGTAAAGACCTTCACAAGAGAGGATTTCCAGAACTGCTTCAGGTAAGAGTGGTGGAGTAAGTGTATTTAAAAGAAGGGGGAATATTTTGAGGGGAATTAATGACAATGTATCTTTTAGTGTAATAAATTTAAAATTTTTTTATATATTCACCATATATTTTAATCACACTACATATCTTTTTCACTTGAGGATTGCCTTTCCTGGCTCAGCCCCACCATAGAAGTTCCTTGAGGGCAGCATCTGCACCTTCATGGGTTACTCAGCATCTCGAGCACCTGTAGCAGAGCTCAATAAATGTGGAAAGAGGGCATCCAGGGTGTGGGGGATCAGAGGAATATGAGATGTTCTTTGTGCTGCAAGAATGATAGGGTTTTAGAGATCCACATTTGAAAGACATTTTGAAAAGCAGATAGAGGGCTTAAGGCTGGAAACTGCAGGGCTGGCGGGAACCACAGAGGCAAATGCATGGAGGTGAGAAATGAGTATTTAGATTGGGGTATGGTTGTATAATCTAGTTAGCGCGTAAGGAGCAGAATGATTAAGATCTAACATGTGCACGTTAGATCACGGCCACCCCAGATCCGTAATTTGGTTGCCTGATCCCTGTCTCATAGGTCCTTCTCTGTTTCTTGCTTTAGGCTGTGACTCCCTCCACTTTGGCCTCACTTGCTGGAGTTCAGTGACCTGGATGGATTCAGCATGCTTTCCTACAACAGCCCCCTCTGCTTTCTCCAAATTTTGATAACATGTTCACAGACCAATGTCTAATGCTGCTGCCAACGGCCCACAAGCCCTGAGAGCAGGGTGTCTGAGCCAAACTTGAACAGAACAGAACAAATTCAGTACAATGGAGGAGATCAGGAGAAAGCACCAGCGGGGCTTCATCTCAAAGCTCGATGGTTTCCGCGCAGCATGGCTCTGTCTCGGCCCCTCTTCCCTATGCTCTGGGCATTTTGGTTCATCCGCTTAACCCTGGACTGAGGACAACCTCAGACCCACACTGGTGGTGGTGGGAGATTGACTTGGCTGTTAGACTGTGGAATAAGGGACACAGTGAGGTATGTGAAAGATGAGGAGAGAGCACACCATCCTTCTCCTCATCCCCCACCAAACTGAAGGGCTCTGTCTCCCTCCTGGGGCATGAATCTTAAACAGGGCCAGAGCAAGAACTGAGAGGCTCTAGATCTCAAAAAAGATTATGATGTGTCTCAACATGTAACCCCAAATAGGGCCAGGGATTTAGCTCAGTGGTTCTGCTGCCTGGCTCGCAAGCCCAAGGTCCCGAGTTCAATCCCTGGTACTAAAAAAAAAAATTTCAAAAAACATATAACCCCAAATCAAAACAATACTGCAAACTAAAATATAATGATAAGAATATCTAAGTAGATTTGATTTTTCTAATAGTGGCTATTTTGATCATTTTTTGTGTTAATTGCAAATATTATATTCTTTTTTTTTCCATTTAGTTTATTGGTACATTTTAGGTAAACAATAGTTACATTCATCATTGGGATCTTGTACCTTTACATAATCTCTCTTGGTTCTTATTTTTTCCCCATTTCCCTGCCCTCCCTTCCCTATTTACAAAGACTTTGTTTCCATTTTTTTCCTTTTCTCATATTATTCCTTTTCCCCTACCCCTCCCCTACTCCTTTAGACCTTTTCTTTCTGTTACACAATATCAATGATACATTTTGATCCTTATTTACACTTTTAGTTTTTCACACCAGAGAAATTATTCGGTATTTACACATGTGCGTCCTATTTATTTCACTTAAGAGTATTGCCTCAATGTGCATCCACTTAGTTATAAACGTCTTTAGTTTCTCACTCTTTATGGCTGAGTAGTACTCCATTTCATAAAAAAACCACATCTTCTTTATCCAGTCTCCAGTTGATGGGCATTTGGGCTGTTTCCAAGTTTTAGCTATTACATACTGTGCCGCTATAAACATGGGTGCGCATATATCACTGTGGTATGATTCTTTTAATAGCTGGGTCAAATGGGACCTCTAATCCTAGTCGTTTGAGATATCTTTATATTGACTTCCATAGTGGTTGCACCAGTCTGCACTCCCACCAACAATGGAGAAGGGTTTCTTTCTCCCCACAACCCCACCAGCATTTGTTATTGGTTGATTTCTTTCTTTTTTTTTTTTTTTGCAAATATTATATTCTTTCAAATGCATTATTTGCTGGTCCCCTAAGCACATGCTGATTGCCTGCTGGATAGTTCGTCATTGATCCCATTTACCTAAACTCCTAGGCCCATCCCACCCTCTTCTCCAGCCTCCTCTCAGCCTCCCCCACCCCTTTTTTTTGGTACCGGGGATCGAACTTGGGTCCTTGCGCTTGCGCAGCAGGCGGCAAAACCACTGAGCTAAGTCCCCACCCTCCTCCCCCTTTTTGATGCCACTCTAGTTACTGGGAACTGCTTCCACCTGATGGACTCTAGCCCAGGCCAGAAAGTCCCCAGAATGGTCCTCCATCACAGCCTCCCCATATGTCTGTACATCTGGCAGGTACCTTGAGGGCTGGGCTTTCCCTCAGCAGTCTTCATCCCATTGATTCCAGCCAGTTAAGAGAGAACATCTCCCAGGATGTGAGCTCTGGCACACCTTATGGGTTAAATAGAAAACATATTACATTTATTCATGTAATCCTGCAGGAGATATAGCAACAGTTATTGGTGTCCTCATTTACATCTGGAAAGAAGCAAACAGAGGAAGGCTAAGCCATTCTCCTGGAGACTTGGATGTTACCAACTCCTAATGATGGGTAGAGATGTTTTTATTCGGATGAGAAACAAATCTAAAGCTAAAAACTGAAAATACCACAGCTACCAGAGTTTACCTTTCTCTTTGTAAGCTCTTCCTCATCAGTCCTCCTCCATTCCTATCAGGAACTTCATTCTTTCCTGACTGAACCCTCTGTCCTTTTTATGTAGGGGAGAAAACAGCGACTTTTAGTTGTTAAGAACATAACACCCCCAAATATGCTGCTCTGGCATTTGGACTATTTTGAATTAAAAGGAAGTTTAAAAATGTGCAAGAAGATGACTCTGACTCATTCTGGTCCCTAAAAGCAGTTGAAATTCCTATGTGGGAGAGATCAAACCTATATTGAAAGGAAAGTACCATTTTTATTAGCCAATACCAGAAGTTGAAGCCAATAACACCTGTACAAACAAACATGGTTTAAGTACTCTTATCTTAGTCACTTCTCTACCCAGTAACCACCTTAACCGAGACTTTTTCCCTTATCAAATTTAACAACTTCTGTTATTTGTCCAGTTTAGGATAGCAGGAACTGACTGTTTCTTCAGGTCTTTATTTCCTTATGAGGGCTCCTGTGCCATGCAACATTTGTGTTAAATAAATGTGCATACTTTTCTTCCATTAGTCTAGCTCATGTCAGTGTCTCTTGGGCCCAGCTAGGACTCTAAGAGGAAAGAGGTGAAGTTTTGCTTTCTGCTACATTTGGTAGACACTTTTGGTATATGATTTAATTCTCCCCAAAACTCTAAGAGATGGGCGCTATTATTTCATTAGAAACACGTACTCGATAAAGCTCGGTAAGGGTAAGGAACTTGTCAGAGTTACCTAGTTATTAAGTGGCTGATATCTGAAACTGAGATGTCAGTCCCAAAGCCCAAAACTTAACAGCTACACTACCATTACTAACTCATTTGGCTGCAAGCATCATTTATCCTTTCCAGATGAGTTTCCACACCTGTATGAGGAAAAAGAAGACCAATGACTTCCCTCCTCTGATAGGGGAGTTGTACTGATTAGAAATAATGAAAAGCACCAAACCAGTGCCTGGCATGGTAAACATTTTTATAAGCACTTGTGTATCAACACTTAAATGTGTTGGTTAAGCTTAATGATGGCTACTTGTTTGGCTTGGGAGCTGCCTAGGGGGTTAGTAAAACACACTTTTGGTTATGTCTAAGTGGGTAATAGAGTGTGACTTTGGGAACTGTATTTGGTCCTTGGCCCCTTTCTCTCTGCTCTGTTGCCCTCCTCTGCCTCCTAGACACCATGAACTAAGCATCTTTGTTCTACTATGTCTTTCTGATATTATATTTCTGCCTTGGAGCCAGCTGACCATGGACTGAATCCCCTGAAACCTTTAGCTGAATTAAATTTCTTTTCCTTTAAATTGTGGGTGTTGGGCATTGTGTTCCAGAAACAGGAAACCTAGCAAAAATGTATTAACTAATTCAATTCTCATGAAAAATTTTTGAAATAGGTGTCATAATCATCTCCATTCTACAGATAAGTAGACCCAGGCATAAAGAGGTTAAGAAACCTGCCAAAACCACATAGGAGAATAAAGATTATTATTGCTGTTGTGCCACACCCATTCTTCATCCTTCTTTGAGAACTTCTCCCCTTGGGTTTTCAGAGCAGTAACAGGGCTAGCCCATTTTTGCCCTTGCTTGCTCCATAGGTGGTCCCTCTGATCATCTTGCTTTTAGCCCAGTCTCAGGGCTCTCTCAATATACTGCTATACAGTTAATGTTCAGGAATTGCCTGATAGTGAAGTCCAGCCTTGTGACTCTGATCACTGATATTTGGAGACCATAAAACAATTCAAGTTGCAGTAATGATGAGAGAAATAAATTTTCAGAGTCTGAAGAATTTTTTTTTTCACTTTTTATTGAAGAAATTTAAACTCACATAGAAATTGTAAAAATAGTACAGAGGGTTCCTACACAGTTGTACCCCAGCCACGATCTGTGGTAATGTCTTTCAAAACTTTAATACAATCACGGAAACTAGGAATTTGACCCTAGTACAATATTATTAACTGAAAAGACCTTATTAAAATTTTACAAATTTTTAACACGCACTTTTTTGGGCATATAGTTCCATGAATTTTTTCATGTCCAAAGAATCACGTTACTTTCAATCAGAATACTTTTACACTCAAAATACAGCTCCATCTTATCCTTCCTCTACATTTTGAGACTGTTAAATGGAATCACATGATGTATAATCTTTTATATTGACCTTTCTTTTCCCACTCAACATAAAGCCCTTGAGAGCCATCAAAGTTATACTCAGTAGTTTGTTCTTTTTAGAGCTGAATAGTGTTCCATAGTGTAGATGTACCATAATCTAAGCATTCACCCATTGACAAGACTGGGTACATTCAAGGTGGTATGGCTGTAGACAGCATTCACTCATTGAAAGACAATGATTTGTTTACAATTTTGGGCTAAGTACATCTACTATGAATATTTATATTCAGTTTTTTTTTGTTTTTAAGACCAATATTAGGAATGAGCAAAGTATGTTATATGCATGTACAAATCAAAATGAAACCCACTATTTATCAAACTAATATGCATAATAAATTTTTTTAAAGTTCAATATTAGCTTTAATAGTTATATGAATATAACACAAATATAAATATAATATAAATATATAAA
>NW_004624875.1:3415285-3456227 GCF_000247695.1 Heterocephalus glaber
TAAATAGTTTGAACCAAAATTCTCTACAGAAAAAAAGAGCCATTCAAAATATCAGAAAAATTGAACCTCCTTCTTTGCAAATAATAAAATCAAACACATCTAATGTAAAATCTTCAAGAGAAGTATACAAGTTCTTGTTCAGATATTAAAATTTTCAAGAAACAAAATTTAGGATGAAGCCTAAACTGAAAACTATTTTTTTCCTCTCAGAATCATGATGTACAGGTGATGCTAACAACCAAGTGCCGACGTTGCACTCATCTGTTGAGCTATTGATTAGTGAGTTCATTGATGGATTAAATTGATTCACAGCTATTAAGTGCCTATTAAAGCCCAGGCCAAGACAATTGGAATATAATGGTCAGCAAAATGGAGGTATGTTCTCAGGATGGCTGGATAGTAAATAAATTACCATACAAAAATATCTCAGATTACAAACTGTGATTAAGAGATCTAAAGGGAAAGTCCAGGTTGCTCTGCAAGAGAACAACAGGAAATCCTAAATTAGGTTTGAAGACAGGGAAGGTGTCTCATAGCAATTCACTAAGACTTGCAGGGTGGAAATGAGCTAGGGACAGAGAAAGGGGAATGTCCTCCAAAGAGAATTTTGAGAAAAACTGCAGAAGTCTTTGACATAAACCTGCTTTTTCCAACAGAAGATCACTGGGTATCTTCTCTAGGGTACTCTGTTGGATTGTCTGATTCCATAGGCACTTGTGTTTTTCATTGTCTTTGAATTATTTTAGGACCCTGTAAGTTATGAAATCTTATAGCAATGCAAATAATTCTTATTTTTTATTAGTACATGTTTGCAGTAAATAATGATTATATTTATCATGAGGAGTTAGTACACGTACATAGAACATCTTAATTCTTTTTTTTTATGCCTTTCCCTTCCCCTCCCTTCTCCCTCCTATCTATAGGAATGCCAGTGAATTTTGTCTGATGGGAACAATTGATTACTACTGTGTGAATATTGGTAAATCTGCATCTATTTGTAAATTTATTTTAGCTTTCCTGATTACTAAAAATTGTGTTGTTTGAAATCTTCATAATTAATTTTTGTGTATCGTGTAAGGGGGTCAATGTCATTCTTTTGCATGTGGGTATCCAACTGTTCTAGGACCACTTGCTGAAAAGAGTTTCTTTTTCTCCATTGAATTATCTTGTTATCCTTGTCAAAAATCAATAGACCATAAACATAAGAATTAATTTCTGAACTCTCAATTCTGTTGTGTCAATCAATATCTTTATTCTTCTGCCCCTACCACATCATCCTGATTACTATAGCTGTGTAGTAAGTTGTGAAATCAGGAAATGTGAGGACTCCAACTTTCTTCTTTTTTGGAGTTTTGTTTTGATTTGTTTTTTTGTTATTTTTTTGTTTTTTTGGTACCAGGGATTGAACTTGGGACCTTGTGCTTGTGAGGCAGGCACCAGAAACACAGAGCTAAATCCCTGGCCCTGTTATTCTTGATCTCTTGCATGTCTATATGAATTTTATGATCAGCTTGTTGATTTCTGCAAAGAAGCTGCCTGTGATTTTTCTAGCTATTGCAGTGAATCTGTAGAGCAGTTAGGCAACTGCCACTATTTAAATAAGATTAAGTCTTCCAATCCATGAACATGGGATCTTTCCATTTAAAAGCTTTTCTTTATTTTTTTTCAGAGATTTAAAAATAATTTTCAGTATACAAATCTTACATTTCTTTTGTTAAATTTATTCATAAGTATTTTTTTTATTTTATTTTTTGCTACAGTACTGGAGGTTGAACCCAGAACTTTCACAGTGAGCTGTATCCCCAGTCCCTTTTTAAATTTTGAGACAGGGTCTCACTAAGTTGCTAAGTTCCCCAGGCTGAGCTCAGACTTGTGATCCTCCTCTATCAGCCTCCCAGGGTCCAGGTATTACAGGCACATACCACTATGCCTGACATTTTGTTCTTTTTGATGTTATTACAAATGTAATTGTTCTGTTAATTTCATTTTTGGCGTGTTCATTGATAGTGTACAAAAATACAATTTGTTTTTTACATATTGATTTGGCATCCTGCAACCTTGCTGAATCTATTTATTGTACTAGTATATTTATTTATTTATTGTAGTTTTTAGTGGAATCCTTTGGACTTTCTATACACAAAGCATTATCTGAATTCTCCTCTCAACTAGTTGTAACACTTTACTGTTTACTTTGTTGATGATTTAAATAAAATGTTTGACATTTTAAAAAATGTTCATATGAGGACCATGGTTTTAACTGTTAGAAACAATTATCCTTTAGTAGGACACAGCTTATTGGAATGTTTTTTTTTAAAAAAGATTGGTGCATTTTGGGAACTGAATATGTGTTGGAAAGAGGCTCTGGAAAGAAAGGTGGATCCATACTGCATATGATGGTTAATCTTGCTGATCAAGTTGATTGGATTGAGTGATGCCTACAAGATAAGTATAGCACACTTCTGGGTGTGTCTGGGTGTGTCTATGAGGTTGTTTCCAGAGACCACTGACTTGTGGATCTGTGAACTGAGGAGGGAAAACCTCCTGAATGTGGGCAGCACTGTTCAAGAGGCTTGCAGTGTGGATGGAACAAGAAACTTGAGGATTGATTACATTTTGAAGATGAAAGAGGGGTTAACTCCCCATTCCTTTATGAGTGTCAGAGTGGATGAAGAGGTCTTTGACAGAAATATTTAAGTTATTCATAACACATGAACTATGAAAAATACTATGACAGTATGAAGACATTTCCCTTCTTCCTAATACTAAAGAATGGCACAGAACTTGCCCTCTACTTTTACATCTCTTATAAGAACCTCTTCCTTGTTCAACTAAATATACTTCCTACATGAAGCAGAAATGAAGGAAATATTTTGTGGTCTAGGGAGTTGATACAGACCATCTCATGAATTCACAAAATAAAACATTGAAGACTATTGAGGGCAAGTAGCTTATTCTGGGTAACAGAATCTGCAGCAAAGATAACATTTGAAACCAAAATGTCTAGCTTCACATTCATACTATGAATGCTCTTGCTAAAATTATTGACCATGTAATTTTGCATAAATATGTTTACCTTTCTTAGCCTTGCTTTTCATACCTGGAAAATGAGCTAAATAATTTGTACCTCACCGCTTGTTTTGATTAGTAGAAATAGTATTTGTGGAGGATCAACATGAATTCCTGCCACATAATTAGTGTCAGATAAAAGATATTGTCTGATACATGATGACAGTAATGATTTTTCTAAAGTACCTGCTTTCTTTCTGCCTTCTCTGAAAAGTACTTTTGTGTTTGGTAAGAGCAGCCTGTTAATAAACTGCCCTTCTGTTGCCTTTTGCCACAGACCTTTCTATTGCTCACATTCTTTTTCATATCTTCCTAAATCCACATTAAACCTCTACCCACCATCCCTTCCCTGGGTCTGTCTGACTGTCTGGGGCTCTGGGCTTCATTGGCTGAGAGAGTGGCAAGGTTCTAGTCAGGGGATCCCTAAGTAGTTGCTTCATGAAGTTCATCTCATACAACACACAGTCGCTCCTTCCACCATTGCCATTGCAAATAACTACACAGCTTCTTTTGATTTCTTTGCGATCCATATTAGTTTGTGGGCTGTCCAAAAAGAAGCAGTGGCCAGATTTGAACCTTCAGTCTTAGTTGCTGGCAGCTGAATTAGAAAGTCAGTTGTTAAGCATGGTGAGGGGCCAAGGATGACTCCCAGATCTTACAAGAAGAGTAAGAGGGAAGCTTTTCACATTAGTTAGGAGACAAACAGAAGTCTAGTCACAGAGCTATAGAAACAGAGGCCCCAAAACCACCTAAAAACATGCATCACCAAAGGGCAAAAACACTCAATCTTCATTCTACATATTTTCCAAGAAATTTTTTCTTGCTTGTCAAGATAACTTCTTATACGTGAAGGAAAAATATGCATGTTCTTTGTTGCAGCTGTATCTATCTATTCCCCAAACATCCCTGTGTTAAAGGCATGGTCCCCAGGGTGGGGCTGTTGGGAACCCTTAGGGGTAAGGCCTGGTTGGAGGTCCCTATGTCCCTGCAAGTGTGTCTTAGAAGGGGACTGTGGGACCCTTTCTCTTCCTTTTCCTCTTTTGCTTCCTGGCTATGAGGTGAACGGTTAGCTCTGACACAAATTCTCTCCTGTAACCCTCTGTCATCCCTGCTACAGGCCTAAAAACAACATGTCTAGATCATCTAAAACCCATGAGCCAAAATAAACCTTATTTTTTAGAGGTTAATTAGCTCAGATAGTTTAAGTGCCAAAAAGCTGACTAATGCACTGCTTTGTGAGTTAAGTGTTTTATAGATATCATTATAACTCTGTGAGTAAGGTATTACTGTCATATTTTATAGGGAAGAGGGTTGGAATTTGGGGAGATTAACTTGCTCCTGGTCCAAAAAGAAAAGTAAAGAAAAAAAATACATGGCACAGATAAATGAGAAGCCAGGACGCTTGGACCCTTAGCATCTTGTTTGAGCTTCTACGTTATCATTACTACCTGAGTGATACTGAATAAGTCACGGAACATCTTTGAAGATTTTCCACACTTACAGATGGGATAGTAATTCCTCTTTTGGTGATGTTAATATGATTAAAGGATACTCTGGTACCCTCACATGGCAGCCATGTTAAGAGGCCATGGAGGGCTAGGGATTTAGCTCAGTGGCTCTGGTGCCTGCCTCGCAAGCGCAAGGTCCTGATTTCGATCCCTGGTACCAACAAACAAACAAAAAAACAAACAAAAAAGAGGCCATGGATAAGGGTCCCTCTGCTTGGTTTCCAGGGGTTAAAGAGAAGCCAATACCAAGAACTCTTCTTCTTGCTTATTCTCTTTCTCTTTGGTGCAGTCTCAAAATACCCTTCACTTTCCCTATTTAAACAGATCTAAACATTCCTGGCTAATTGCCTTCCCCTTCCTCAGCCTGGAATCGGCCTGCTCTGCAGTGGCCCAGGACTCCACTGGCTGTGAGGCCTGTGAAGACTTGTTTCCAGGGAGTTTACTCCTTTGAAAGGCATTGGATGCCAGGAAAGAGGTGCTTCCTGGTCATCACTGTTCTTGAAGATGTCAAAACAGTGCAGGTCAGAGTGCTGATAAGAAAAATAGATACAAAATGTCCTTCTATCTCTCTCCCTCCTTCTTTTCTTCCTTGTCTCCTTTAACACTGGGTACTCAGAAGTTAATCTCAAATTAATCCTGCCTCCCAGTACATGGACCCTCACCATCATCTGTTAACTTCTGGTCAGTATCAAATTTTCTTTCTTTTTCTCCTTCCCTGTACAGTGTTCACTCTGATGTGTTTAATGTTGTCCCTTAGCTCACCTTATTTTGATTATTTAGATCCATGTGCAGTTTCAAACATGAAATTGTACATCGTGTGTGGGGTCTTAATGCACATAGATGATGATATTTGGTGAATCTCAACCTGTTTGCCTTGTTGTAAAACACTCAACACCATATTTTAGAAATCTGTTGTGATTTTTATTGCTGCTTACTTTCTGTCATATACATCTACTTTTCCATTCTCTTTGATTACAAGATTTCCAATTCTTTGCAATCTGAAACCACATTCAACTACCATCCTGGTACAAGTCTCCTCTAAGACCTTTGGAAAAGTTTCTCAGAGGTGTAGATTCCTTGCTGAGCTGTGTAAGTCCACTAATTGCCAGTAAAATTTCAAAGTTGCTTTTTGTTTACTTTGATATTTTGATTCAAATGTTTTCTGTAGATTAATAAAATTCCAGTTAACAATATGGGAGAACCAATCCCCTCTTTCTATGTGGTATTGAGAAAAAAATTGTATAAAAAAGTCATAGAAAATACACCAAACCTTGCTTTCCTTATTTAATTTAGATTGAGCCATTTCTAGGGGGCCAACACTAGTGTAAGACCCAAGCAGAACCTCCACTCAGGGGATTGTGTCTGGTGATGTTGCAGTAAGCTGAAGAGCAACCTCTTCATCACCAACTGGTTTATCAAACCAGTGAGTCACACACCGTTGGTCATTTAGGCACTCAGTAGGTATTTTTGAGAACTTATAATACTCCTGATACAGTGCCCAGGAACGTGGAAAGGGCTAGAATATGTGTTACACGATTATTTCTATACTTGTGGAATCTTCCTTGCCTAACTTGGGTGCAATTTTTATGTTGACACCTGCATGTCCCCGTGTTGGGAATAGGAGGGCAAGGACACCTCCTTATGTGTAGCTGCTTTCAGACTATCTTCACAAGTCCTACCCACTTCTCACTCCTGTTTCCCCTGCTTGCTCCCGAGGAGCCCAGCACCTCCGCTGCTTCCTGTGGTACGTATCCCAGGTTCTGGCCTCCTATATTATGTTTGATCTGTCATTCATAGCCTTCCATCCATATTTTATCTTCCAGAAATTTGCTGGAAATTCCAGAGGGCAGGTCTCCCCTCTTCCACGCACTCTTTGCCTTTAGTTCTTTTTCATTATTATTTTAATAGGGTTGAGGTAGGAGGAGACTTATGTGCAGGATTTCTGTTTGCCATCCTGAACTGAACACAACATTACTTTCCAACTGAGTCCAAGCATTTTTTTCTTTTATAAAGACATCCCTGAACCTAAATTCTTGGCTATTTAATATGATCGTATAAAAGATCTCAGAAAAGCATACAGTTACCTATCCCTATAGGTAATGAAATAAAATAATAGCAAGAAAAAAAAAATAAAGGAAAGTTTAGTTTGTAGTGGTTTCCCTAAATAACACAGATTTATTAACATCCATAAAGCAAAAAGAAAAAGAAAAAAAAGAAAAGTCCAAAACCTCTAATAAAATCTCAATTTGTCCCCGTTTGATGGCTCACTGGTGAAGGCCTAGAGCCTCCTGAAGATCATTTATTTCACTTACCCATTTCTTCCTTCTTCCTTTATTCTTAAGTAAGAGGGTAAGAAAATGTAGCCAGCAACACACTGTGCAGTCACAAAACTAGGTTTATGGAAGAAAACCTTACACCAGGGCCCAAATCCTCCCTTTTCCATGAAGAAGCATTAATGAGCCAGGCACCCCTGGGTGCACTGGGTACAGGGCTCCAGGTGAGATTCCTCTCCTATGCTTTGGTGAGCAACATGCACCCTCCTCCCTGAGCGTCAGTCTTGCCTGACTAACCTACTTCCTGTATTTAAAGGAGGAGTGCCGGAGTGCAGAGGGGGACATGGGAAGGATTAAGTATTTCTGTTAAATGCTGAAGACCAGATCCTTCATCTACAACTTTTTCTATCCCACCCTTCTTCACATGTTCACTGTTGGCAGAGAAGGAAATGGGAGAAGTCCAGCTTGCGTCACCCTAAACGCACATGCTGACTTGTGGTGGCCACTTCCTTCTTAGTGTGCTGATACAGTTTCTCAACAAGAATTGCCACCGATCGGGATGTGGCCTAGAATAGAGGTAGCTGACTGCTCTGAAGTTCATGGAATCTAGTATCTTCCCCACCCCCACCCGTTGGCTTGTCTTCAATATTTCACAACTTACCTGCTTTCCTAGAATCAACAGAGATCAGTTTCTACCAGGTATTGTCTCAGTTGCTAGAAAGGACTTCATCCAAGCCAGGGGACTGAATTGCCATCCATCTTGGGCTTCAAATTCTTATTTCTGAGAACTGTGCCTTTTATAGCCTTTAATGGACAGAAAAGGAACACATAAAAATTGGAGACCCAATGTTTTGCTTTGTCTCTTCCATCTTTCAGTTCAAGTTCTATATTCATGTATTAACTCACTTATTTACTCATTTATTCTGTAAATACACTTGTCCTTTGGTATCTGTGGGAGTTAAGTTCCAGGGTCTCCATGGATACCAAAAATCAGAGGATGCTGAAGCCTCTCATATAAGGTAGCACAGTGTTTGCATATAACCTACATACAACTCCCCATATAATTTAAATAATCTCTAGATAACTTATAATATCTAATACTGTGTAAACTCTAGATGAGTAGTTATTATACTGTATTATTTAGAAAATACTGACAAGGGAAAATATTTGTACATGTTCAGTGCAGATGCAATTTAAAAAATGTTCCAGGGCTGGGGATTTAGCTGCCTTGGAAACACAAGGTCCTAAATTCCACTCCCAGTACAAAAAAAAACAACTTATGTTCCATGTGTGGTGGTTTGAATCTATAAATGTGCACTTTGTGGCTATAGAGGCTGACTGTATCCATTTATGAGTACACACTTTGAGTACTGGAACTTCAATCAGCCATGAGCACGATAGCCAGCGTCTTGTGTGAATTAAGCAAGAATGAGGCCTTTGGCACTGTCTCAGAACAAAGCGAAACAAATGCTTTCACTGTCATTCATTATTTAAAAAGCAATTATGGAGAAATGTAGAAAATACTTAAGCAAAGAGAAATAAATTGAAATTCCCTGTGATCCCAAAATAATATGTTTAGATGTATCTTCCTTCTTTTTCCCTCTGCATGCTTTCTCCTTACATGGAATTATACAAAAAATCATAGCTTATGTTTTGACATATTATGAATGATTTTATTTCACTGTAAAATTTTTCCTTTTTAAAGTTTTATTTCATTGGTACATTTTAGGTATACAATATAATGACGTTCATCATTGGAAATTTGACCTTTACATAATCTCTCTTGGTTCTTATTTTTTCCCCATTCCCCTGCCCTCCCTTCAACCCCTCCATCCCTCCCTATTTACAAAGACTTTGTTTCCAGTTTTTCATTTTCTCATGTTAATTCCATTCCCTTCTTTCCTTTCCCCTATCCCTCCCACTTCCCCTTCCCCTTTGCCCCTTTTCTTCCTATTTCACATTATCTATTATACCTTTTAGTCTTTATTTACACTTTCAGTTTCTCACACTAGAGAAACTTCGGTATTTAGTGTAAAATTTTTATGTGTAATTGTAAATAAATTTTTAACAAAACTGGTCTATGCCTTTCTCTGAGTAAAATCTAAGAAGAGGAAAAAACCCCCATGGTTTGCCACTATTAATATTTTGGTGTGTCATTTTCCCATCATTTTTCTAAATGCAATGTATATAAAATAATTTTTTAAAAAGAAAAGTCTCTTTTACATTTAGGAATGGAACCCAAAGGCAAGCTCTCCCAGGTCCATTTTCTCTGACCCTGGACACATAAGAGGAGAGGCTGGGAACCTGTGGGACAGGACACTCACGTTCCCCACTGGGCAGAGCCTGGCCTTTGACTCAAGCCAGCCCTTCAATCCTATGAGCCCTGCACACCCAGGTGGAGACAGCGGTAACAAGAGCTACAAAGCCACTGAGGGGCCATAACCAGCAATGAAGGGTGGCAAAGAGGAAGAATTCTGGGTACAACAGCAACAGGGCTGGGAGACAGGGAGAGCTTGGTGATGCCAAAAGGGCCCTAGTGAAACCCTTCCTGCAGCTGCTAAGTGGCAGCCCCCCAGGTGGGGTCTTCTTCCTGTTTGTGAGTGTCACTTCTGAAAGGAGGCAGCTCACAGACAGCTGACTGCAAGACCATTCCCCCTGGCTTTGAGGCACTATTTCCCCTTTCCTCCCAAGACTGAGGTGAAGGAAGGGATCCTGGCAAGGGAAAGATTGTTTGTTTTGGTACAGGGGATCGAACTCGGGTCCTTGTAGGGAAAGATTCTTGCAGCCCTTTCCCCCGCCCCCCGCACCCCAAGTGTGTGGCCCACTCTCACTTATTATATATTAGAGAAAAAAACCTGCCTAAAGCAAAACCCTTGAGGGACTCAAGCGACCCACGAAGTTTACTAAAGTCCCCTCACCACAAAAATTCTTTTATAAAATCTTCCAGTGCGATCTTAAGGAACCTTCTCCCCCCAGCCCCGTGTCCCCACAACCCTGGACTGCCCCCATTGCTCCAGCCCAGGGCCCAGCGGCATCCAGTCTGGTCTCCCGCTATCCATCGCCGCCAAGGCTTCCCGTGGGCGCCCCCCTGCTGTGCTGGGGGGGCACGTGGGCTGTGGGCAGTGGAGGCGTGGAAAGAGG
The DNA here is from genome assembly GCF_000247695.1 of Heterocephalus glaber. The sequence goes on from NW_004624875.1 coordinate 3,425,274, forward strand.
TGGGGGAGGAGGGCAGGATCCAGGCCGCCTAGTGGCTGGGTGGGGGGCAGGCCCAGAGGGCTGAAGCTTGCAGCGGGGAGCAGGCCGCGGCCATCAAGGGGCCGTTGTTGCTCTGCAGGCCCTCGGAGGTGCGAAGCTTGGAGGACGTGTCGAGGAAGTTGGACGGTGTAGCAGGTGTGTTGCTGGGCGCATACATCATGGGGGTCGGGTGGTGACTGTTGGGAATGTTGGTGTCTTGGGAAAACGTGCTCAGGGTGGTTTCGAAGTGCCTGTGCGCCACTTGCAGCAGCGGCTTTGCCTGGTCTGGACTGGTTGCCCACGGCCGGGTGCGGAAGCTCGTCGGTGTAGTGCGACGTGAAGGCCCCCCCCCCCCCCCCCAGCGCCGCCAAGGAATCGAGCCACTGCTCGGTCGCTGCCGTGGGGCCAGTGTTGTGGTCCTAAATGTAGTACTGTACTCTTTATATACATGAGAGAATGCCACGCGTGTTTTCTCTGGTCTGACTTCTTGTAGTTAGCATTATTATTTTTCATCCATGTTTGTCTTTAAATTTTTATTTTATTTATTTTTTTCTTTTTTGTTAATTGAGTATCTTTTGGTATCTCTTTATTTTCTTTCATTTTACACTACTTTATAAATAAGGGCTGGGGATTTAGCTCAGTGGTTCCGGCACCTGCCTTGCAAGCACAAGGTCCTGAGTACGATCTCCGGTACCAAAAGAAACAAAAACAAAAAAACCCTACTTTATAAATAATATGAGGTTCTTACCATAATATACATCCATTTTCCCCAGCCAATGGTTCTGTACTTTTGTCGTATTTTTTTTTTTTTTTTTGGTACCGGGGAATCGAACTCGGGTTCTTGCGCTTGAGCAGCAGGCAGCAAAACCACTGAGCTAAATCCCCGGCCCCTGTTGTGTGTTTTTTTATAAATGATACGTCTTGTACAATGCACTGCTATTTTGCTTAGGGAATAGATATTATATGATATTATCTAATAAAAAGATGTTAAAATAGGATGTTTTATATTTTTCTAGATAGTTATTCTTTCTCTTTACTTCCTGCAGATCTAGGATTCTGTCTATTATTTTCCTTAAACCTTAAGAGCTTCTTTGAGCAATGTTTACGTTTTGAACATGTTCTTGTTCTGTCTTCATTCTTGAAGGTTATTTTTGGTGTATATAGAATTCTAGTTTGACTTTCAAGATGTTATTACATTGTCTCTGCCTCCTTGTTTTTTTGGTAAAATGACATCCAGCATTTGTATTGCTGTCTCCCTGTATGTAATGTATATTTTTTCTTCTAGTTGCTTTTACAACTTATTGTTTATCTTGTATTTGCAGCAGTTGATTGTTATTCCTGTCATTTTCTTTGTAGTTATCTTGCATGGATGCCTGAGAATTTTGGATGGTAGTGATGTCTTTCATCAATCATGATTTAAAATATTTTTTCTTACTCATTTTCTCTCTCCTATCTGGGATTCCAAGTCCATGTAGATTATTTTTTATTTGTTTATTTTTTTGAGACAGGGTCTTGATGTGTAGTTTAGACTGGCTTTGAACTCACTATGTAGGCCAGGTTGGCCTCAAACTCACAGTGATCCTCCTGCCTCAGCCTTCCAAGTGCTGGGATCACAGATGTGTGCCACTACACCTGGCTCTAATGTATGTTACGTTAATACACTACTTTTCTACCTGTCTTGGATGTGTTCTTTTTATTTTTAACAATTTTTTTTCCTCTTTTTGTGTTTTAGTTTAAATTCTTTCCATTGATCCATGTTCAACTTTACTGATCCTTTCCTCCACCCTGTCTAATTTGATGTTAGCCTCAAATTTATGATCCTCCTGCCTCGGCATCCTGAGTAGCTGAGACTGCAGGGAAGTGGTAACATTCCTGGTGCCTTTGGAAGAGTTGCTTTGGATTTGATGAAGGCCCCACTTATTTCCAGGGTTTTTTTCCTCTCAGGTCTGCTTCCTCCAGCCTTTACCTGCTAACTCTGCATGCTCTTAATGAGACTGGCAAGAAAAATCTGAGTTAGGTGTTGTGGTGTGTGTCTGTAATCCCAACACTCTGGGAGGTTTGAGACAGGAGGATCACAAGTTCAAGGTTAGCCTGGGCTATTTGGCAACTTAGAAAGATCCTGTCTTAAAGTGAAAAATAAAAAACAGTTGAGGGTTAACTGGCAGAAAGTCTGAGATACATCCATCCAAACACTCTGGGCTGTTGAAAAGAAGGAACCATTCTGGGACACTGAGCTTTCAATCATTGATGTCAGATGTAGGAGAGCTTAAGAAAACCTTCTGTGGTTAAAACAAAGGAGCAAAGAAATTCCTTGAGATACAGAAAGCTGAGAACAAGACTTTATAGGTTTTTTGTTTTTTTGGTACCGGGGATCAAACTCTGGACGTTGCACTTGCGAGGCAGGCACCGGAACCACTGAGCCAAATCCCTGGCCCAAGAACAAGACTGTAAAGAGAAATTACCAGTTACTCAGATGTTAAATGGACTATAAATTTAAAAAGATGTCCTGTGGTTCAGAAAGCTGGAAGCATAAAGAGGTTTCAAGAATCTTCTCCATGATCAGATCTCATTAGTGGGTCACTCTTTAATTCATTTTGTTTTATTTTTCTATCGGTAACCTTCAATGTTGTTTGTATGGAGGAACAGGGAGTCAGGTTTATTAAGATGTAATTCAGTTACATTTGGTCGTTTTTATGTGTATAATTTGTGCCCCCTTTTTAATCACCTTCCACGACCCTTAGTTCTTGGCAACCATTAATGTAATTCCTGTCTTGATAATTTCACTTTTTAAATAATATTATGTAAATGGCGTAAGCATATAGCTTTTTTCACTAAGGATTGATTTGCTTATCATTGTGCCTTAGAGATTTATCAGTATTGTTGTACATAGTTGGCTCCTTTTTGTAACTGAGTAGTATTCCATTGTATGTATGCATATTCAGTCTGTTAAAATGCTTATTTAGAAAATGCAAATTTATTCCAGTATGATTGCTGTATAAGGAAACAATTAGAGCAGAACACAAAATTTTGTTTTTCCTTCATTAACCATATAAGAATTCTCAAAATGCATACAAACACACACACACACACACACACGCATACACGTACTTCAAACACCTACGAGCTACCCAGTTTACTGCCTGTGTTTGTGTTGTTAGCTTCACCCAGCACAACTAGAGTTACAAATTTCTGATTTCAGATGACCTTACTGCTTTACGATAATTTACAAATTTCAACCCTTCTTACTTCTACTTTCATAGCAAATTTAGATCTTTTAAAAAGTGCCATATTTATTGTGGTATTTATGTTAGCTATTTAATGTGTATAAAAATGGTGCCACTGTTTTCATTATGACTATAATTTTTTAAAGCGTCCCTGGTGAAGTGCTTGAGTATGGTGCACCAACCTCATTCCCTCATCAGTCCTGTGGGTCTTGTTCCGTGATTTTGCATAATGTGATGATTTTTAGAATTGCATTTCTCATGTTACAGCAGAACTGACATCATCAGAACTGACATGATAGACATTGGGGTTGAATTTGAATGAAGTTTGGGACTTTTTTTTTTGGTACTGGGGTTTGAACTCAGGACCTTGCACTTGGGAGGCAGACACAGCACCACTGAGCTAAATCCCCAGCCCTGCCTGGGAATATTTTGAGTACAGCTAACAAAAACATTTTTGTACAAGTCTTGGGGAAAAAAGAGACAGATGGTGAGAAGGCAAGGGGAGTAAATTTATTTTATTTTTAAAATTTTTATTTTATATTTAAATTTTATTTTATTTTTCTAGTACATGTTTATGTTACATAATGATTGCATTCACTATAGGGGATTGGTACATGTACATAACACATTGCAATTCCAGAGGGAGTAAATTTAAAGGTCCTGGTGTGGGTGGAGCCCTGGTCATGTCTGTATATTGGAGACTTGGCATGAATTTCATTCTTCATTTGCACCCCACTACCCCCGCACCCCTGATTACCTACCTGTTGAATTGGTCTTGGTCAGTACCACCAAGACCTCCTCTGGATCAACATTTGTTTTCAATTCTAATAGTAGTAAGGATAGATAATAGGAAACGGCAAATTTTCATTTTATCTGGAAGCAAAATTATGGTTGTTGATACACTTAAGTCTGCAATGTGTTGTGTTAGCATTCCATCTCTAACAAATAATCAATTTACAAAGAGAAAAGGATTATTTTGGATCACAGTGTTGGAAGTTTCAGTCCATGATTGATTGGCTCCATTGCTTTCAGGTTTGTGGTAAGGACGCATAGCATAGCAATTTTTTATTTTTTATTTTATTTTATTTTATTTATTTATTTATTTGGTACCCGGGATCGAACTCGGAACCTTGAGCTTTCGAGGCAGGCGCCGGACCCACTGAGCTAAATCCCCAGCCCAGCACAGCAATTTTTTAAAAGTTTAATTTTATCAGTAAACTTTTGATATACACAATGATCACATTCATCATAGGGAATTTGTACCTGTACATAATATATCTTGATTTTTCTTTTATTCCCCCATTCCCCTCCCCTCCCTTCAGCCCTTCTTCCCCTCCTTATTTACAAAAGCTTTGTTTCCATTTTTCCTTCTATTCTTTTTTCCTTTTCCCTTCCTTCCCTTTACCCGCCTTGTTCCCTTTTTTATTTGAACATTTTCTTCTCATTTCTTAGTATCTATTATACATTTTGGTCCTTATTTACCCTTTTGTTTTCCTCACACAAGAGAAACAATGCAATATTTAAACATGTGTGTCCAATTTATTTCACTTAAAAATATGGTCTCAAGGTGCATCCATTTACATAAAATTGTCTCAAGTCTATCCTTCTTTATGGCAGAGTAGTACTCCATTGTATATAAAAGCCACTTCTTTATCCATCCATCTGAGGATGGGCATCTAGGCTGTTTCCAAGATTTAGCTATTACAAATTGTGCTGCTATGGACATGGGTGTGGTATGGCAGCATAGCAGTTACAATGTGGCAAAGAGAAGCCATCCACCTTATAGCTGGAAAGTGTAAAAAAGAATAAGAAATGTCCAGAGTCCCACTACTCCCTTTGAGGGCACAGTCCGGGTCATGTGAGGACCTCCCACTGGACCTCACCGCCCAGGGGTTATACCACTCCACTCGTGCCCCTGGCCAGAGACCAAGCCTTTGACACATGGGCTTTTAGAAGACATTTACTCAAACCATGGTATCTGTGTTATTTCTTCATTCGGTCTTGATGTATGAAGACTGCTAACTCATATAATTTATGTATATCTTTTCTAAAGTTGGGGAATTAGATGTGGATTTCTTATCTGTGTTGCAAAGTTCTGGAATAATTTGATGAATAATTATTCTCTTTTACCTTCCAGCATTAAGCAGTCTCACTGCTCTCTGTTTTCCTTAACTTTATTTGTTATTTAATAACACATTGAATGAGATTTATCCTGCTGTAGAAGCTGTCGTCCTGTTTTTAAAAGACCAGAGCAGATCTCTCTGAAGATGACAGGGCTAACCCTACACCTCTTCCCACATCCCATACTCTATGAGATTGGAGAGAGAGGAGAGGAGAGAATCACTCCTCTCTTTTACAGAGAAAACTGTAGCTCTGCCACTTTCATAAAAGCAAATAAGGGCCAAGAAAACTGATCTGGTTAGCTGGAGGCAAAATGCCCTGGTCATGGAATAGGCAGTTTAAATCTGTTCCAGGTGGAGTGACAGCTTGACAGGCAAAGATCTGATGGATAAAAGCGTGGAACATGGACCCAGGGTTAAATCCCAACACTGCTAATTACATAGCCACGGGGAAGTTAAACTCTAGGAACTTGTGTTTCCTCATCTGTTAACACTAGGGCTGGCAGAGACTAGCCAGCCTCTTAGTTTAGTTTGGAAGCGATGGAGAAGGGCAGAAGGATGTAGTTGGTAGGGAGATTTCTGGGCCATGGTGGCCCCTCCTTCCCTCTTTCTGACCTGACATCGGAGAGTCTTTTATTTTCACAGAATTAGTTGAGAATGCAGTTGGAGATCAGGGGCTGGGTAGAGAGTTTTTGTCAGACTGGCTTGTCAAGGAAAATTAGATTTTCTGTGAAGTATGCCATGTGCTGAACCTGAGCCATCTTGCCGTTGCCCTGTCCCAAAGGATGGTTCTTACCTGGAGTACATAGGCTCTCTCTTAATCAGGGCACTGCATTTCTGCTGAATGTTTCATGTGGAACATGGGCACGTGGAGAGACGCTTTCCTAGTGATTAATTAAGAGTGTGGGACTTGCTCTGGCGTGTAGATTTGATCCCAATTTAGCATCTGACTGATCTGGGGCAAGCTTTTTAAGGTTTTAACTGTTTCCTCATATGTCAAATGGGGATAATCAGAGCATATACAATACACAGTGATATTCTGAAGACTAGGCAGTGCACAGAAACCTTGGCTGTAGGTCGTGGTTTAGAGTAAGTCTTCAAAACTGTTAGTCTGTTAGTCTTTATTCTTAGGAAAGTTTAATTTGTGAAAATGTATACATATGTATGATAAAATCCCTTGTTTTGGTGTTTATTCAATTGATAGATTTCCTTTATATATATACATTTGTATTTGGGTTTTTTGGGGTTTTTTTGGTACTAGGGATCAAACTCGGGTCCTTGCACTTGCGCAGCAGGAGGTGAAACCGCTGAGCTAAATCCCCGGCCCTGTATTTGTTTTTTGTTTTTTTGGTATGGGGTTCGAACTCAGGTCCTTAGCTTGCGAGGCAGGTGGTGGAACCACTGAGCTAAATCCCCGGCCCTCTGTATTTGTTTTTAATACTTTGCTTCTTTTTCATTCTATGAGGAATGTGTCACTAGCGGTAAGCCTAGTGTGCCCCAAATAATGCTCATTCTCTTGCTTTCCTTTCCTACTTGGAGGCCTATCATTCTCCCTCATCAATGAACATGATTTCTCAGTAAAACAAAAAAGAATAGTCAGAAGCCCAAGATTTATTTCAGAATATAAAAATAATTTTTATTATTCTGACATTGGTTTGAACCAAGTAAAGGGCTCCTAAAAACTCAGTAAGCATCTGTTGATGGATTTGGTCAAATGAATATCCAGAGAGAGGAGCACAGCCTTTCATCATAACTATCAGTCAACCACTGTATGAATGACTAGGAAGGGGACTAGGAATAAGAGGGTGTCATTTGACTTCTCAGAGGAAACATCAGGTGAGTAACATGATATAAAATTTAAGTTGGTTAACTAAATTAAAGTTAAAGGGTTCAGAGTGTGGTTAGTGGAGTGGGGAGGGACCCACAGGAGAGATAACTCATGGGGTTGCAGGGACAGTCTCCTGGTTCTCCATCTTCAAACACCTCTCCCTCGTTCCTGCTGGACCATTCAAGAATTTGCCTCCAGGTCCCTGATGTATTCCTGGACCCAGTCATTGCTGGAATCGGCACAGATATACAGGCCTTTTTTGGTGAGAAAGCTATGAAGGGGGCAGAAGTATACATACGACAAGGAGTGAGGACATCTTTATCATCTGTGACCCCTCCTATTTCATCCCTAGGGGCAGCTCAAGAGGAATCCATTTTGTCAAGAAATCATCCCCCCAAATAGCAGGTCTCCCAGGCCTTCCCTGGATGATTTGTGGAGATCCGCTCAAGCCTCTTCCTTTCTGCTGTCTCATTCTCTCCTCTCTTCCCTCTACTTCTGGGAAGGTCCTCCCTGGCTCCCTGCAGGCTCTGGCCAATGTCAGGAATAGCCCTGCAGCCTCCTCTGTGTTCTGTATGCGCAACAGACTTGAAAAGGGATTCTTATCCACTAGCTGGTGGACCTGTGAACTGCTTACACATCGACTCTCCCAGGATCCCCCCCGCCAAATCTGTGTCTCCCTAGGGGTAAGGAAAAGAACTGGTACTTACATGATACCATCTGTAAGGCATGTGCCACTGGTCTTAAAATAGGCTACCACAAGATTGTGGGGGATCTGACGGGAGATGAAGGAGAAGCAGCAGTCAGGTGCGGTGTGACGCTTATCTGAGTGAGGGAACAAGGACCACAGGAGTTGCCCAAAACAGGCAAGCTGGAGAGGGCCAGGGAAAGGTGAGGAGACAGCATAGCTCAGAGTTGAGGTGTGGGGGAACACAATTAGAAATAATTTAGCTTTTTGTTGCTTATTAATTTCCTTAGTCTTGACTTTGGTTTTTGTCTATTTTGGCCCTTATCTTACTCTATATGAAATGAAGCTCTCTAGATAATCTATTCCCTTCTCCCAACTCTATTTCAGGGAAATTTCTTTTCCCAATCTCGTAAATCATAAGATAGCTGAGAAAAGTAGGAACATCTCGTCTAAGTTACCCAAGAGGTTGCATTCTTAGGGACTACTATTGAGGCACTTCTAAAACTTACCAGCACCAATGGGAACTAAGTACACAGACCTAGATTCTACCTCCTGGTAATGGCCCAATAAATTAGACTTCCATGTTCTCATCTAAAAATTAGTATAAAACTTCCCCCAACTTCCATTCTGCTGGCCCTAACGATAGACTCCATTTGAATCCTTTCGATGGAAACAGCTGTGTCATGTTGAAACCCAATTCAACACTTGGTTGTTTATTGTGGTGGCTCTTGGGCCGATGTATTTTGACTTTCGGTTAGGGAGCAACAGTTAAAGGAAATGGGACAACAGACTTACCTTCTTCACAGGAGCAGAGCATTGTTGTGCAGAAGAGGACCAAGAGGGCAGTCATGAGGGGCTTCATGATGCTGGACAGGCAGAGGAGTGTGAGCAGAGCTGAGCTGGGGCTTTGCTATCACTATTGCTAGCCTCCTAGGATCTGAGCTATCTCCTTCCTTTTATATACAGCCCCGGACCATGAGGACATAGAAATTGCAGGAGCATTAGCAAGAAACTTTAAGTAGAGTGGTGTCATGTAAGTTGCACAACCCAAAGTTGCCTGTGGTTATGCTGTTTCTTCTTCCCGTGATAGATATTTCTCTGAAGGCAGTGGTCACAGCCTCCTTTGATAAAGCAGTGTACTTTGATGGGCTTTCCACTGTGTGTGTGTGTGTGTGTGTGTGTGTGTGTGTGTGTCCCTGTATGTTGCCTAGGGTGACTCAAACTCCTGAGCTCAAGTGGTCCTCTTGTCTTGGCCACCTGAGTAGCTGAGACTATAGGCATGCACCATGGCACATAGAGAGACCTTGTCTCAAAAAACCACAATTGTTCTTAACTTTAATATAGTTAAATATATTGATATACTTATGTATAGGATTAGGGGTTTTGTACTCCAATGAGAAATCTTTTTCTATCCTAAGGTAATAAAGATACCTTTCTCTGTTAACTTCTGGAGGCTTTATTGCTTCAGCATTGATACTTAAATTTAAAATCCATCTAGCTGATTTTTATATTTGATGTGAAGAAGGATTCAAGATTTTTTTTTTGTACCAGGGATCGAACTCAGGATCTTGCTCTTGCCAGGCAAGCACAGAACCACTGAGCTAAATCCTTGGCCCAAGACTTTTTTTTTGTTATATCAATATGTGATGGACCTACCTAGCATTTTTTATTGGAAAAACCATTGTATTAATCAGATTTCTTTGGTGATCACTGACTAATAAGTTAGGAAACTGGCTTGTGTGGTTATAAGGGCTGACATTCTTCTGTGGCTCAGGTCATGTCCCTGTCCTTTAATAGGCAACTGTGAAGGATTGGAGTGGAGGCTGGAGATGACCAGAGAGACTCAGTGCACAATGTTATGCTCTGAGTTATACATTCTGGGGTATGTTGAGTTTCACAAGGTTCAGCATGTACAAGAATAACTTGACTGCTCATTTTTGGTGGCTAATTGTGTGGAAACATTTTGCCAATGAGAGGAGGTGAGATATTAGTGTGAAAGCCAAAAGTGCGTGGAAAAATCTATAGATTCAGACTTCCTCCCACAGAGCAATGCTCTGCTGCTGCTTCTTGGCCCACACTCAGTGACATACATGGTACTGTCACATTGTCCCGGGCAGCACAAGTCACACGTCAGCCGCACTTTGGGTGAAAAAAGACTGTGACATTATGTAGATTAGTATTTCTAAGAAAAAACATTAACCAGTGGTAGGAAGTTAAGAATTAGTGTCTGGGCTACAGGCATAACAAGAACGGTGAGGTCAGATTTTTAATCATGGCTTGATTCATCAGACAGTCACAGATCCTTACCATGTTCCATTTGTCAGGCTCAACACCAGGTTGTAGACATGAATGTGTATTGAGTATGGGACCTGTATGGATCAGGAGCTCTGAGTGTCCTTATGTTTTGACCCAGGAAGCCCATGGCTAGGAAAATGTCCTATGAAAATAAGCTTCTTTATGGAAGAAGTTGGGTTTTTTTGTATAAAACATTTGATACAGCTTTCTCATAATGATTAAAAATTGAAACCAGTCCAAATATGCACAATAACATTAATGTACAAAGCTGACGGTTGAGTAAATTAGGCAACTCTTAAAAAAGTACTGGGAGGGGCTGGGGATTTAGCTCAGTGTTTCCACCGCCTGCCTCGCAAGTGCAAGGACCCAAGTTCGATCCCCGGTACCAAAAAAAAAAAATACTGGGATAACTTGGAAGAGTCTTTAATGTTATATACAGATAAGAAACATACCAAGTTCTGTCTTTATCTGGACCACAATAATGTGCCCCCTTCCTCTGACACACAGTAAGCAGTAAAAAAAACAAATAAGCAAATAGAACCATGGTAAGCCTAAAAAAAATTCAATAAACATGAGCATGCATGTATCACTGTAATATGATATCTTTAATTATTTTGGAAAGACAGCCAGAAGAGGTTATAGCTGGGTCAAATAGAATTTCTATTTTTAGGGTTTTTTTGAGGAATCTCCACACTTATTTCCACAGTGGTTACATTAGTTTATAGCCACACAACTCATAATAGCTAAATCTTGAAATCAGTCTATAGGTCCATCAACAGGTAAATGAATAAGGAAAATGTGGTATATATACACAATGGAGTTATTAAGAAGGATAAATTGAGTCATTTGTAGGAAAATGGATGTACCTTGAGACCATAATGCTAAGCGAAATAAATTAGACACAGGTTAAATACCACGCACTTTCTCGTTGGTTTTGAGAAACCCAAAGTATAAATAATTTAAGAGTACAATAAAAGTTAAATGATAGGAAACTGAGATGTAGACTTTGTGGAGATGGAAGGGGATCTGAGGATGGAGGGAAATGAGGAGAAGAGGAAGTAAAAATGATTAAGATGTCATCTCTTTATGTACTGTGTATCCCCAAGATAATTATAGTTACTATATATTGGAAACATATACTAATAAAAAAGAAAAGAAAAAAAAAGAAAAATGCACTTGAAATAAAGAAATAGGAATTTTGAATGTGGTTAGGTTTGGGTAATAGAATTTTTCCTGCCTTCAAGGGAAATTTCCTCAGATTATATCTCAGAATTCATATATGCCACAATGGGAAGGCAAGAATGTAGAGAAAAATTCACATGTTCTTACCTGCATTTGCCCTGCTGCTTACCCCAGCTTCCATATACTAAATCAGTTTCTATTTTTGTTTGCTTTTTGCATATTTAAAAGATTAGTGTTTATTCTGGGGAATAATTTATAGTTCACATTATAAATAATGTAAAAAAATTTGAATTACAAGCCACCCTCATATTTGCCTCTCCTGTCGCTGAAGCTTCCCTCACATTGCTGTTTCCACCCAGGGCGTGCCTTTATCTTGGGTCATGCTTCCATGACTCAGTGGCATTATCACCAGCACATCCATGCTGTTGGATTAGCTGGAGAAGCTAGCAGGGCCTCAGCTCTGTGGGAGAAATGCTTTGTCTTCAGGTTTGCTTTGGTGAGAAGGCAGCAGTTAACTTAGTCTCAGGGTGACACCAGCATCTCACCTCCTTGCACTGTGGAAACCATTTCCCCATCAAGTAAGCAGAGGACCCATTCTTCCAAATAGCCTGAGCCCTTGTGGTGACCCAGAGCTCTCCTGGTTTATTTGTTGCACAGTGCAACACCAACACCATCGTTAAAGCCCCCCCCCCTCAAACTTTCATCTTCTGATGTCCCAAGGCTGCCTATAAAGAGATGTCTTAGACCCCAGAAGGAGGAATCAGCTATATGTCCTCAGGTCCCAGCTCTACTTGGCCACCACTTGAATTCACTCATCCTCTGCTGCCCAGTGACATGGAGGCCCAGTGGCTGCCCTCACTGTCCTGATCCTCACTGAGACCCTTTTCTCTCAGACCTGCTCTGCCTCATGTGAGTCTGTCTTTTGCTCTTGGATTCCCCCCTTTCTGGGCCTGGCTTGGACCACAGTGTGAAGTCTGTGGCTAAGATCTTCATACAGGGAGCTCCAGAAGGATTTTGAGATTAGTTTCCAGAGAATTTTCCTTCCTAAGGGGTTTAGCAATTCTGTTCAGTTCTGGGAGACAGAGAGGGAGAGAGAGTCTCATTTCATGGATGAGAAAATGGAGGCCCATGTGGGATTTCGTAAGAAGTAGAATCTGGATCCAGTTGGCTCCCTGGCCTGCTGTGTAGCCTTGGTTGCCTTCCAAGCCTTTTTTCCCTCAACAATCACTTGAGCTCTTCCTGTCTTGTCTGTCGTAGTGGGTGCTGACACCCCGACTGCCTGCTGCTTCTTTATCTCCCAGAAGATCCCACGCAATTTTGTGGTGGACTATTATGAGACGAGCAGCCAGTGCCCCAAGCCAGCTGTCATGTAAGGGCTGGTCTCTGTGTTCACCCCTGAGGAGGGAGAGTGGGCTGAAGGGAGACCCCCCCAGGGTCCTCAGCTCCCTTAGGTCGGTGAGGGCAGGAGTCCAGGGGAGACCCCGGGGTGTTTTCTGACCTGACCTGGGGCCTGCAGGGAGTCCAGAAAGACCTTCCCCTGGGAGGTGGGAAGAGAGGGGAGGGGCAGCAGGAAGCTGGCTTTCTGGGGGAGACACTTGGGGAATCTGCGAACCTCAAGGTTAGGGGGGCAATTTATGAGCATGTGGACAGGCCCTGGGATGTCTGGGCAGAGAAGGATGCGGAGGTCCCAGGATTCCCTGACTGGAGGCCTCAGTGTTGCCTCCTTTCCCTTCCTCCACAGCTTCCAAACCAAGAGAGGCCGGGAGGTCTGTACTGACCCCAGAAATACCTGGGTCCAGAAATACATCACCGACCTGGAGCTGAACTCCTGAGTGGCCTGGAGGTGGCAAGGAGGCCTTGGACCTGTGGGCTGATTTGGGAGCAAACACCTGAGCCAGGGTGGTGACCCTGCAGTTCTGGAGGCCACTTCTTCTGTGCGTCCCATCGTCACCCCAGCCACATTCTGGGGTCCTCCTTAACATTCATTTTAAGTTTATGTATCTCATTTCATTTTTGTAATTTATTGCCATTTTTAAATTGTGTTATTCAGTGACTGTTTCCTCTGACATGATATCCTCATCACCATCTTTCCCCTTTCTTTGCAGCGCTTTTTGAATTCTTCTATATGTGACTCAATGAGTGTAATTAAACATCTACAGAAAAATTGTATCTTGTATCACACAACAAATGCTTATTGAATAATTTTTCCCAGCACTGCTTTTAAAATATGAAAAGCCACTTATATAAACAGTAAACCAGCATTTTCTTTGCATTGAGTCCTTTGATTTTTGTTTTCCAAACTAAGAATTTACAGTTGAGAGGAATACTGGAAGAAGGGTAGGGGAATATGAAAAGAGACAGGAACCACAAGAATGGGAAAGAGTACTACTGCAGTCATAACCGGATGTTCCCTGGAGATGCTTTCCTGGAACATGGAAACTGACACTCATCATTTTACAACCAGATCACAATAGATATGGTCAATAAAATTTTCTACTTAAATTACAAGATGATGCATTTTTATGCACATAAATTGTTTTTCATAAAGTTTTCCTAAGAATGATGGCTAACATTTGTTGAGGGCTTTATCAAATGCTGGGTTCTGTGTTAAGTGCTTGCTTATGTTAGCAAGAGTCTTAGCAAGCTCTGCTAGTAGACTAGCCAAGACTTGCGACTTGGAAGTCAGCTGAGAACCTCAGTCAGATTCTCTGTTGTTCACTGGTCTGCTTTTGAGGGGAATAAATTTACATCCATCTCTGGGGTGAGGCTTGGAGGCTCCAGTGACCAGAGTTAGCAAACAAATATAGAAAGGCAGATGTGGTGATACATGTCTGTAATCCCAGCTACTCAGGAGGCTGAGGCAGGAGGACCACAAGTTTGAAGCTAGCTTGGGCAACTTAGCAAGACCCTGTCTCAAAATAAAAAAGGCTGGGGATGTAGCTTACTGGTAGGGTGCTTTCCTAGCATGTTTAAGGGAACGAGCTCAATCCTCAGTACTGCCAAGTGAATAATAATAATGATGATAATAATAATTTTTAAAAGACTATGTCTTGTGTAATATTTGATATATACTTAAAAAAATTGTTACTAATTTGAAACTTAAATTCAACTGGGCATCCTGTATTGTATCTGGCAACCTTCTGCAGAGAGAATACTTCTTACAAAGGTGTCTATTTCTTGTGTTAAATGGTACCTAAGGATTAGTTAAAGTGTAGAGCAGTGCTTACTCAACCTTGAACTCACAGTAGAATCCCTCAGGGAGTTTGTAAGCTCCAGTACCAAGGCTTCACCTCCAAAGTTACAAATTTAGTTGGATTTGGGTGAGACCTGACATAGAGTAATTTAAAAACTCCCCAGGTGATGTTAATGGAAACCAAGTTCAAACCACCGTTGATGTACAATCATAGGCTGTTTTTCTACAGCCTTTCAGAGACAATGTCACTCCTGATTTTTGAAGGCTTCCAATACAGTTGTTTTTGATTAATTCCTCAAGATAGTTCATTAGGGGCTGAAAATCTGTCAGACACAACGTCACATCTAGAATGGAGTTTGAAACCCGTCTTTGTCCAGTGTGGAGCTGGGAGTCCTACCCTACACACGGTTCCACATTATTGACTTGTATCACTACATTGCCCTCTGCTGGTGGAACAATGCTGCAGCCATGGAGCCTCTGCAATTGGCTTCTTGCCTCTGATGCATCCCAGCTACCTTCACCGAGAACACAGGTCTTCACTGTGATGGTCGAATTCATGTGTCAACTTGATTGGGCTAAGCATTGTGTAGGTAGCTGGTAAAATATCATCTCTGGGTGGGTCTGTGAGGTCTTTCCAGAAGACATCAACATTTAAATCAAAAGACTGGGTTAAAGATCTTCTCTCACCAATGCTGGTAGCCATCATTCAATCCATTGAGGGCTCAAGGAGAACAAAGAGGCAGAGGCAGAGGAATTCATCCTCTTGGTTTGAGTTGAGACATTTCATCTTCTTCTGACACTGGACATCGGCCTTGCTGGTCCTTGGGCCTTTGGGCTTAGACAGGGACTTGGGCCATCATCTCCTGCTTCCATTCTAAGGCCTTTGAACTTGGACTGGGACTTACAGTCAGCTCCCCTGGTTCTCAAGTCTTTGGAGTCAGACTTTGGACTGAATTATACCACTGACTTTTCTGGTTCTCCAGCTTGCTGCAGGCCTCCATAAGTGTGTCAGCCAGTACCTAATATATCTATTTATCTACATATCTATATCTTATGTATGCCAGTACATATCTATGTATCTATATCAAAGGCATGAAGAGAGAAGAGAGAGAAAAAGAGAGAGGCACCTGTTTTGTTTCTCTGTAGAACCCTAATACATTTATTTATCAACAAGATAGCTAGGAGGGATCTGAGAAGGAGATCAGACTGATTCTAGACCCAACGTTTGTGTCCTGCCTAATCTCTTCCCTTTGTATTTCTGTTTATACTAACGTTGGTTTGGAGTGGTGCTTTTCTAGGCGTGTAAGCTTCAGATTCTCAACCAGCTGGGTTTGTGGGCAATAAGCAGAAAGGGTCTTTCTTACAAAAATTATTATCTTTCCTTCTCTGCTATCAGGAAAATTAGTTTAAAAGTAAATCTCTTTTTTAGTTAGCCTTACTGACTTATGCAAGAAACAATGGGTCTTGGATATCTTGAAGTTTTCTTTTTGGTGAGACCTTGGAAGGCAGATGGCCTTAAAATATATAGCAGGCTAGGGTTAGGGATTTAGCTCAGTGGTGCTGATGCCTGCCTCTTAAGCACAAGGTCCTGAGTTCGATCCCTGGTACAAAACACACACACACACACACACACACACACACATATGTGGCAGGCCATAGGGATAACCAACTGTTCTGCTAATTAGAGGTGTCTTCAACCTCAGATCCTGCACTCAGTCAGCTCTACTTTTTGAGGTCTGTTACTTACAACACTGTGGTTTGTATTAGTAAAAAATGTTTTCAATATTAGAAAAACTTGACCCAATCTGTCATAAATGATAAGGGGAACTTAGCTCACACAACCAAAGCTTCAAACAGTACAGTTAGCTTCAGGAAAAAACTTGATCCAGTGGTGACCATAGACCACTAGTGGTGAACCTTTTAGAGCTTTCAATGGTACAAACAGCCCACTGTGGCCCGCATGCCATAGGTTTGCTACTGCTACCATAGATCATGTTTCTTTCTAAATTTCTGGTCTTCCATTTTAAAAGTTTAATAATAAGACTGGTTATTTTTCTTAGAGCAATATGGCTGTGAGAAGAGATTGTTGGTGTCCTCATATCTTGAGTCAAGAGCCCGGGGCCCATTTTTATTGGTTTAGCTTAGGTTAGGAGCATATCTCTTAATCCAGGAGTCAGCAGAACAGGTGGGCTGCACTTGATCTACTACTTGTTTTTATATGGCCTGAAAGCTTAAGATTTTATATTTATTAAATAATTGAAAAAAATCAAAAGAATTATTTTGAGACACATGAAAATTATGTGAATTTCAAAGTTTAGTGTTAATAAAAATATTTTGTTGGAACACAGGCAGACTAATTTGCTTATATATTGTCTATAGCTATTTTCACACTAGAATAGAGTTGTGTTTTGTGACAGGGGTTGTATGACCCACAAAACCTGTAACAGTAATTATTGGCCCTTTATAAAGTTTGCTAACCTCTATCTTAACCAACCCTTGGGGCTAGGGAAATGGGTTCATTGATTTATTTGAGCTGATCAGTTCTGTAGCAAGCAATAGTGATGAACTCACAGTGCACAACTACAAAAGGAGGTAGATGATTTTCCAAAGGATCACTTAAGGACAAAGGGGGAAAACAAAGAACTGAGGATCAGACATATCTAATAAGCATATCCAACTTTCTTATATTAATTTTGTCTTTATATGTGAAATGTACTAATTATTTTGTGATTTATATCTCACCATTATGTTTTCTTCCCCAACTGAAGGTTTAGTCTGAACTGTCTTCTCATGTGCCAGTCAGTGTTTTAGAGACTTCCTGACTTTTTTTTGGTACCAGGGATTGAACTCTGGACCTTGGGCTTGCAAGGCAGGTGGTGGAACCACTGAGCTAAATCCCTGGCCCAAGACTTCCTGACTTTATTCAGTATTCTTTTCTACTTTTACAGTAATAATAAGCTCCACTGCTATTCTATACCTTCCTGAATAAAGGACTTAGATCGGGATATTCCATCTTGCTCTATACATGATGGCTAGTTCCTGAGTCCTGGGCTAAATTTTTGTTAATGACTTTGTGTGCTCAACTAACCCATTAGCAGCTAGGACCATACAATCTTTATACAGAGGTAAAGGACGGAGTGGGCAGCCCAGTGGGTTCATTAGTCCCACTTGAAGCTCAGTGAAGGGGCCTCAAGAGAGAAATCTGTAAAAACTGGGGTTGTCTGGAGCAAGGTAACTCATTTTCTTGTATGTCTGCTTGCACAACGAACTTGTTGATTTGCCCAAGCCAAAATAAGCAGTGGGGAAGAAAACAGGAGACAGAGGGCAAGGCAAAGAAAAAGAGTGTTGGGGTCCACACCCACCACCTGGCTGAGGTTTCCATGGACCAGCTGATCAGGGGCAGGCAGGGCTTGAGCCTTCTTGCCAGCGTCCCTTCAAATGTGTTAGGGGAACAATATATTCCACTTTGGGGGAAGACTCCATTTGTGCTGGATGTGCCAGCATAATTATTAATACTATATCCTTTAATTTTTAAATCACCCATCTGGCACTCCCAGGAGGCTAAGGCAGAAAGACTGCAAGCTCGAGCCTGGTGTGGGCAATTATCAAGACCTTGTCCCGAAACAACAAAAACTTAAAATAAAAACTCTGCTCATCCTACCGGGCCGGGGCTTTAGCTCAGTGGTTTCGCTGCCTGCTGCGCAAGTGCAAGGACCCGAGTTCGATCCCTGGTACCAAAACAAAAAAACAAAAAACCCCCCAAAACACAAACCCTGCTCATCCTACCAATAGGAGGGAGATACACTGAGCTGTGAGATGGTCTCAGGCTGCTGACCACAAAGGTCTCTGGCTGGGTAAGGGCTGAGGTTGTCTCCCTTCATCTATAAGTCATGGCACGGGGCTGAGAGTGCTCCAAGAGAATGCCTTTTTTAATGTGCTCAAGGAGTCTTCCAGGCTAGCAAAGGCCAGTGGTTTGAGCTGAGGGGAGAAGTGAAAGATGTTGGACAAGAGTGGGATCCCACATGAATATAGTAATTTTCCCTTTCCCTTCGTAGAGCTATTTTCCCTGCCATTCCACATTCAGGGAACCTCTCAGCTGAGTTTGTGTGGGTAGCATTATAATATCTATTAACACTGCCCTTTCTTAGTAATGAATCCAAACTCCATGTCATGACATGCATGGCTTTTATGGTCTAATTCCATTTAAATTTCCAAAGACACACCCAGACATTTCCTGTAGCACTCCCTATGCTCCAGGGATATTTCCCTAAGTACATTTCTTTTATGGTCTACATATATTGGCCTTTATGTTTTAATACTCAGCTTAAATTTCAGTTTCATTAGAAATCTTATTTTCCATTAGAAATCTTATTTTCCCTCACTGTCTTACTCTTGGGCATTTTTCTACTGATTAATGATTATCTTTTATTTATGTTTAGTATATTACAAATCTTTGATGGCAGAGATGATAAATATATTTTATTTATCTTTGTTTTCTAGGAACTTAGAGCAGTATTACCAGATACCCATGTATAGCAAAAATAGAATAAATGCTAGATGGGAGAAAAAGAGGATAAAGGGAGAATGAAAATGAGTAACATAAAACAGATTACAAGGGAGAAGCAAAATCTGAGCATCAAAGACAATTTTTATAAATGAAGAATATGACCAGTACTAAGCACAGATGACACCTAAGTTTGATTCATGAAATATGTAACGATCCCTCCACTGAGAATCACAAGTAGAGTTCACTATTTCATCTATTGCTTGATAACTAATAAAATATATCTCATTTATTTGAGGGTTATAAAAAGCAATTTAATTTCACTTTAAAAGTCAAAGCATGAAGAATCTCCAAATACATTACTTTGCAAGCTAATCTGATCAAATAACATCTTTTTAGCAAGGTATCAGGAACCACAAATATACAGACTAGCATTGGATTCCTGTAAAATATTTCACAGAAGAAAGTGATGTCTAATGGTGTCCAAGAAAAATTTTAGGAGTCAGACCATGACAGGTAATACTCTGAAGTAGAAAAGCAAAAGTGCTTTTTTCAAGGGTCATGTTTAAATTAATTATGATATGTTTTTGGAAATCAATTTTCCCTCCTTGGATTTGAATATAGTTTATTCTTCCTGAAATTCATGTTGGAGCTTAAATCCCATTGTGAAATATTAAGAGGGCAGAAATTTAATATGACTGCTGTGTTCAAAAGTGGGGCCTTTGGGAAGTGATTAGGTTAGTTGGATAAGTTAATTAGAATGGGGCTCTACAATCAAATACTTGTGGTTTTATAAGAAGATAGGAAGAGACCAGAGGAGATACACATGCACACTCCTTGTCTCGTGATTAAGTCTTGTGTTGCCTTAGGACTTTGCCAGCAAGAAGCTATCACAAGATGCAGTCCCTTGACTTTGGACCAGAATGGTGAGCCCAAATGAACTTCTTTTAGTTATTATTTATCCAGTGTATAGTATTGTGTTATTAGAAACAGAAAACAGACCACATTTCTTTGGATGATTTTAAGGTTTTTAACTTCAATCTCAGGTCCAAAAAATTCGGATCAAATATTATTTTTTAAAAAAATCTTTGTACTGGGCCGGGGATTTAGCTCAGTGGTGCCACTGCCTGCCTCGCAAGTGCAAGGTGTCCCGAGTTTGATCCCTGGTACCAAGAAAAGAAAAGAAAAAAGAAAGGAAAAAGAAAAAATCTTTGTACTGCTCATTTGGGGAAATCTTTTAAGTATTCCAGAGGATAACTGGCTTGATTGTACCTCTGAACATTCTTTTTTTTTTTTTTTTTTTGGTACCAGGGATTAAACTCAGGTCCTTTGCACCTGCAAAGCAGGCGCTGGAACTACTGAGCTAACTCCCTGGCCCAGTTATGAATATCCTTGCCTGATATAGAAAACTAATAGGCAAAAGAGAATATTTGGAAGATTCATCAGTAGTCTGACAGAATCTGGTTAATCTCTCATCGATGACTGTGAGAATTCTTGGTATACATTTTTTGTTCCAAGGAGTCAGACTAATGTAGCTGTAACAGAGTCATGCTTAATCTCTCAAAGTCAGTAATATACTCAAAAGTAATATTCAATTAAAGTAAGCTTTTTTGAAATTCAATCATAACAAATTTTTAAAGGACATACCTCATTCTGTGATTCCTATTTTGATAAATGGCATTATTTTCCAAAGAGAAGCCCAAGTCAGAAAGCAAAATCGTCCTAGATTCCTCACTATTATATTGCTTCTCTTTCTCATTATATCATCACTCACTATACTCAATGCCCGTACAGTTTTACTTTTACTCTGCTAAATTTCTAAATTGTTTTGTATATCTGTTTTTGCTTCTTGTGAACCTAGTTTTTGTATGTGACTTTAGGGCATCCTCATTACCTTAATGGATAAAACACTAAACTCTCTTTCTATATACTTCACATGCTCCTCTTTCGAACTTTTCTAGCTTATTAAATGACAACTCTATTTTTCCAGTTTATCAGTTAAAATACTTTTTCTTGTGCTGTATCAAATGCGCGACTGCATCATACAGGGCCAACTTTTTAAATGTACCCGTTGTCAGCCTTTTCTCACTATCTTCTCACTGATAGCCAACCCACTGTTATCTATCTGTGATCTAATATGTTGAAATAGTCCTTTAACTCTTCTATTTTGATGCTTGACTCACTGTGATCTATTCTCCTAAAAGTATCCAGAAAATTCTCTTCCTAGAACATACCTCAGATCATACCGCTCTCTGCTTTGAATTTTCAGTGGTTTTTCCATGTCACTAAATCCTCAGCAAGGCTTGTAAGTATGGGTGTACTCTTTCCCTGCTGCTTTTCTGAACTGACTTCCTCATATTTTCCCCGTCTACATTTCAGCCTTTTTGGCCTCTTGGCAATTTCTTGTACATGCCAAGCACACTCCTGACTTAGAGACTTTGCATTTAGTGTCCCTCCAGCCTGGCACATTCTTCCCACAGATAAGCACTTGACTAGCCTTATCACACTCTTTTGGTCTGTACCCAAGTATCCCTTCATCAAAAGCTCCTCCGTCACCACCTTCCTAAAGATGAACTCACTGTCTCTCTCACGTTATGTCCATCATCATGTTTTAATTGTATTCATAGTATATACAACTACCTGATCTTTATTCTTTGCTTATTTGACTTCTTCCCTTATTTTAGAGTATGTATTCCAAAAGAGCAAGAAATTCACCTGTGTTGTTCACTATTGTATCTCCAGTTAATAATGGAACAGACCTTGTTAAATTTAAAAATAATCCTCTTTGGGCCAGGGATTTAGCTCAGTGGTTCCGCCGCCTGCCTTGAAGCACAAGGACCTGAGTTCGATCCCTGGCACCAAAAAAAAAAAAAAAATCCTTGTAATATATGTGTGATTATAACTATGCATAATATATATATAGTCATATTACTACTCATTTTAAATAACAAACAGCTTTTAACTACTTGGATGACAGTGTGGAAAGCTCTGCAGACCTGGGTTCCAGTGAAACTTGGGAAATAACAATGGTGAAATAACAAACACCCATTGAAATGGTACTGAGGGCAAAGAGCAAATGAAGAAATTTCCATACAAGAAGACCTATGAGAATTTGGTAACAATGGCAAGAGTCTGTGATTGAAAAAAAAAGCTTCTTCTCCCTGTCCCTTTCAGATCAGGAAGATGAAGACTCCACTCCAAACTACTCCGTCCAAGAATACAAGGCTCGCCCAGTTCCCAGTCACAGGGCTTTCTTTTGGGGGAGGAGCAGGATGTCAGTATTCTTCATTCTGCTCCCAGGTACTTGAGCTGAGGCTAAGTCTCAGGCATGGGGATGGGAGCTGCAGGCTCCTTTTGTCTGGTCATCACGTGCTCAGCTCATGAGGTGGATATGCACGAGTTCTGAGAATACGGGGCTGATTGCCTTCACCTGGCTCATAAGGCTCCATGTCAAGAGACAAATGGACCTCACACTGGCGTTTCTGCTCTTCAGTGAGTGCTCACCTTCTGGACTGTGTGACACTCAAAGAGAAGCTTGCTAGTGTCCCCATCACCAGTTTCAGAGAGATTTTGCCTAAATAAAAAATTGTGAATTATGTCTCAATTAGCTGTCAAAAAGTCAATGTATTTTCTGAAAATATTGAACTCAAAATTCAGTAGTAAATTCCAAAATAAGCTCTACATCCTACCTTACCCTATAGGTCATCTTAAGGATTTTCTAGATATTCCATGTTATTTTGCAATGTGTTCTTGTACATGTTATTTTTTCTTTTATATTTTTTTTCTTTTTCACTTTTGCCTTGCAAATGCATCTCTTGAGTATAATGTTCTCTTTGATGGGTTCTTTTTGAAGGAATCTGTTATTCTCTGCCTGGGTTGGTTGATTTCTTCCTGCAACAGAATCCTGTGATATATAATCTCCCATGTTGTACCCTACAATATTCTTTTTAAATAAACAGTGATAAAATATTACTCATGATAGTCTAGAATCGGGAGTAAATGAGATAATTCAGTAGCATTTTTAAATTATAGAAAACAGAATTTTAAATTTAACTAGTTCACGACTGTTTACTATTACTCATGGCTTCCAAGATAATAACACAAAATATTTTATTATTGTACCTTAGCATACCATAATATTTTATATTATTTGGTAGAATAATATTAAATAAGATTATATGTATACAGATATTACTTAAACATTATATATATATATATATATATATCCGTGCTAAGTTTATTTTGAATTAAGAACATTTTGTGGATATAAAAATACCATTATGAGGAATCATAAATTTTTTCTGTAAAATGAAGACCTTTATAAACCAGAGAATCTGTAGTTTCTAAAACGAGACTTGATACTTCAAGTGTACCTTAAATCTCTATTATCTCTAAAATGAGAATTGGAACATACGATTGAGAAACTAAGCTTTTCCATTGTTCATATTTTTAGTGTGCCAGCCATGGGTATGGCCAAGTCTTCTCTTCCTTCAGTGGCACATGTTCTCAGGAAAGTGGTTGGCTGGCCTCCTCCTTCTGCAGCACTTTTGGATCTGACAGCATTCCTGCCACCACCACTCTTCCCAGGCTGTTGCAACATCTGACTGGATGCACGGAACTCCTACAGCCTGGCCATGTCTGTGTCATGTTGAACTCTGATGGGTTCCTGTTGGTCTTGGGCTACCTACTACTCTGCAGTCTGAGGCTTTAACCACACAGTCCTGCATTTTTTCTCTTCACACATCTCAGACTCATATTACTGCCTGAAGGTATTTCTGGCTTACCCCTGCCTCTACTATTTATTCTTCATAAGTATTTACTCAATAGGTCTCTTTCATGGATAATTCCATTTTGGTACCTAATGGTCAGAGGACCCACATCTGTGATATATTTGGAGTTTATTTTTGACAAATCTTTATTTTATTTATATCAGTATACCAGTATATATGTGTGATAGTCATGTTACTCATTTTATTTTAATTACTTTTTAAAAATTCTTTTATTGGTACATTTTAGGTATACAATACATTTACATTTATCATTGGGTGCTTGTACCTGTACATGATGTATCTTAGTTCTTATTTTTTTTCCCCATTACTGTGTGCCCTTCCTCCCCTCCACCCTTCCCTATTTTCATAGATTTCATTTTCATTTTTTTCCTTTTCTCATAATTTTTCCTTTCCCTTCTTCCCTTTCCCCTTCCCCTCCCACCACCCCTACACCTTTGGACCTTTTCCTATTTCAAATTATCAGTTACTCATTTTAATCATTATTTACACTTTCTGTTTCTCGCACCAGAGAAACTATTCGATATTTACGTGTGTCCTATTTATTTCACTTAAGAGTATGGCCTCAATGTGCATCCATTTAGCTATAAATGTCTCTAGTTTCTCGTTATTTATGGCGAGTACTACTCCATTTTATAAAAAAACCCACATCTTCTTTATCCAGTTTCCAGTTGATGGGCACTTGGGCTGTTTCCAAGCTTTAGCTAGTACGAACTGTGCCGCTATAAACATGGATGCACATACATCGCTGTGGTATGATTCTTTTAATTCTTTGAGGAAGATCCTCAGCAGGGGAATAGCTGGGTCAAATGGGACCTCTAGCCCTAGTTCTTTGAGGTATCTCCATACTGACTTCCACAGTGGTACTCCTCATTTTAAATACCAGTTTTTAACTATGAGCATGACAATGTGGAAAGCTCTGCAGACCTGTATAGAATCTCTTGTATAGAAGTATTAAAAAGTCTCTGTGCTGCACCTCTTTATGCCAAGCTCCTATTCTTTTGAGGTAAATGTATTCAAAAGTTTTAGTAATATGCTTATATACCCATCCTTAACTTTTCTAATACGTTATTTTGTCTTATTTTCCTATTTATTTCCATAGTGATATATGCATATTTTGTCTCATACATCCCCATCCTTCCAATGTCTTACTTTATTACATCAATATTTGTATTGATTAGCTTTCCTGTTGCTAGATACCTTACACCTGCAACTTAAAGGAGGAAATGGGGACCAGGGATTTAGCTCAGTGGTTCCACTGGCTGCCTCGAAAGTGGAAGGTTCTGAGTTTGATCCCTGGTACCAAAAAAAAAAGGAGGAAATGGCTTATTTGGCTCATGTTTCAGTCTGTGGTCAACTAGTTCAAAGCAGAAGCATAATTATAGAGAGAAGCTCATGGCAGAGCAGTGTTGCTCACTTCATGCAAACAGAAAGCAGAACAGAGTGGAAGAGTGCTAGGGAGAGAATACCCTCCCCAGTGACCCATCTCATCCAGCTAAGCCCAGCCTCCTAAAAGCACATCCAGCTATGAACACTGGTAGATAATCTACTTACTGATGAGAAAGTGCCCCATGATCCAATTGCCTTCCCAGGAGTCTTCTAATATAGTAAGCTTGACAATTAAGAGGAACTGGCACGATATTCAATAGTTTATGTGATTGTATAAACATTACCCACAGTTGAGCAATACAATGTGCCTTGACTGAATTACCTACTTTCTAATTCACTTTTTAAATTTTCTGTGGAATTGACTCTCCACTGCTGCTCTTTGCATAGTTTTCTGTGGATCACGTACACATTTTCTTCCAGAAGAGTATACCCTATGAAGATATTTAAACTCCTTAGATCATCTATTAATTTCTTGTAACTTTGATGACATCTTGTCTGAAGCCTGTCTTTCCATTGCTTCCATCAGGACTGGTTGCTAGTTAAATAACACCATAGTAGTAACTCTGGGCTTTCCGTTGTCGTCATGGGCATTCTCTTTACATCACTTCTGGTGTGGAATTGTTGTATTGGATTATTTACTTGTTTAGTCTGACCATATTATTTGGTAACTCCCTGAAGATAATCATTGATGAATTTACATTACTGAACAAGTTTTTCTTTTGTCTTTTCTTTCACTTGGAGTAAGACAAGTATAACATTGAAGACTGGAAATAACTTTTTTCTTAGATTTTGAAGGTATTTTTCATTATCTTCTAGAATCCATGTAGATTGTTTAAGGTGCTTTGAGTTATGCAAATTTCCTTTTTTTTGCCCAAAACCTGTTATGGTTTTCTTCCTAGATGCCTTTGAAATACTTTTCACACTCACTGTTGTGGAATTTCTTAATTATTTGTGTTGAGGTAGATCTATTTTTATCAAATGTGCTTGGCAGTTGGTGGGCCTTCTTTGGTCTAGAAATTCAGAGTCTGCACATACAGAAAATTTTCCTTTTTTTTTTCTTTTTTTGGTACCAGGGATCGAACTCGGGACCTTGTGCTTGCGAGGCAGGTGGTGGAACCACTGAGCTAAATGTCCTGCCCTCTATTTTCTTACTTCATAATATCTTCCACTAACTTAATTTTTGCTTTATATATTTTCAAATTTTGAGGAAAATTATGAAAATTAACTTTCAGATTTTGAAAGATACTAGTTTTTGTATCATTAAAATTTTTTTATGAGTCTTCTTTGGGTTTTGAATATTCTTTAATTTTTTGGTGCTGGATATCAAACCTAGTACTTATGCATATCAAACAAGTGCTCTGCCATTGAACAAGTGCTCTATCAGTCCTTGACTATTCTTTTTTTCCACTAAACACTCCTTGTATCATTAATGTGGTACCCTTATAAATATAAGGGTGATCAAAATATATGCTTAATATTTAATTTTTAAAATGTATTACAATAAAATACACATTAGTCTCCCTCAGAATACTTCCTCTCACT
Source organism: Heterocephalus glaber (assembly GCF_000247695.1). The sequence continues at coordinate 3,452,041 of NW_004624875.1, forward strand.
TCAAACACGCATATCCTACCACTTTTGCCACTTTCTTTTTAAATTTTTATTTTTGTTAGTACATGTGTGTGGTACAAAATGATTACATTCACCATGGAGAGTTGGGACATGCACATAATACATCTTGATTCTTTTTCATCCCCTTCTTCCCTTTTCCTGTCTTCTTACCCCCTCTACCTCTTGGTCCCTTTCCCATTTGCAAAAGATCTCTTGTTTCCTATTATCTGTCTTTTATTTTGCTATTCAATTCATTTATATTTTTAATTTCTTACAGAAGAGAAATCCTGTGATATTTAAGCTTCTGTGTCCACTTTATTTCACTTTAACATTATGGTCTAAAGGTGCATCCATTTTCCTACAAAAGACTCAAGGGTATCCTTTATGGTAGAGCAGTACTGCACTGTGTATAAATACTACATTTTCTCAGCGCCTTCCTGGCAAGCATGAGGTCCTGAGTTCGATCATTGGAACCAGAAAAAAATAAAAGACCCCCAAAAACTACATTTTCTTTATCCATGCATTGGTTGGTGGAGATACAGTTACTTCCAAGATTAGCTATTGTGAATTGTGTCTCTATAAAACATGGATATGTATAGATCACTGTAATACGAAGGCTTTATCTCTTTCAGGAAGATACTTAGAAAAAACTGGGAAAAAACTGGGTCAAGTTTCTATTTGTAGTTCTGAGGAATCTCCATACTGATTTTCATAGTGGTAGTACTAGTTTACATTCCAACTAACAATGTAGAAGTGTTCTTTTACCCTGCAGCCTTGCCAGCATTTGTTATTATTTGATTTCTTGATGATGATAGGCATTATTTCTGGAGTAAAGTGGTGTCTCTGTTGTTTTAATTTACATTTCTCTAATGAAGGGTGAAGCTGGCCATTTTTCATGTATTTATTGGCCATTTGTACTTCTTTGGAGAAGAAGTGTCATTTCAGATGCCCTTTTTTTTTTTTTGGTACCGGGGATCGAACTCGGGTCCTTGTGCTTGCGGAGCAGGTGATGAAACCACTGAGCTAAATCCCCAGCCTCAGATGCCCATTTTTTGATGGGCCTTTATTTGGGGGAGTGTCTAATTTTTTGACTTCTTTATATATTCTAGATTTTTTTTTGTACCGGGGATCGAACTCGGGATCTTGCGCTTGTGAGGAAGGCATCAGAACCACTGAGCTAAATCCTCAGCCCCTATATAGTCTAGATATTAGTCCTCTGTCTGAGGCACAGCTGGCAATTTTTTTTTTCTGTAAGTTGTCGCTTCACTCTTTTGGATGTATCCTTTGGTGTGCAGAAACTTTTTAATTTGCTATGATCCCATTTGTTGGTTTTTGCTGTTATTTCTTGTGCAATTGGAATTCTGTTTAGAAAATCTTTGACTATGCCTATGACTTCAAGAGTTTTACCTGTTTTGTGAAGATTCATCCTTTTTCCCATATCCTTATAATCTTTTGGTAGAGCTTGATCCTCTAATATTTTCCAATTTGATAATCAAGATAATGTGTAATTTTTGTATTTGCTTTACTTTTTTACAGCATAAAAAAGCCAAGAGATTCTTGATACATGTGCCAGTAATTCAATGCCCACGGAAATAGAGAACATCCAGAGGCAGGGCCTGTGGGGTAAAAGAGACTGACGGCGGCTAAGCCATGTCCTGGGTCAATGGTAAGCACTAAGGTTGAGAGTAAACACAAGATTGTCCCTAAAAGATGGGATATATTCTATAAACAATGGGAGGCAAAATAAAGCTGTTTCAGAGTTCAGTGTAGAGAACAGGAATGTTTCCAAGACAAATTGGGGGCTGGCACAAAGTCATGAAGAGTGAGACTGTCAGCAGTGACAAGAACAGAATTGGTGACAAAGACCCACTCTTGTTTGTAAAGCCAAGGGCTTTGTCTGTCCCACTCCATAGGAAGTAATGAAGAAGAGTGTCAAAAGCGATGGGTGTGCTTGTGCAGGCACATGAGAGATCCCATCATTACTAGAATTGTGTGGATTTATGAGACACTCTCACATCTACACCTATATTATAGTACGCACCTCACATGTGTATCTACCTAATTTAAAGAATACTATTTCGGTATAAATTTACTATTTTCTATGAGACAAGCATAGTGCTAAGCCTAATCCTCTCTGCTACTGCCATATCCTCACCACTGGGGACATTGATTAATGAAATATCCCCAGGCACATAAAAGGATTTCCTTGTTTAATCAATATTGTCTATCTACAGTTTGGATATGAAGGCCAAGATATGGAGATTGAGGTCAGTGACAGAAATTTCCACTAGATAAAAGGCGTCCATCTACATAGGCAAAGGATATTAGCAATCCTGCAGTGCTGCGACTACTTCCTGGGTCCTGGAACTCTAGTGATGTCATCGAGGGAGGGGTCACAGAACACTGCCCAGGCCTTAGTGATAACTGATATCAACATCAACTGTGGTGCCCAACTGATCACTGCTCCACACAGTGATCTGGTCAACACATAGCTTCTCGTGGTACTTTTTGGTTTGGCTACACAAATTTCATTCTTTATCATCCTTGACTAACACTGTGAGAGATATATCAGAGAGAAATTTACCTGATTTCAGCGATTCTCCAGAGAGTGAAATCATGAACCATAAACAGAAGAGAAAACATCTAGAAAGCAGACTCTCACCTCAACCTGCAAAGATGTCAAGAGGTACATGTTAGTATATTCTCTAAGGAGGGAATGAGGACTTGTCTTTGAAATGAGGGAGAAGAAAGGATTTGTAGTTTGTGGTGTAGGAGTGAAGAAGAGAGAGAGAAGTGGCTGAATGAGGGAAGATTTTTGTCTTTCCAAGGGCTCAGGTAGTCTGAGGGTAAAGAGAAGGTTCGGGTGATCCAGGTTTTATCTCTGTGGCAGAAGGGTCAGTCTATTCAGAATCACTCTAGTTTACACTGTCACATACACAGTCTAGACAACTTTTTTTCTTTGAAGAATGGATTTTCTGTCATTTGACTTCCTCCTGAGGATACTGGGAGTGTAAATGAAGTCTTGATTTCTGAGTACTTTCTTCATTTTGATGAAGAAGAAACTGGTTTGTAGAACTGAAAGAAACATTTTAAAAATCATTATTTATTTATTTATTTATTTAAGTAAAAGTAAAAAACTCTTATATTGAAGATATGTCTGTATGACTCCTATGTGAAATGTAGGAAGAATCAGGACACACACAAACACACATGCACACCCACACAGCCATACATGAATTAGCTATGAATGGTGAATTAAGGAGATAAGATTGGCTTACAGAAAAATCAGAAATTGAACAGTCGTTGTTGCCTTGGAGGTTAACAGGAAACGGGTAAGTCCGGTGATGGACAGCTGTTGTTCACTGATGTGAGCAGGAAGACTGGAGCTGACTCCAACATTCAAAGGAATGGCTCATATTCCTAAGAATAGTCTGATCTTTCCAAAAATATTTTGAGCATCTGTATTTTCTAATAATCCTTTCTACAGAGGTAAACTTGTCTTTTTTACCTTCATTAACATTAGCACATAATAAAAATGTTATAAATTGTAAACTATGAAATATGCAAAGCACATACTCACATGTATTCATATACAAACAGACACACAGAGACAGGCACACACACACAAAGAAGGCAAAAAATAGGCCAAAGAAAGGTAAATACTAACATCCACCACAACTGTCCACATACTATAGACCAAATGAAATTATATTCCCCTTAAAAACACAGTACACCTTGACTTCACTAGATGAGGTCAAGCTACAGTAACTAGTACACACAGAATCTACTTCTTACTTGTGTATGTTCAAGGAAATAGAGCAGTTGTCTTTCCTGAGCTAATTCATAGGGTGAGTCTAAAAATTATTGTCATCCACATATGGCTTTCAAAGAAACTCTGGATTACCAACATCCCAGTCAACTGGAAAGGGCAAGTGTGTGGATAGATGCAGAGGTCTGTATGGCTATAGAAGTGGCACACGACACTTGTATTCATTTTCCCTTGTAGCAAATGTAATCCCATGAGCAGAGCTAACTACAAGGCAGTACAGTAAAGTATGTGGTCATAGTCTAAGTGGAAAGGCAGAAGCAAGGAGACTCTGTACCACCCACAGGTTGGGCAAATGTGATGATTTGCAATGTAGTGACAAGATAAAGATTATTCCACGTTTAAAAATGTTTACTAATAGGAA